>CAWUFW010011853.1:0-435000 GCA_963921515.1 Calotriton arnoldi
TGGGTGGGAAGGAGGACTTGCAGCACTGACCATAGTCACAAGCACCTCCCCTCACACACACCCCAACACAAACTCCACAGAACCCACCTGGTAGAATGCAATGCCCCCCATCCTAACACAAGATCCCACAAAGCACCACCACCCTGGGTTATGTTGTGTGAAGCACAGGGACACTCTTGGGACTCTTAGCCAAACAACTGCCAGGACAACACTCCCAGCCATCCTGTCAGCACAGCCAGCCCACCCCACAGGGAAGCAGAATCAAAAGGAAGGAAGCATGGGCATGCTGGGAAGGGGGGTGGAGGCAATAGCATGATGGGAGTCGTAGTCACTGATATTGGTCACCCCCACAACTGTCCCATCAACACCACCCTGAACCATGCTCACATCACAGGGAGTGGAGAAGGACTCACAAGATGGCTGACACTGGCTACTGCTGTGGGGAGCACAAGGCCCTGCTGGCAAATGTGCACCAACAAACAGCAGGACACCACTGACTGACATCCTGAGAGACAACTTCCACTCCCTGCAATGCAAGCACGTTCCATGGTGGGATATCTGGCTGGCTGGGTGGGAAGGGGGACTTGCAGCACTGACTATAGTCACAAGCACCTCCCCTCACACACCCCCCAACACAAACTCCACAGTACCCACCTGGTAGAATGCAATGCCCTCCATCCTAACACAAGATCCCACAAAGAACCACCACCCTGGGTTATGTTGTGTGAAGCACAGGGACACTCTTGGGACTCTTAGCCAAACAACTGCCAGGACAACACTCCCAGCCATCCTGTCAGCACAGCCAGCCCACCCCACAGGGAAGCAGAGTCAAAAGGAAGGAAGCATGGGCATGCTGGGAAGGGGGGTGGAGGCAATAGCATGATGGGAGTCGTAGTCACTGATATTGGTCACCCCCACAACTGTCCCATCAACACCACCCTGAACCATGCTCACATCACAGGGAGTGGAGAAGGACTCACAAGATGGCTGACACTGGCTACTGCTGTGGGGAGCACAAGGCCCTGCTGGCAACTGTGCACCAACAAACAGCAGGACACCACTGACTGACATCCTGAGAGACAACTTACACTGCCTGCAATGCAAGCACGTTCCATGGTGGGATATCTGGCTAGCTGGGTGGGAAGGAGGACTTGCAGCACTGACCATAGTCACAAGCACCTCCCCTCACACACACCCCAACACAAACTCCACAGAACCCACCTGGTAGAATGCAATGCCCCCATCCTAACACAAGATCCCACAAAGCACCACCACCCTGGGTTATGTTGTGTGAAGCACAGGGACACTCTTGGGACTCTTAGCCAAACAACTGCCAGGACAACACTCCCAGCCATCCTGTCAGCACAGCCAGCCCACCCCACAGGGAAGCAGAATCAAAAGGAAGGAAGCATGGGCATGCTGGGAAGGGGGGTGGAGGCAATAGCATGATGGGAGTCGTAGTCACTGATATTGGTCACCCCCACAACTGTCCCATCAACACCACCCTGAACCATGCTCACATCACAGGGAGTGGAGAAGGACTCACAAGATGGCTGACACTGGCTACTGCTGTGGGGAGCACAAGGCCCTGCTGGCAAATGTGCACCAACAAACAGCAGGACACCACTGACTGACATCCTGAGAGACAACTTCCACTCCCTGCAATGCAAGCACGTTCCATGGTGGGATATCTGGCTGGCTGGGTGGGAAGGGGGACTTGCAGCACTGACTATAGTCACAAGCACCTCCCCTCACACACCCCCCAACACAAACTCCACAGTACCCACCTGGTAGAATGCAATGCCCTCCATCCTAACACAAGATCCCACAAAGAACCACCACCCTGGGTTATGTTGTGTGAAGCACAGGGACACTCTTGGGACTCTTAGCCAAACAACTGCCAGGACAACACTCCCAGCCATCCTGTCAGCACAGCCAGCCCACCCCACAGGGAAGCAGAGTCAAAAGGAAGGAAGCATGGGCATGCTGGGAAGGGGGTGGAGGCAATAGCATGATGGGAGTCGTAGTCACTGATATTGGTCACCCCCACAACTGTCCCATCAACACCACCCTGAACCATGCTCACATCACAGGGAGTGGAGAAGGACTCACAAGATGGCTGACACTGGCTACTGCTGTGGGGAGCACAAGGCCCTGCTGCCAACTGTGCACCAACAAACAGCAGGACACCACTGACTGACATCCTGAGAGACAACTTACACTCCCTGCAACGCAAGCACGTTCCATGGTGGGATAACTGACTGGCTGGGTGGGTGGGAAGGAGGTCCGGCTGCCAACCAAACACAACCAATGCAGACCATGTTCACACCCCAGAAAATACATAGAAATGCCCAAATAATGCAGGACAATGTGCCACACCAATATCAACCCCTGACTGTGACGACTCAGGACAATGCAATGTACAGGCCCGCACCCAGAGGCACAGTCACAACTGTCATGTGTGTCAACCATTGATGCCTGCAGAAACATGACATACATTGTTTGTGTCTCCCAAAAACAGGTGATGATGGGGACACAGCAGCAGACGCTGAGGAGTCCCAGTCCCAGGCTCAAGAGGATGCCGAGCTCACTGGCGTCGTACAGCCTCTGTCCTCCTCGGACGATGAAGAACAACCTGGCACATCCGGTGCAAGTCAACATGCAGCACCAGCAGGACCACCAGCTGCAGCACCAGCAGGACCACCAGCTGCACCCCTGCACCCACCCCTACAACGACTGTCACCACGAATACCATCCCTGCCGACATGGACAGAATAAGGAGCAACACCAGCACAGTGACCCTGGACCAACCTGGGGCCATGGACACCACCACCACCACCAACCCCCAAGGTGGACCAGGGTTATCTGTGCGTGCCACTGCACACACTGCACATGTCAGCAGGGGTGGTGGGAGGGTGGGAGACAGAGGTCGCTGCTTGCAGACGTTGCTGGTGTGCATGATGACCCACAACTGGTACGCATAGCTGATGCGTACCAGTCCAGCACCGGAGAGCTCAGCCAGGTAGTGGGGCTCCTCAGAGACATTAAACAGCAGCAGGCTGCCCATCATGCCCGCTTGGACTCCCACATGTCCCACGTGGAGTCACACATGTCCCGTGTGGACTCACACATGTCCCGCGTGGAGTCCAAGTGGGATGCACTGCATGAGATGACGGCGGTGCACAGGGACATTTTACAATGCCTCCGCCAGATGAACAGCAACCAGTCCACACCTCCCTGTGTGCCAACAACATCTGGTGCCGAACAAACTGCAACTGCCACAGGGAGGGAGGAGGACTCTGGCGGAGAGTCCCCTGCACCGCAGCAGCCTGCACTTGAGGGCCCCCCCAAGAAGAGGGGTCGTCCGAGGAGGGAAAAGTGAGAGGCCGATGGCCAAGCGCAAGTCCCAGGAAGCCTGAACCTGTTCTGGATGTTCGCCTTTGTGCACAGACTGTTCACCCTGTTGACGGCAACACTACTCCCACACATTGCATGGGGAGTACAAGTTGGACCAATGTGTCAGACAACTGTGGCCCCGATACTGGGGATCCTGTCTACCCGGACTTTCAATTCACCTAGGAACTTGGGATTGCAAGATTCATGTACAGCACAACCAATCCTATGCACTATTAACACAAATGTATCACAATAAACACACTAATACACCATACTTGCCTCTGTCGTGATTCCAACGTGGGTGCTGTTATGGGGATGATGAACTGCAAAATTACACTGTGTATGCGAACTGCAACAGCAAGGACAACACAGGCATGTGAGTACAGGAAACGTGACACACATGAGGGAGACACACCACCAGGGCTACACGACACATACACACCTAGGCCATCTGACTCATTGCCTACACTGATGTTGCCAGGGAAGACGGTGCAATGCACAGACACCACACCCATTCCCAGTTGTAGTCAAGTAGCCCACAGGTGCAGTAAGCAAATGGCAGTCAAATATGTGACCACAGACAACGCACATCACAAAGTGAAGCACAGGTTTATTACACAGTTGCAACATGCCGTAACCACTACAGATGCAAGGTAACCCCACCTGGCAGCGGGCACACAGTCAACAACTGTAGACGGAAGGAAGTCCATGGGTGTGGCGCACATCACCTGTAGGGACACAACAGCTACCAGCCTGGATGTGCAATCACGTCGTCGGTGGACACAGTTGACCAAACGAATCTGAAAGTACCCTGTGAAGGACAGAAATGACACACAGTCAAAAGCAATGGAGTACAGGACAGAACAGCAAAACACATGCACAATACATGTTACAAGATACCCACCCAGAACCAAGTTAGCATGTCAACACTGTTGGGGAGTACAGCCCACCTGTTAGCACACATCGCAACACACATCCAGTCAAGTGGCCCATGGACACACTCCCACAGCACCAGAGCACCACCCACACATCATGCCAACTCACATCATTGACATGACACCTCAGGATACTCACATTCAGCTAAAGAAGTTGGTGATGAGCTGTGTGCGGACATCACCATCACCATCATCATCATCATCATCGTCACTGGCATCGTGGTCCAGGCCAGGATCCTCCACAGGTGGCGGATGTTGGTCATTGTCATCCTGGATGAGAGGCAACTCCTTCCGCACTGCCAGGTTGTGGAGCATGCAGCAGACGATGATAATCTTGCACACTTTCGCAGGGGCATATGGGAGGGACCCTCCGGTCTTGTCCAGGCAGCGGAAGCGGCTCTTCAGGAGACCAAAGGTCCGCTCAATCACTCTCCTGGTCCGACCATGTGCCTCATTGTAGCGCATCTGGGCAGGTGTCACAGGGTTCCTGAGGGGTGTCAGCAACCACGGCATGTTGGGGTATCCCGAGTCACCTACGGACAGACAAGTGCACATTAGCTGACTTGGAACAGTGGGCGGAATACTACAGATCAGATCACACACAATGGCACAAAGTCAGTACACACCGACAAGCCAGGCACGCTGGTTCTGCATCTGTGCCATCATCCTGGGGATGCGACTACTCCTCATCACAAAGGCATCGTGTGCTGAACCAGGGAAACGGGCACACACGTGTGTGATGGTCATGTCTGCAAGACACACCACCAGTGCATTGACCGAGTGGTAGTGCTTGCGGTTCCTGTAGGCCTGCTCCTGGGCCTGTGGTGGTACCAAAGCCACATGTGTCCCATCAATGGAGCCAATTACATGCGGCATCCTCCCCAGGGCATAAAAGTCACTCTTCACGTCAGTGAGTCGTCGCAGTCTAGGGAAATAGATGTACCGGTTCAGGAAGAGCAACATTGCCGCCAAAACATCGCGGAGCACACGGCTGAACATGGTCTGTGACATCCCACCAGCAGTCGCCACAGTATGTTGGAAGGTACCAGTGGCAAAGAAGTGTAGGGCTGCCATCACCTTCACCTTGGGGGTCAGCGCTGTAGGATACGGCCGGCCAGGCTGCAAATGTGGGGACAACTGCACTGCCAAATCCTCAATCAGCTGCCTGGTGAAGCGGTACCGTCGGATGCTGTCCCGTTCCACCATCGTTGCCAGGTCTGGGAATGGCCGATGGACAGCAGGAGCCCTGCAGTGCAGAGGAGAAGTAAGCAAGATTGTCAGTCACCCCACATATGCGGCATTGAACACACTCAAGATCCCAACATACATCATTATGAGGCACAACTACATGAAGTGTGCAGTACCGGAAGGACATGTATGGTACATACATGGCCAACATCTGTCAACACGGTCCAACAGGTGGCATCAATTAGTCCCAGGTTGGCCCATTGGATATCATGAGGCCGTGTCACAGTTCCCATCTCCTGCTGCCGTGTCACAATAACCCCCACAGGGACATGTGAGGACAGATGTGCCCCAGGCACCACAGCTCATTGACAGGTACATTCCCAGGGACCCTGTAATGCCACATGGACACTGGCATTACATGGAGTATCATGTATACACCACAGCAAAACAACCATGACCCCCACAGGTAGTGGCCCCACTTGCCACGGCAGGACAGACATGGACGTCTGTGACACACACGCACAACATCAGAGTCCATGCACACACAACGTGGATGTGGAGACTGTCTCCCATTGTGCACATGAAATCAGAGACATTGTAAACACCACATGCACAAAGACTGTGGAGGACCATCACTATTGTGCCACTGGGACACCCTGGCTCAAACATACCGTCCCACATGGGACTCACGGGGTATGTGACATGACATACACATACACCACTGTGAAATGTGACCATGGCACATGCACAGATATGAACAGTTGCACATCACAGTGGTCACGTACACGTAACACCCAGGATCCTGTCCCCATGAACACGTGCACAGCCTGGGGGTGGCTGCCCACAGGTGACACCCACAGGACAACATGTACACCAACATACACACAATAGGAAATGCAGCCTTACATGCCTTATGATAAAGTTTGGACAGGCTGTCGTGATGTAGGTGTGCCCCTCACTCCCTGGGAGCTATCTGTGGCTGGCATATGTCCATCTGAGACAGGCATGCTGACATATGCCAGTCACATGTACAGTGATGCGTTGAACAGCAATGGACCGATCGGTGCCTCCGGCCGGCCCATTGCTTTCAATGTGTGCGGGTACGCGTTGTACCCCTGTGCGCATTGAACTGCAATGGACCGATCGGTGCCTCCGGCCGGCCCATTGCTTTCAATGTGTGCGGGTACGCGTTGTACCCCTGTGCGCGTTGAACAGCAATGGACCGATCGGTGCCTCCGGCCGGCCCATTGCTTTCAATGTGTGCGGGTACGCGTTGTACCCCTGTGCGCGTTGAACAGCAATGGACCGATCGGTGCCTCCGGCCGGCCCATTGCTTTCAATGTGTGCGGGTACGCGTTGTACCCCTGTGCGCGTTGAACTGCAATGGACCGATCGGTGCCTCCGGCCGGCCCATTGCTTTCAATGTGTGCGGGTACGCGTTGTACCCCTGTGCGCATTGAACTGCAATGGACCGATCGGTGCCTCCGGCCGGCCCATTGCTTTCAATGTGTGCGGGTACGCGTTGTACCCCTGTGCGCGTTGAACAGCAATGGACCGATCGGTGCCTCCGGCCGGCCCATTGCTTTCAATGTGTGCGGATACGCGTTGTACCCCTGTGCGCGTTGAACTGCAATGGACCGATCGGTGCCTCCGGCCGGCCCATTGCTTTCAATGTGTGCGGGTACGCGTTGTACCCTGTGCGCATTGAACTGCAATGGACCGATCGGTGCCTCCGACCGGCCCATTGCTTTCAATGTGTGCGGGTACGCGTTGTACCCCTGTGCGCGTTGAACAGCAATGGACCGATCGGTGCCTCCGGCCGGCCCATTGCTTTCAATGTGTGCGGGTACGCGTTGTACCCCTGTGCGCGTTGAACTGCAATGGACCAATCGGTGCCTCCGGCCGGCCCATTGCTTTCAATGTGTGCGGGTACGCGTTGTACCCCTGTGCGCGTTGAACAGCAATGGACCGATCGGTGCCTCCGGCCGGCCCATTGCTTTCAATGTGTGCGGGTACGCGTTGTACCCCTGTGCGCGTTGAACTGCAATGGACCGATCGGTGCCTCCGGCCGGCCCATTGCTTTCAATGTGTGCGGGTACGCGTTGTACCCCTGTGCGCGTTGAACAGCAATGGACCGATCGGTGCCTCCGGCCGGCCCATTGCTTTCAATGTGTGCGGGTACGCGTTGTACCCCTGTGCGCGTTGTACCGCAATGGACCGATCGGTGCGCACCCATTGACAATGGGCTTGCCTGGCAACGGACGCGTTTTCGAATTTCGAACGAGTCAATTGCTGGAAAATCAGTTGGTCACCCACAACAATGTTGCAAAATCATGTATGTCATGAAGTTGAAGATTTGAAGGATGCTGTGGGCGTGTTTTGGTGCTGCTATTCCATGCATTGGCCAGATTCAGAAGATGCAAACAACTTGGACCTATCACTTTGGACACAAGGGACAGTATCTGCCTCTCCAGCACATATATATTGCTGGCTGTTCCCCTGAGAGCCCACTTGCCTGCACTACATGCTCCAAGACTACATCTGCCACTGCACTGCTGCTGTCTCTGCCCCTCTGGACCCTGCAATGGCACGTACTGTGGAGAGAGCCCCAGCCTTCAGCCTTGAAGAGAACCAGGCCCTGCTGGACAGCCTACTTCCACAGTACAGCAAGCTGTATGGGACACCAGGGGAGCAGGTGAGTGTTCTGTGCACTGCCTTTCTGAATGTGCATTTTGTCTGACTAGCAAGGCTGAGAGTCTGCACGCCACTGGCTAGCAGGCTCACTGAGTAGTTGTCACCCCCCATAGTGTGTAGTGACTTGCACTGGACAGGTATGGTGCAGTGACAGTGCATTTGAACATGGTTTTACTTCCCATGCAATGATACCATGTAGTGACGTCTGGCAAACTGTCCATGGTCAGCTTTGCACTGCCTGTGTACATCATGTGCCCCTGTGATTGAGACATGTATATACAACTGTGTCATGCACGGATATGTTGCATGTGTGGTAATGGCCTTTTCACTTTGTCATCCTCACAGGTTAATGCCCATCGGAAGCAGGAAATCTGGAAGGACATCGTCCGGGCTGTCCGGTCCGTGGGGGTCTACAAGCGCCGGATCCGCAACTGCCAGAAGAGGTGGCAGGACCTTCGGGGCTGGACCCGGAGGATTGCACGGGTCCAGCTGAAGCTGTCGCCTCCTCGCAGGAGGGGCGGAACACGGACCCTGACCCCCACATGCTCCAGATCCTGGCGGTGGTGTTTCCAGACCTGGATGGGCAGCTGAAGGCCAGACAGCAGCAAGGAGGGGGTGAGTCAAAGACTGCACTGTGAACTCTGTATTACATGCTTTGTGCCCTCCTCTGGCCTGGTTCAACTGCCACAGTGCAGCAGTCATGTTGTCCAGGAGCCATGTCCCTCTATTGTGCACTGCCCACTGCTCATCTGATACCCAGGTGTGGCCCTTACAGTCAGGGAATTGTGTCACTTGGGACTGTGTCCTTGCAGTTTGCTTCACTAAAGGTGGGGGACAGCATCTGTTTCCCTAACTCTGTTGTGGGCATCATGGGTGGGTCCATTGTTCACACAACGCCTGGGTTTGGACATGTGATCTGCGTGTTGCTTTGATATGCGGTCCACTTGCTGAGCTGAGCCACCACATGTGCCTGGGGTATGTGGCACACGCCCATGCAGCGGGTGGGAACAATGTTTGGGCCCCAGGAGTGTGCAGATTACGTGTGTCACACATACATAGCCAGCTATCCACTGTCCAGGGCACATCCCTCATTCATGTGGAGCAGGACAGTCATGCCTACTCCAGGCCATGCAATGCACTCTGTACTCCCACTCCCGTGTATCAGCTGACACATTGTGCACAGTGATTTGACCCCTCCGGAGTCTGCCTCTGTGTCAGTGTGCTGTGGATTAGTTGCCAGGACTGCTGGGGTGTTTCTTGGTAGGGGCTCAGCATGCCCCTGGAGATGTGACCATAGGAGACGATACTTGTGTGTCACATAGGTGTTTGATCAGCTGCCCGTGCAGACTGTGGTATGCAAATGTGATGTTCAGGCAGCTGTTCCCCATTCACAGCAAATTGTGAGGGGCTCAGGTTCAGAGGGTAGTGTCACAGGTCTCCCATATGTCCAATAGGTGTGACCTGGACAGATGAGGGTTGAGATGATGTGTTGTGTGGGGGATGTACATGTGCACTTGTGCAGCTCCAGGACTTGCATTCCCCATGACCTACTATTGTGACACAGTGCATAGTGTTGTTGTCTGGCTGCCAAGTCATACATCACTGAGACAGTGATGTATGACTTAACAGTCATGCCTCTGCCATGGCATGTGTCAACTTATTTGTGGTCCTGCAGGGGAGTGACATGTGCTACATGCACACCATAGTGGCGCTGGCTATCAGGACATGGGTGCATCATGGTGTCTGTCGCTGGTATGCATCACATGCATTTCCTATTTAACTCGGGGCATCCCTTTCATCCGGAAACCTGTACTGACTCAGTGGCAAGAGCTGTGATGTGTCCACACCGTGTCCTCTGCACTGTCCAACTACTGTGTACTTGGTGCATGTGTCCACACTGGGGTGTTGCAATCCAACAGACACCAGACAGATGGGTGCAAGTCCATGTGGGATGTGAGTGCCATGCTTGGCATCAGACTGACAATTGGCTTCTCCTGTTCAGTTAGGGCACTTTTAGCAATGTACAACTAATGATGCCAGGGCTTGCTCTGTGATGTGCTGTGCTCACAGTGGTGTGTGCGTTTGGTGCAGGTGACTGATGTCTGTCTGTTTCCCCATTGTTTGCAGATACATCCACGGCCACGGAAGGGGACAGCTCCACGGACCAGGAGGAGCCAGAGAGCCAGACTGGGTCAGCAGCCGAGGAGTGGTCGGAGGGACCCAGTGGCACGGAGGGCGAGGGAGCCACACCGAGGAATCCTCAGCACCATCCACCTCAGCTGAGGACCAGAGCAACTCGGAGGATGACTCCCTTGTGGAGGCGGGTGTCAGCAGCCACCACACTCCAGCTAGTGTTGCTGTCCCCGCCACCACCAGCACCACCACCGCCCTCCCATCGGCTCCCATTCCCAAGGTCCGTGGAGGCTCCCATGTTCGGGAGCGTGTCTCCTTTGGCCCAGGCACCGCACCCCCTGCCCCTGTGTCCCCTGCTGCCCTGAGTGAGGAGTCTGTGTACCTCCTTCGCCAGCTCCATGTAGGGCAGACAGCCATGCTGAGTGTCCTCCATGCGCACACCGCACTGTTGACTCAGCTGGTGTCGTTCATGGAGGGCATCTCATCGGGCATGTCTGACCTACAGAGAGGCAACAGGTCCATGGACTCCTCCCTGACGGCAGCAGTGTCCCTCCTCAGACAGTCCCTCACCCCTCCTGCCTCTGCTCCATCCACACTCCCCAGCACCTTGCCCGTCCCAAGCACACACACACCGGCACAGGCACACACCAGCACACACACATCCAGCACACAGACACACACGCCACAAACTAAACACACACGCATGCACAGTCAGGGGACTGAAACCAGACTCACAGGGGATGGGGCCCTGGTACACACACATGCATCCACGGGCACTGCGCAGTCCTCAGTTGCCTCTCCCTCCAAAGCACCCTCCCTTGCCTCACCTGCAACCCCAAAGATCCAGCGCCTCTTCCTCAGTGACCTCGGCCTCTTCCCCTCCGATCCAGCTGCCCCAGCATCCAGGGGGAAGAGGAAGCCCCCCCACACGGAGCAGAGTGCCCTCGCCCCCGGACACCCTCCCCCAGGCGCAGACAGACTGAGGCCCCCACCCGCAAGTCCCCCGGAGTGGTAAGAGCAAGACCCCGCCGCCGCCCTGCAGCTCAAGCACCAGGTCACCTTCCTCCATCCCTCAGGCCCCCACTCCACAGGTGCCCCCGCCACACCCTGCCCCAGGTTCCCCCACCCACAGATATACCATCCCCAAGAGGCTCCGGCCTTCTCCCCCTGCCACTTGCTCTCCCGGCACCACACCCCCGCTGCGCTTGTCTGTGCCACTGATGTGGTGAGGGTGTCCTCCCCTCTGTCCAGCCCACCTTGCCTGTTCCCCATTCTCCTCCCCTGGTGGTAGGCACTGCAGTGGAGTCCACTACCACCCTGTCTGACTTGGGCACTGCAGTGGCGGACCTGTCCACTCCATCTGCAGGGTCCACTGCAGTCGTGCCGGCACCCACAACATCTGAGCCATGCCCCCCAGTTGTGCCGGCACACACCATGTCAGACACCTCCACTGCAGTTGTCAGTGGCTCTCCAGCACCCACCACCCCTTCCCTGCTTCCTCCTGGTGAGCCCTGATCCTGTCCCTGCGGTGCCTGGCCTACCCCCCCCCGGTTGCCCCTCCTAGTGGATTGTCCCTGGTTTTGTGCAGGCATGTGTAGGGTGGCATCTGCCACTGTCACCCACTTGTGACTTTGTTGATGGACTGGCCATTGGCCTTTGTTTATGTTCTACCGGACTTCTACTTTTAATGCCACATATGCTGAATAAAGCAACTTTCTGTTCTCTAGTGCTTTTGCTTCTGATGTACATGATGTTGATGATGCTAAGAATGCCCTTGCTGCAGTGATGGTGATATTTGGTCTCATGATAATGAAGTGTTACTGTGCAGGAACCCATGTGGTCCAGGGGTTATGTGTCCTATCCTGTGGTGTATCCATGTCATCCATAGCAGCATCTGAGGGTGTCATGTGTTCAGTATTTGGCAATGAGATTTCCTACTTAGATTGGCAACTTCACATCTGTGGCTTCCACCCCTGCACATCTGTTGTGCCTGCCATTGTTCTATTCGTCTACTTCCCTGACCGTGTGGCCATCTCCAGTGAACATGCAGGTTTGGGCATCAATGGGGAAGGACTCATCTGTGTTGTCAGTGCAACATTGCTATACAAGTGTGTTGGATCTGTGCTGATGATTCCGTTGGCACTTCCATGACCAGGCTGATGGGACGGGAGCCCTCATTTGTTGCTAATTGTTGATTGTGTGTCCCATTGCTGCCATGGTATGGTATCTGTTCGCCTCACATCTGCAGTCTCCACAGGGTATCTGCATGTGTGTGCCCATTGGTGCAAATATGTGGGTCTGCATTCGGATGGTCACTTCTGTCATTGTGTCATTGATGATTGTTGACGGTGTCAGCCCCCATGGGTGTTGTTTGTCTGCACATGGCCAAAGTTATGTCTTATTTGCACTGCAGGATTTGGCTCCCCCAATTTATGTTGCAATGGGACACATACACTACTTTGCCACTGATGTGTTTGTTGTTCTGTGACCAGGAATCATCCATGCAGTTTGGCAGTTGCACCTCTTACTTTGTCAACACTTGCCTTTTGGTCACTGTGATGATGGGGGTTTGGACCCCATTGCCACAATGTTCAAAATGTGCTTCAGCTATGGACCCCACACTTACATTTTGGTCACTGTGATGATGGGGGTTTGGACCCCATTGCCACAATGTTCAAAATGTGCTTCAGCTATGGACCCCACACTTACATTTTGGTCACTGTGATGATGGGGGTTTGGACCCCATTGCCACAATGTTCGAAATGTGCTTCAGCTATGGACCCCACACTTACATTTTGGTCACTGTGATGATGGGGGTTTGGACCCCATTGCCACAATGTTCAAAATGTGCTTCAGCTATGGACCCCACACTTACATTTTGGTCACTGTGATGATGGGGGTTTTGACCTCATTGCCACAATGTTCAAAATGTGCTTCAGCTATGGACCCCACACTTACATTTTGGTCACTGTGATGATGGGGGTTTGGACCCCATTGCCACAATGTTCGAAATGTGCTTCAGCTATGGACCCCACACTTACCTTTTGGTCACTGTGATGATGGGGGTTTGGACCCCATTGCCACAATGGTCATGGCCTGCTTGCATTGTGGGTGCCACACACATATATGTGTGGCACATGTGCTAGGGGGTCACATTGTATGTTCAAAGTCATGTTCGGTGTTGTAGGCATTTGACACAGTCTACACACGCTTGTCATGGTGTTGGGGGATGTCTTCTTCTTGCATTCCCTAGGTTGTGGTGTGCTGGTTGTGTCATGCATTGTCCATCCTATGAGTGGGGGTGGTAGTAGTGGTAGACATCCTGCCCCCTGGCTAAGGGTGGTGGTAGGCATCCAGCCCCCCTGGGTGAGGGTGGTAGTAGTGGTAGGCATCCTGCCCCCTGGCTAAGGGTGGTAGTGGTGGTAGGCATCCTGCCCCCCTGGGTGAGGGTGGTAGTAGTGGTGGGCATCCTGCCCCCTGGGTGAGGGTGGTAGTAGTGGTAGGCATCCTGCCCCCCTGGCTAAGGGTGGTAGTAGTGGTAGGCATCCTGCCCCCTGGGTGAGGGTGGTAGTAGTGGTGGGCATCCTGCCCCCCTGGGTGAGGGTGGTAGTAGTGGTGGGCATCCTGCCCCCTGGCTAAGGGTGGTAGTAGTGGTAGGCATCCTGCCCCCCTGGGTGAGGGTGGTAGTAGTGGTAGGCATCCTGCCCCCCTGGGTGAGGGTGGTAGTAGTGGTGGGCATCCTGCCCCCCTGGGTGAGGGTGGTAGTAGTGGTAGGCATCCTGCCCCCCTGGGTGAGGGTGGTAGTAGTGGTGGGCATCCTGCCCCCCTGGCTAAGGGTGGTAGTAGTGGTAGGCATCCTGCCCCCCTGGGTGAGGGTGGTAGTAGTGGTAGGCATCCTGCCCCCCTGGCTAAGGGTGGTAGTAGTGGTAGGCATCCTGCCCCCCTGGGTGAGGGTGGTAGTAGTGGTAAGCATCCTGCCCCCTGGCTAAGGGTGGTAGTAGTGGTAGGCATCGTGCCCCCCTGGGTGAGGGTGGTAGTAGTGGTGGGCATCCTGCCCCCTGGGTGAGGGTGGTAGTAGTGGTAGGCATCCTGCCCCCCTGGCTAAGGGTGGTAGTAGTGGTAGGCATCCTGCCCCCCTGGGTGAGGGTGGTAGTAGTGGTAAGCATCCTGCCCCCTGGCTAAGGGGTGGTAGTAGTGGTAGGCATCCTGCCCCCTGGCTAAGGGTGGTAGTAGTGGTAGGCATCCTGCCCCCCTGGGTGAGGGTGGTAGTAGTGGTGGGCATCCTGCCCCCTGGGTGAGGGTGATAGTAGTGGTAGGCATCCTGCCCCCTGGGTGAGGGTGGTAGTGGTGGTAGGCATCATGCCACCCCTGGGTGAGGGTGGTAGTGGTGGTAGGCATCATGCCACCCCTGGGTAGGGGTGGTGGTGCGCATTCAGGCCCCTGTGTGCATATGTGGCATTGGTGATGGGCATCCCGCCCCTATGGTGCTGCTGTTGCTGGTGTAAGTATATTCTGCATCCCTGTGTGTGTGTGTGATGTGTCGTGTACGTGTTGTATGTGTTTTGTGGTTGGTGTCTGACTTACCTTCTGCGCCGTACGCGTCCGTGCCTGTTCCGGTAGTAAATGTAGAATATTGGTATGATCGGGACGAAGGGATTCATGGTTTGTTCGTGTCGTTCGTCCTTCTCGTTGCTTCGCGTCGTCCTCGTCGCTTCGCCTCGTCCTCGTCGCTTCGCCTCGTCCTCGTCGCTGCCGTGTTCGTCTCGGAGCCGTGGATCGTGTTGTGGCGCGAATCGGAGCTTATGTGCGCCTCTCCCGGATGCTTTGACGTGCCGTGCGTAGCGACGGGTTCGGCGCGTACGGAAAGCGCATCGTACTTGTCCGGCCGGACGGGGCTGCATTTTTCCTTCCGTGCGACTCGATTCGGCGTTTCCGGATTCGCCTCGGTCGGAGAACAGGACCTGGTTTGGGTGAGTACGGCTCGGCCGGATTTTTTGCTGTTGTGCGCATCGTACTTGCTCGTTCGGTGTGCTGTACGGATCGGTCGGGAAACAGGCTTTCGCATGGTTTTTTTCCCGACCGAATGGTATTGGGTGCGCCTCCGACCGAGATCGGAATCGGCCCCTAAATGTTTAATGTGTCTCATTATTTAGTAACCAGAACTGTTCTTTACATATTTATTGAAACTTTGCATACGTATTAGAATTCATCTGCATACTTTGGATGCTGTGTTCCAGAGGTCTCTTCACATATATTTAATACTGGTTGCATGTTGCCTCTAGTGACCTTTTGTTCATATTTGGAGTATAGGTCCCATTGTCATGAGGATATTCTTCACGTCTTAACAAAGCAGTTTGGAAGGCTTTGTTTATATATTTTTTTCTCTGAATGCTTTGTCGTTGAGAATAACAAGATAGAGATGGTGAACTATGTGCCTTGTGATAATACACATTCAAGTTGAAGCTTGGTAAGACTTCAAATCATTTCCTAAAAGCAAGATGTTTCAATAAATGTGTGCAATGTAAAGCTGAGAGTCAGGACAGTGGTATTGTGGTGAATCTCGGCTTCACAATGCTCTGAAGATAAGCATCCTCTCTGTCGGTGATTGAAGGTGTGTATGATCTTCTGCTCACAACTATAGAGAGACATGTTGCCATGGATAAACCTAGCCATTTTATTAGTTAACAGCATATTTACTAGAGTTAGACACATATTCCACACAATAAATAGAGCATTCTTTGCTCATGTACTTTTACCCTTACAGTGTTAACAGACTCGAATCATGCAAGCAACACAAGGAATGGTAAATAGGACTTGCAAATTCTGTCAAGTCTATGTGTGTTCGAGTTAAATCTAGATGGTTTTAGTCCCAGCTCTTCCTGTGTTCTACCTCTACTTTTACAGTGTTTGGGACAGTCAAAAACTGGAATAGTGTAACAGGTCCTAGTTAATCTTACACCCCTCTGTAATACTGATAGAAGAAAAAAGGAGATGGCAGTGGTAATAACAAACTGCTTACACATCTGTCTAAATCTAAAGTAAGGTATGCTCAAATGAACCAACACTATGCCACCTCAATAGTTTATATAAATATATGAAAAAGAAAGGCTGCCATATACAAACAAATATCGAACAATCCAGAGCACTACACAAATATAGTAATTATGATCTGCCAATCATGCAGATCTAACTTTAATTTTCAGACAATCCAATCCAAAATCTGTTGACACGCAGGTCAGTAGATGAACAATACAGCCGACAAGTGTTTTGTCGTAATGACGACTTTTTCAAGGCTCGTCAGTCTTTCAAGGCGAGGAACTGGTAAGAAAATGTCTGTCACATGTGTAGGTTGTCAGAGCAAGGGGCGCGGTCCTTGAAGCCCCAAGGACCAATATATTCAAGGAACGGTCTCTAGTATAGCAGACCTCCGGTTCCACAACTATTACTCAAAAGTGTCAGTGTTTCCCACACTGCTTACATGCAGAGATACTTTGCGAGCCGCTGCGGGCTTATTTTCTACATATCTGGCCGATCTTAGCCTGTGTTTTCTCACTGTTCCCACCGAATTATGTGGGGAATGCTGACACTTTTGAGTAATTTCTTGGGTCCTTGGGGCTTGATTCAGTAATGGCCAGAACTGTGAACTTCACTTTGCTCACCTTTTTACTTACTAATTAATGCCATAGATTGGATCACTCTAGGAAAAGTGCCAGGGCTGGACAAGGTGCCTGGGATTTGTTCAAGGCAGATAAGGCAATCTGGGGCCCATACTTTGCCAAGTATTTTAATTGTATTTTGGAAGCCTTACCTATTCCGCCCACTTGGGCAGGGGCCGAGATTGTACCAATCTACAATAAAGGCTCACGGTCCCTTCCATATAATTACCGGCCAATCAGCCTTATTGATAGCTCCAAAAAGCTCTTTTGTCATATATTGTTGAATAGGCTGTGTGAGTGAGTTGAGGGCGTGGGTCTTATGACTCTCCTCCAAGCAGGGTTCTGATCTGGGACCAGTACTATCGACCAAGTATTCTGATTACAACTTATATACTGGAAGTATGTTGTTTTAGGAGGTCCTCAGGTCTATGTAGTTTTTGTTGACCTCCGTACTGCCTTTGACCTGTGCCAAAGGAGGCCTTATGGAAAGTTCTAATGAAACAGGGTGTCCCAAATTATCTTGTTGGCATCATTAAATGGCTGCAACAGAAGAACTATGCGCAGGTTAGATATGGCGAACACGGGGAGTTAACATTATTGATACCAGTCACGAGGGGGGCAAGACCTGGTTGTGTTCTTGCCCCAACCCTGTTTTTACTATACATTAACGATTTGGTAGCTCAGCTAGAAAAGTGTACCCATGATGCCCCGAGTTTAGCAGGTATGAAGATCCCTGCCCTTCTGTTCGCAGACGATACCCTATTGGTATCTGTTATGTTGTTATGTTATGTTACAGCTATTTATAAAGCGCACTATCACCCCACGGGTATCCTGGCGCTGTATTACGTAAGCACTGCTATTAACACATATTCCTAAAAAGATGTCAATTGCTGGGTGTTATCAGGTGATCTGAATTACTCCTTTGGAAAGAGCCATGTTTTAAGCCTCTTTCTGAACTGTAATTGATCTTCTGTCTGTCCTAGAGTAGACGGGAGCTCATTCCAGAGTCGTGATGATTCAAAACTAAAAGCTCTGCCTCCAAATCTTGTTGTTCTAAACCTGGGCCTGCTTACCAGGTTGGCTGATGACGAACAAAGGCTTCTGGTAGGGACATACCATTTGAATTTGTTTTGCAGCGGTATGGGCCCGAGACCATGCAGTGCCTTAAACACATTATAGAGCGATTTAAATTGTATCCTCTGTGTCAGCGGAAGCCAATGAAGCTCCCTTAAAGACATGGAAGCCGATGATCTGCGTGGGCTCTTTAAGGCTAGTTTTGCAGCTATTGTCTGAACTCTCTGGAGTCTCTTAATCAGGAAATTTGGAGCACCCAATAGCAGAGCATTACAATAATCCAATCGACTCAGGATGACACTTCTTACTACTAGTGCTCTAGCTGAGACAGGTATCATTGGAAGTATTTTTCGTAGTGCTCCGATAAGGGAAAAGCAAGTCCCAACCGTTTTATTCACCTGGGTTTCTAGACTCAGTTTGTTGTCAAAAACTACCCCCAGATTGTGCACTGTCTCTGAGGGTATCAGTGGCTTATCTGTGTGGATAGGCCAGAAATTGGTCGGGAGGGAAAGAGAAACTTTCTTTGCCATACAGCATACGATCCCTGTTTTGTCGCCGTTAAACTGCAGGGAGTTATCTTTAAGCCATCCTGCAGTCTTTTGCATGCACTCGTGGAAGCTGTCGAGTGATATTGATTGATTCCCTTTCAGTGACAAGATAAGTTGTGTGTCGTCCGCATAGTTCACCAGGTTAACTTTGTATGACTTAACGATTGAAATCAGTGGGCTCATATAGATATTGAACAATATAGAGCTAATTGCCGATCCCTGAGGGACACCGTGCTTAATATTTCCAAACTTAGATTGGAAGGGGGGTAAGGCCACTGCCTGCTGTCTGTCTGACAGGTATGACTGAGGCCACTTAATTACCCTGCCACCTACCCCAATTTCAGTAAGCCTTTTCATGAGGATTCTGTGGTTGACCGTATCGAATGCGGCAGACATAGCCAGTAGGATCAGTATAACTGACTGTCCTTTGTCTGCTCGCATTCTAAGTTCATCCATGACTGTAAGGAGAGCGGTTTCTGTTCCATATCCTGGTCGGAAGCCAAATTGCTCATCTTCCCGCCTATGATTAGCTTCTAGGAATTGAGAGAGTGTTTTGCTGACCAGACGTTTTATTATTTTCACAGGATAAGATTAAAGGGAGATGGGTCTATAGTTATTAGGGCACACGGGGTCTAACATGGCTTTCTTCAAAAGTGGTGTAACTATAGCCTGTTTCCAACGTGCTGGTACTACTCCGCTACTCAAAGATTGGCAGCAGATCTTTCAGAGTTGTGGAAAAAGTTCCTCCTTTAATTCTTTCCACATCCGGTGCGGTAATGGATCCAGCGGGGATCCTGAGGAGACACTCGAAGCTAACGTATTGAAGCCATCCTCTGTTAGAGTCTCGAAATGTTCCAGAGTCTCTATCTTATCCTTATCTAAATCCTCCATGGGCATTCAAAATCTCCTAAAATAGTTTGGTGTCTTCTGTGAGCAGAGAGGGCTTGAAATCAACCTTGAAAAAATCAAGTATATTTTTTTTAATCCTAGCCATACAACACGCCCTAGCCCGCCTCTGAATGGTGTTCCCCTTAAACGTGTCTGTACCCTTGAGTACTTGGCCTCACCTTGACTGAGAATTTTGGCTGGTCTGCCTAGATCCATAAGAGCAATTTGAAGCTTGAACATTATGCCGGCGGTATCCTGAGGGGTTTTAAGGGGTCTAGCTTCCGACCAGCATCTCCGACCATCCAAATCTTCAACCTGCAAATTATAGATGGGGCTTTGTATGGGGGAGAACTATGGGGGCATGAGAGGACTACCACATTGGAGGTGGGTGAGAACCAATGTTTGTGATCTTTGGCGAACCTTCCAACTAGTACCCCACTCCTGCCGTTGCGGTTGGATCTAGGCCACAGGTCCATCGCTCATTTAGCAGGCCTTAGACCTCTGCTCTATTGGAGATGGCTATGGGCTTCAGCAGACCTTGTTCTGTATCAGGCTGGTTTGGAGGAACTGCTCAGGCAGCATGTAGTTTCTAGGTTTCCCTGGTTAGTGCACACTAAGTCTTACTTGGCAAAATTGGGGTGTGAACATTTGTGGACTAAACCGAGAGTCATTTCTGGTGTGTCTAAGGCAGCACTCAAGGGGATTTACTGGAGGTACATAGATGGAGAATTGAGCAAGAACAGGATGGGTACCTTGACACTAGCTTTCCTGGAATTCAAAGATTTTTACCTTATGAAGGAATATATGAATTCCATCAAGCCACCTTTGGCAAAAACTTTGTACATTAAATTTCTATTTGGGACCCTACCATTGGGCCGCTTTACTGCTAAATGGGGCAACATGATACTAACCTAGACCTGTCCTGCCCTTTTTGCCCTCAGACCACGCAATGTGTGAGAAGTTGGCCTGGTATATGCTGTCCACTAATTAAAGTGGGCACCTTGCACCAGTCCAAACGACCCTTATGATGTATGAGGTCAAAGATAACCTTTAGAAAGCTATCTGATTGGTAGTTGTGGAGAGCAGCCTTCAGGCTTAATCTTGGAGGAATTTAAAGCAGCTTATTTTACCAGAATATCACCTCCTATATTGACTAAATGAAAGGAGAACCACACAGTAGTTATTTAAAAATATGTATTTATTAATATAACACTCTCTAGTATCCTCTACACGAGGATAGTACACAAAGCACACAATACGAGATCAATAGAACAGTTGTAAGTAGCACAATACACAGTGGGCTCCAGGGGGAGACCAAACCATATACTAAAATAGTGGTATAACAAGCACGACTTGAGTCAAGACAAGGTCTAGAGCACGTAGAATCGTTGGGAACCCAAGGTCCCACCCAAGGTGAGTAGATAGGGACCCCACGGAGGACGGGTGCAGTGTGCTAACACGACCGCGGGCTCCGTACAATTCTATGGGGAAGTCGCGGTTGCAATTTTATAGTTTAAGGACCCTTCTAGGAGGACTTCGAGCAAACCCTTTGGAACTTAAGAGGTTGGAGAGCCACCCCACCCGTGGATACCGTAGTACCCGAGTTACCTATTTCAGAGGACTCGGGTGCATAGGTCTGGAATGGTGTCGGAAACCGCCGTCGTTCTCAATGGAGGGCTGCGAAGGAGTACTGCTGCCGTGAAGGTGAAGAGGGTCTGTTGGAATCCAAGCCTGGATTCTGGAAGGAAGGAACCTGAAAGCAGAGGGGACAGAGTCTGGGTCACTTCAGGGTGACCAGGGGCTCAGTAGACGAATGCCCACCGATGTCGGGTGCTTCAGGTGTGAAGAAGGGATGCTTGACTCTGCAGCCACGAGAACCGGGAGCAGTCGAGGAAGACCAGGAGCCAGAGGTGAGCTGTCCCACAAAGGATGTTGAGTGCTGAGGGGTCGGTGTCTGGCTGGAGCACCAACAAGCCTTGGCAAAAGCAACCCATGCAGGAAGGTCAAGCAGGTTACGGTGTGGACCAGCAAGGTCCAGATGTGCCATGGGGAGTCACGGCACATCTGGAGCAACTAGGAAAGCCCTACAGAAATCAAGATGACCCTCAGAAGGACCCACAGGTTGAATGACCAGGATTCGCGAGGGGACCTCGAGCAAGATTGCAAAGTACCAGCCCACGGAGCACTCGGTGTGAGGAGGCCGGAGTTCTTTGGTGCAAAAACTGCTCAGGATCAGGACTACACGGAGTCCAATGCACAAGCCCGGTAATCGCCAACAAGCATATCCAACTGCAAATGGACGCGGTGCACAGGGGTTCGGGTTATGCAGTCCCCACGAGGGATACTGACCTCAAACTTGCTGTGAGGGCAGATCGACCTCAGGGACCTTCGAAAACCCACCTCCTGTGTTGCTGAAATCTTCGGAGTCCGCAGGAGCTCAGGAACAGCAGGCCGGTCAGTTGCATTGAGGTGCCTGCAAATGCAGGGGAGTGACTCCTTCACTCCAAGGGAGATTCTTCAGTTGTCCTTAGTGCACCACAGGTCCTGCACGGAGCCTGTATGGAGCACGGGCACAGACAAAGCTTTGGACGGAGAGGGAGACTAAGTCGGGCCCAGTCGAAGTCCAGCAAAGTCCAGAGTGTCCAGACGGTTGAAGGTCAGTGGTTTCTTCTTGTAGAATCTTGTCCACGTAAAATCTAAAGTCTTACAGCCAGGTAAGCCCTTTTGTACCCACTGGAGGGGGTTGGACAGATGATCCAGGGGACCCTCCTAGGGAAGGGTCAGGACAGAGGGGTGGTTACACCTATGTCCTTTGTCCAGTTTCGCGCCAGAGCAGGACACAGGGACACCAAATGTGCCCCAAGTGCAGACTTGCAGGCACTCTCAGAGTGCACCCACCCAGCCCCAATACACTAAATCCTGTCTAGGAGGTGGTCACACCTCCCTGTGACAGGATGCCTATTGTGCTGCCTTCCTCTGCTCGAGCTTGGCTCAGCAGCAGGAGGGCAGAAATGTGTCTCTGGTCGGCAGCATCCATTTTGTGCTGATCGGGTCGAGAAGGCTGGCACCGGATAGACCAGTGACCCCACGAAGCTCGCTTTAGAAGGGTGGAATCATACCTCTCACACCGGTTACTGGTGTGGAGGTATGATTCCAAGGTGTTTGATACCAAACACGATATGTTTCTATGCAGCCGTTTTCGAGATAGCATTTACTGCGAGGTTATAATGCACCTCTACCTATATGTCCGGCTGAGTCACAGACAACCCGGGAGAATGGTCTCCGAAGGCTGCACAGAGGCTCTGTTCATGCAGGGGCACCCTCTCACTAAAAACCCAACCCCCTGCCTTCAGGATTGATAAGGCCTGCTATAGGGGTGACTTATAAGTTTTAAGTGTAGTGACCTATAGATATAGTGAACCTATATCTAAGGTAAGTGGTGCAAGCACCATCTTACACAGGTTGCAGTTGCAGACCTGTAGTTCCATTTTGCATGGCCTCTCATGTGTGGCATAATACATGCTTCAGCCCATGGGAGGCCTCTGGGGTACCTATGCCCTGGGTACATGGGTACCATATACTAGGGACTTAGAAGGGTACCCCAGTATCCAATCTGGAGTGCACAAAAGTACATGTGTAACAATTTAAGGGAGAAAGCAGATAGACTGGGATCCTGATTAGCAGGATCCCAGTCAGACTAGTCAAAAACAGTGCAACATCAAGCAAAAAGTGGGGGTAACCATAAGAAGCAGATCCTACTTTCCTACACAATGTATTAATCACATATTGTTCTGTTGCAAGCGCTATTATAATCACAGGAAGACGTGGATATTACCACTCTGTCGGAGCATGGGGATTGGGTATTTTAGGGCTGTCTCCATAATCGTCAGATCAAATACATCACCCCTCATTGTGTTTGCTCCGTCTTGCTTCTTAATGGGAGTATGGAGAATCAGACAGGGCAGTGTAGGGTCCTGAATACTGTATTGCACTGCCCAACGCATCTGCTAGCAATGGACCTAGACAAATGTTCTAGTTACACCTTCAAACCTAACCGCCCTCCTTAAAGTGGTGCTAATTCTTCATTAGAATCCAGAAGTATAAGGCATATGGCTGTTGCGTGTTTTATAAAATCCTAAAACAACCAATGCCTATTGATTAAGCACTGTTTGTATTGGTTGTACCGTTTTTAAAGTATTTTATGTCAATTGTATTTATGTGAACTTTTATGGCAGCATTTGCCGAATAAGGAAAGAAGACTTACTAAAGAGCTGCTTCTCAAAGACATTAGGAATCATACTCTTAAACAAGCTCTGAAAATATAAATAGTGGCTGTAAGTACACCATCTGTGCTGACGATATCCCAACTGCCTCCATTTTGGAAATTTTCTGGAAATTCTAAAACCTACCTCTACAACCAATTGATCCAACTAAATCAAGACAAAGCAACATTTCTACCACTAAGAAATGCTATGGAAGTCATTCACTATCAAATGTTTTGGCGTTTGATTATAAAAGACGTAAATGCATGTATTTTCCTAAATTAAAGTGATACTAAGAAGATCAAGGAGAAATTTAACCCCCCCCCTCCACACTTAAAGGGTAGAAACAATGCAATTAAGATAGTGCTGACCCCCTCTATTTCTCTGTACCTTAGCTATAGTAAGCATTCCTTTCCAATCGTCAATTTGTAATGATTCTCTACAGATTGCTGTGGGCAAGGGATCTTGCTTGCATTTTGCTAAAAAAATGTCCGTGCTTATGATCAATATGTGGTGTATGCTGCTTTGATAGCAGAATTAACCAAAAAACTGACCTCGAGCAGCAGCTTTTCTGCTGCAACCAGGCTTCCCAGCGGGAGCTCTGCGGGCTATAAGGAAAGGTCTGCCAGGCCGCCAGCAGCCTGTACTTTGAGTGCCAATGCCCCAGACTGTTTACCCTTCAATGACATTTTCAGCACATAGGTCAACCCACTTATGCCAGATCTCACTAGAGCCTTGGCTTGCAGCAGAAGGAAACCATTAAACGGATATGCACAGCTACATGATTTAATAGAACCCTTCTGAGAAAAATCACCAGCGAAAGATAGTATGCATGAATTCAAAGTGGCATTTTTGCAATTGCCCATCTTTCATCTATCTAATCACCAACATCTAAGGACTTCTCCAATTTGAAAAGACTCTTTAATTTGTGCAATAAGGAGATCAAAATGGCCCAATATTAATGACAGATTAATACATTTGTAGGCACTTTCAGCCTTGGTATCCAACCGAATAATGAACAAATCAAATCCCTGAATCCATAGAAATCATCAGCCCGTATTGTACAAAGCCTAAGAATCCTACTTATGCACGATACAAACTAAAATCCTGGAATGCTGCCCTCATCCTCATATTCTTAAATGATTTATCACACAGTAAATGGAATCAGGCAGATCTATAGAAATACTGTACTTTGGACAGGAATGTCACTCTCCTCCCCTCCTAAATAGGTTAGCCTAGGGGTCTTGCTTCACCTATCTTATGTAATGCGGACACTAAAACAAGGCAAGGTCTAATGTGAGCCTTCACGAGGGATAAATACTCTGATGTCCCATATGAATCTACTGATTGGACGAATGTACCTAGCCTCCCTGAGAATTGCAGCTTAGTACCTCACTGTGTGCCAATTATACATCATGGCCAACCCTTTGGAGAGTTGGACAGTGTTGAACCAATCCCATCTTTTACACACACCAGGGTGGGTAGCACTAGCAGTGGTGAGCTGCCATGCATCAACACTTATTGGATGGCAGGAGTCCCAAGGTTCCAGGTTGTGGACAGCTCCTTCTTTTCCTTTCCATGTCCAGTCTTCAGGCCGAAGCTTCAGAATGATGTGAGGTGAGGAAAGCCTCAGTGAATATGCTGAGTCACGCGAACCAACCTTGTTCTAGTCGATCATCCTTTTAATCAGGAATGTGTAAACGGTGCGCATACAAATATAGAATTATAAATGGGTAACAGTGAGTTGCAGGGATGTTTTTCACCGAGGGGTTCTAAGTGACATCAAATAGACGAGAGCAAAGCTCGGGCTGTCTATGATGCCACTCTGAACCCCTTGGTGCACTGAGGCACCACCAAGCATATTACGACTTTCCTCACCGCCAGCTGTTACATGGATGTTCTTCCTCCATGTAACTGCTGGCGGTGAGGAAAGATAGGGGGCCCTACAGGGTCCCCTCTTGCCCCTGTGCATGGGGTGCATGTAGGGGGGCACATGTGCCCCAGTGTAGTTTTGAACCCCCAGTTCCTGCACGGGAAGGAATGCATGACATGATGCATTCCTTACCGTGCAGGAACGTGCACTGGTGTTTCCGCGACGGTGCTGTTTAAGGCTCATAAAGAGCCTTTACACAGCACCCCCACGCCGACCACCTGCCAGACCACAAAATTGCTTGTAATCTGGCGGGCGGGCAGCGGCGACTCTTGGTGGTGCAGGAGCATGGCAGTGGCGTGCCGCCCACTCCCGCACCGCCAAAAGTCGTAATCAAGCCCTAAGAGAGGAC
Organism: Calotriton arnoldi; assembly: GCA_963921515.1. Classification (NCBI taxonomy): domain Eukaryota; kingdom Metazoa; phylum Chordata; class Amphibia; order Caudata; family Salamandridae; genus Calotriton; species Calotriton arnoldi. The sequence continues at coordinate 26,057 of CAWUFW010011853.1, forward strand.
CCTTATTTAATTTGGATTCCCTATTGGAGGTTCCAGTTCATTTCGATTGCCCTTCATCAACTACCCACATGACACTGGTCTCACAAGGAGCCTTGAAGAAGTCACCTGTGTGACGAAACACGTGTTGGCTGTGCTTCATGATGTCACTTCCTTTATGTTGTTGAAGATATCAACTTACATGTAATAAAGACACTTGTATTCAACATATTGGAATTCTCACTTATTAGACTTCCAAACTATATTTCAAATACATGTATTAGACTGTTTGATTGGACTATACATGGAGTGCTGTGATATATCTTTGAATATATTTGGTGTGCAGTGACCTTTGGACTCACTACTCTCAGACACCTTTGATAGTAGGGTGTTTAGATATCTAGGTGTAGCACCCACGTTTTTATTCTTTGTTGAAATGTTCTGACCCACGAAAACAATTGCGAGTATTTAGGAGGTGCAATATAATTTCCACTACTACCGTTTTCTACATATATGTGTTTATATAAGTAGATATTTATATATAGTATTAAATATTAGTGAGATTCCACATTAAATTAATGATATAATAAAATGTTCAAGATTTACTACTTTAAACTGTATATATATTAAGAAACTATGGGCCAGATGTACGACCTGCCAATTAGCGAGTCGCAAATTGCGTCGCATTTGCGACTCGCAATTTGCGAATTGGAATGCACAATAGTGTCTCAGACACTGTTTGCGATTCCTAATGGGGTCGCAAATTGCATGCCTCATTAATAATAATGAGGCAGGCACAATTTGCGACCCCATTAGGAATGGCTAGCACTCACAGGGATGGTGGCCTGCTGGGGTCAGCAGACCACCATGTCTGTGACTGCTTTTTTAATAAAGCAGTTCTTTTTTTTTAAATGCAGCACGTTTTCCTTAAAGGAAAACGGGATGCATTTAAAAAAGAAAAATGAAACTTTTCAGTTTCATTTTTTTAAGGGCAGGCAGTGGTCTCTGGACCACTGCCTGCTCTTAAAAAATATTTTCCCACCCACTCACAAAGGGGAAGGGGTCCCTTGGGGACCCCTTCCCCTCTGCGAGTGGTTTACCACCTACTTGAAGTAGGTGGTAAACTGCGAGTGTTTGCGGCCGCAAATGCGGTCACAAAACATTAGTGCATAGCATGTTGACTCGCTATTAGGAAGGGACGCCCCTTCCTAATAGCGTGAGTCGCAAATGCTATTTTGCGAGTCAGTGACTCGTAAAATAGCATTTGTACATGCTATTACCCTTTTTTGCGGCCGCAAACAGCCGGATCTCCCGTTTGCGGCCGCAAAAAAGGGTCGTACATCTGGCCCTATATTTTTGTACGTTTTTTAACCCTATTAGTGTGAAACATATTTTTCCAAGATTTTTGTACTAAGGTATTTTTGACACTATATTTTTGTTACACAATATTTTTGGCTCCCATATTGTGTCAGTAATCTGTTTTATGCCCCTTTCCTTAAAAAAACCCATTTCCACTTAAACTAGCTGTACAGTGTTGTAGGCAACCAAAGATTATAAGAATTCCTCCCTTGCAAACAACTCCATAAAAAATCCATTGACAATGCTTATGGTAGCCAGACTTACAATCTTCACTTCTTGCCATTTGATGAGGTAATCCTTCACTATCGAAAATATCTTGATTCACCGGGAAATGTATTGTACAGTCCAGATATGTCAAAAGCCAATTTTTGCCAGGGATTCTGAGGCCACACCACAAGCATGAGCGGAGGAGCCTGGGGTGTTAAAGCTCTACCTATTACTTAACACTCATCACACTACCTTACACATTTGTCTACTCCATTATCACCTCTTGGCTACCAAATGAAATTCCTCACCATTTTTTTCATGGTAGACACATGCCAGGATGTCCTTCATGGCAATTTCCAACACAGTTCTCCTCATAGATTCCAGAGGCATGCTTTTACTTGATTTGAAAATGAACATCTTTCCACTTCCAATTCACCAGTCACCCAATAATAAGAATTATGTACTGAACCAATCATAACACAACGTGTATTTGTAAAGTGTACGTTCAAGCTTTCAATCTCTTGGCTGAAATAAAGATGTTTATTGTTACCTAGATCAACGTTCTCTTCTAGTGACTTGGCCAACCATTTTGAACATACCCTTTAACTGCCTTCACCACGTCCGTATTTTCAACCTTTCCACTCATATCTTCCTTGATGATGGCACGGATCTCCACCTCTTTGCTAAGATTCTCTAAATTGCCCCCACCTATCTCACATGGAAGTCTTCATAAACAATCTGCCTTAATGTTTTTAGGTCTGGCCTTAGTCAAGACCTTTTGATTTTTCTGCAGTTATATGTACAATATGCCTCTACAGCATATATTTTGGGGCATTGGTTCAGACCACTTCAGTTATTGGTTGATTTCGCTGTGAGTGACAGTATTCTGCCTTTTTACAGGGAGCACATCCACACACAAAATTGTTCCCTAAATGTCAGGAGCTACTATGGCAATGTGTGCTTTTTGAAACCAAAAAAGAATTGCTTTTAGTCAATGTTCTTTTTTCCTTTTTTTAGATTGATGAGGGCCCATAGCTTTCCCCAGAAACAAGGTTTTATAAAAGCATTATAAAACAAGAGCATTGGCAAAGCCAAAAGGCTTGTGGCCAATACCAAACCCAGTGGCTTTGCTAAGGCTTGTATTTCCTGGAACATTGACTACCCTGAAATTATACTCTAGTGATCTAGAGCATGGTCTGGCAATACAAATTGTTGACTTCCACCCTCCTCTCAGGAATAAAATGCCTACCAAGAGTTTATCATCTGTTCAGAGTTCAAATGGGTCACCCCACAGATAATTACTAAAATGAGGAGTGCTCCAGACACATGGTAATAGCTCCTTTTCTATTACTGTATATCTCCATTCAGTGGTGTTTAATGAGCTTGATGGAAAGATCACATTACACTGTTCTTTTCCTGCTCATTGGAAAGTTACTGCCTCTAACACATACATGCTTGCATCCAATGTTATCATACACAGTTTGTCAGCACAAAACGGTTTATGAGTAGGTGAATTCACAATATCTTGTTTGGTCCCTTCAAATGCTATTTATTGTTCCTCTGTCCACACAAATTCCGCACCTTTTTTCTTCATTTTCATGAAATCTTTCTGGCAAAATTGTCAACAGGTTTATAACAATATTCACATAAACCTGCAAATAACAATATGTTTTCATTTAAATCTAGATCTGAAGCTGGCTGGATTGCCTCTACCAATTATTTCCTGTTGAATACCCATTGTCCCAAAAAAGTATATCCCAAATAATCAATCAACCCAAAGAAAAAAAAAATTTTCTTTTTTAATGTAAGGGATTACTTTGCAGCCTTTTCCTTACAGCTCAAAGTATTCTTTGTTTTCATCTTTAATGTAAAAAACAAAAAAATAGAATGTTATCCTCAAATCTTGTTACAAAGTGTTCTGCATCTTTAAAGATATTGTTCATGGCCCTCTTTAAATCAGATGGAGCTGACACCAACCCCAATGGCATGCTTTATAATTGGAACAAGCTGAAGGGGTGTAATGAAAGACATAAGTGTCTTGGATTCGGGGACAACAATAATTTGATGGCAGGTGGCTCTTAAGTCCAATGTAGAGAATACTGAGGCACCCTGCAATGTTTGGTGAGGCATGGCAGTCAACAACAATGTTGATGTTAGTTTCCTTTCATGTGTAATCTCAAGCATTTATCAGTTTTATTTTTTGGTAGAACAATGGGGAAACCACTTTAAAGACTCAACATATTCAATAATATCTTCGGCAAATAATGTATCTAAAATATCTCTTAATTCTAGCACTTGTTTGAAAACCTCATAGATTCTAACATGCTGAGCTCAATGTCAATGCCCCCACGTACCCCTGCCCACCGCACATCTTCCACAGGGCCGCCGCCATAGCACCCGAGCTCCGCCGCACCATCAATGCCACCTTCGAATCCGGCATTTTCCCTGATGACTGGAAGCGGGCAGAGGTAAAGCCCCTCCTCAAGAAACCCTCGGCAGACCCGACGTACCTGAAAAGCTACCGTCCCATCTCTCTCCTTCCCTTCGCAGCCAAAGTCACCGAGAAAATCATCAACGCCCAGCTGACTACCTTCATCGAAGAGAACGCCATCCTCGACTCTTCCCAGTCCGGATTCCGCAGTAACAACAGCACTGAGACCGCCCTCCTTACCGCCACCGACGACATCCGCACGCTCGTCGACCAGGGCCACACCGCGGCCCTCATGCTGCTAGACCTCTCCGCAGCCTTCGACATCGTCTCCCACCGCACTCTCGCAGCCAGACTCCATGAAGCCGGCATACGGGGAACCGCCCTCGACTGGATCCACTCCTTTCTTGCCGGCAGAACCCAAAGGATCAGACTCCCACCCTTCCTCTCCGAACCCACAGAGATCAACTGCAGAGTACCCCAAGGATCATTGCTCAGCCCCACGCTCTTCAACATCTACATGGCCCCCCTCACCGCCATCGTCAGACTGCATGGACTCAGCATAGTATCCTACGCCGACGACACCCAGCTCATACTCTCCCTCACGAAGAACCTCGAAGACACCAGACTCAGCTTCCAGGAAGTAATGAAAGACGTCGCAGCCTGGATGAGCAGCAGCTGCCTAAAGATCAACTCGGAGAAGACAGAGGTCCTCGTCCTCGGACCATCCCCCTCCGTTTGGACAACACCTGGTGGCCACCCGCCCTTGGATACCCACCCACCTCCATGCACCATGCCCGGAACCTTGGTCTCATTCTCGACTCCTCCCTCACCATGACTCACCAGATCAACGCCGTCGTCTCCACCGGCTTCAACTCCCTCCACATCCTCCGCAAGACCTTCAAGTGGATCCCCCCGAAGCCAGAAAGACTGTCACCCATGCACTCATAACTAACAGACTGGACTACTGAAACGCCCTCTACGCTGGAATCAACAAATCCCTGCTACACAAACTCCAGACCATCCAGAATACCGTGGCAGACTCGTCCTCGGCACCCCACGACATGAGCACATGACCCAACACCTGCAAGACCTCCAATGGCTCCCCGTCGAAAAGAGAGTAACATTCAAGCTACTCACCCACGCCTACAAATCCCTCCACAAAATCGGACCCAAATACCTCAACGAAAGAGTCTCCTTCCACGTACCCAAAAGAAACCTCCGCTCCGCCGACCTCGCCCTATTAGAAGCCCTGCGCATCCGCAGAACCAGAGCAGGTGGAAGAGCCTTCTCCTACGTCACAGCCAAGGCCTGGAACGAGCTCCCAGTTAACATCAGATGCTCCCCTACGCTACACACCTTCAGGAAGAGCCTCAAGACCTGGCTTTTCGGCTGACCCTGAGCTGCACCCCCCCCCCCCCCCAGTGCCTTGAGACCCTCACGGGTGAGTAGCGCGCTCTAAAATCCCCTGATTGATGGAATGTTTCAATTTGATTTTATGCACTTTTCTTTGCCTATCTGAATTTCACTGTAAAAATCTTAGGAAACACGTTTTTCCATCTCTTATCACTAAAACATGTATTCTAGCTCTGGGGTTCAACTTATAACTAACTCCCAGGGGCGTCTCATCCCAACACTTCCACACCTTACTCTACAACATATAGTTTAATGTTGCCACTTCTTTTCTGTATTTACCTTATAGAATCCTAAATTGTCAGGACCAAGGCCCTCAAACGCTTCAAGATTTATATCTGATTTTTCCAAATCCTTTAGCTCAATAACTTGTCCAAATTTCTCTTGAAACCTTTCTTTTTGTTATTTTTGTCCATGGAAAATCAGAGTCTTCTATTAAGGGTAACTGTTTACTCAAGATTCTAATTTTGCATGTAGGTGGGTACTAGGGAGCCTATCATTTCCTCTAGCCTCTGTGTTAACAGTAAGAAATAAGACAAACCAAGTTATTTTTCAGTCATCCAACTGCTGTTATGTTATGTTATGTTAAAATGAATTTGTAAAGCGCACGTACACCGGGAGGTTTCATGGCGCTATTTTGATTGACACCCAAGTCCTGGAGAACATTCAAAAAGCCTGACGAAATAACCAAGTTTTAAGAAGGCTTCTGAAACCAAGATGGTTGGTACAGAAGCGAATTTCAGAGGGAAGGGAGTTCCAGAACATGGGGGCCAAAATGGCAAACCTGGCACCGCCAGTGCGCTTTAATTTAAAAGAGGGAGTGGACAGAAATAGCTTGTGCGCTGAGCGGAGATTGCGTGTGGGAGCATGCTTGTTAATCAAGTTGTTCACAAATTTAGTGCTTCTTCCATTAAGTGACTTAAAAATGAGGCACCCCACCTTGAAGGCACAGCGCTGGACCACCGGAAGCCAATGAAGTTTCTTTAGGAGAGGAGTAACATGATGGTACCTAGGTTGATGAGCAATCAGGCGAGCGGCCTGATTTTGTACCATCTGCAGGCGTTTAGATAAGTAGAGGGGAATGCCAAAATAAAGCGAGTTAGCATAATCGACATGGGACATGACCATGGCAATGATCACCTGGATCCGGGCTTCATGGGTGAGAAATCTGCAGATCTTTTTTATTTTCCTGAGTTGGAAAAAACAGGTAGAGATTACCGACCCAATCTGGGGCTTCATAGTGAGGTCTTGGCTGATTATTACCCCCAGGCTCTTGGCCGAGATAGATGGAGAGGGGGGCTGGCCCAGCTCCCTGGGCCAGAAATGAGGACCCCAGGGATTTTTAGAAATACCACCTGTTAAAACCAACTCCGTCTTGTCCGGATTGAGCTTCAGATGGTTACTATTCATCCACTGACTAATGAACAGCATAGTAGACGGAAAGGCGTGGGCCGACTCCGAGGAGTTGCTGATGGAGAAAATAAGTTGGAAATCGTCAGCATAATTAAAGGTACAAACTTGACGCTCTTTCAGGGCTCGGACAAGAGGGAGAAGGTAAAGATTAAACAACAGGGGAGAAAGTGAGGAGCCCTGAGGGACTCCGCAGGAAATTCTAGTTCTGGGGGCAGTAAACTGTGCAGTACAGACCGCGTGGGATCGATTTTCCAAAAAGGAGGTGATCCAGCCCAGAGCAAGTCCCGAGATTCCCGCGTCCCTCACCCGGTCGACCAAGAGATTATGGTTGACCGTGTCAAAGGCGGCGGAGAGATCAAGCAGGACAAGAGCCTGCGAAGAGCCACCATCGACCTCGCTACGGAGAATGTCCAACACTGTAAGGATCACCGCCTCGGTCGAATGAGCCGGGCGGAACCCCGCTTGGTGGGAATCGAGAAATTCAGATTCCTCCAAGAAATCAGTGAGACATCTCGTAACACAGGCTTCCAAAACCTTGGCTAGGTAAGGAAGAAGAGAAATAGGTCGATAGTTCGCTAAAATTAGCGGATCCGCGCCCGCTTTCTTCAAAAGGGGAATGACAATTGCCTCCTTAAAGGTGGCGGGGACGATACCCTGAAACAGTGACTCATTTAGAAGATTAAGAGCAGGACTAGGGAGGGCAGTAAAAATTTCCTTCAAGATGCTAGGAGGGCAGCAGTCAGTGGGGGAGCCAGATTTAACTTTAGAAAGGAGATCCGCAAGGGTATGCTCATGGATTATAGGGAATTGCGTAAAGGTGCTAGGATTTCGGGTGGTATGTAAGCTAAAGTCCGGATTTAAACAAACCGGGATACTGGACTTAATTTTTTTAATTTTGTCAATGAAGAAAATGTTCAGTGAGTTACAGAAGGTTTGGGAAGGGGTGGGCTTGATTGTGATTCTGTCGGGATTAGACAACTCATTCACTATGGAGAAGATCTCCTTAGAGCGATTAGTTGCAAGCAGGATTTTAGAAGAAAAGTATGCCGCTTTGGCAGTCAAGATAGAGTTTTTATATATTTTCAAGGTGTTAAGGTAAGGCCGTTTATCTTCAGATAAATAGTTACGTCTCCACTTTCTCTCCAATTGCCGTAGGGCTAGTTTTTGATTTTTCAACTCGATGGAAAACCATTTCTGGGCGTCATGGCGACGAGTGGCATGAGTCTTCCTGGGGGGCGCAAACATGTCGCTAGCGGCCGATAGCCAGCTAGTTAACTGTGCATCAGCCAGGTTAATGGAGGAATTGACGGGAGGGATAGAATTAGCAAGTGAATCAAGAAATGAAAGTTTCTCGATTTTATTCCAATTTCTACGTATGCCACCTCCTAAGCAGGGTGTTTTGTTCGAAAAATTATCATGGATAGTAAATTTAATTACATGGTGATCTGACCATGTACACGGTGACACTGATACCGGGGACATAGTGATGTTAACTGTCCAAACCTGATCAAGAATATGCCCCTTGATATGAGTGGCGGTGGTCACAATTATTGTTACCTTCCCCCTTCATAACACTTGCTACTGTGGTTTTGAAGACTCTGCCCCCTTTCTCGAGTTTCCTGCACACCTTTACAAATTGTCCATATTTACTACATTTATACAGTCTTTTTGCTTATCAGGGCACATTCCGGAATGACTTAAATGGTTTACAACTAAATTTGTAACAAACATTTTCCTTGGCATTCATTATTATCTTTACAAGATTGTTAATATTTAGATTGGTGACAGTGCAGATTTCCAAACTTTTCCTCTACTTTTTTTTCCGTTTAATGATTTCATCCAAGACTTTGATTGCTCAGTGGCCTTGGGAGTAGTAATGGCATCTGTAAAGGAAGGGGTCACATAACTGTTCTTGAATCTTTCTCATTCTGATTTTTACAATGATCTGATCTCTGATCATTTCATCATTCATGGTCCCAAAGTTGCGAGACCTGGATAATGCCCTAAACTAGTAATAAATGCATGTAATAATTCCCCTTCTCTTTCTGCCTGGGTATAACATTTATACCTCTCTGAAGTGGTACTTACAGTCAGTTTGAAATCTTTCTCCAGGGGCTCTAATTCCTCATTGGATTGGTTAATATACTCTTGCCCTTCTTGGGGCACAACCTGGCTAGCAATAGCACCAATGTCAGTCCGTCGGTCTCTTCAGTCAGATAAGGTTATGTGTGTACAGAAGCACAATGGTAATAACATGCACCAAAGTTAGCATTTGTATTTTTTATGAGTGCATAATCGCAAGGAACAGTAGGCAAAATGTGTGCAAACTACAGATGAAGTGGCCTTCCACAACAACAGTTGCTTTCCATGTGTGCATATCACAGTTGAGAGGACATGCACAAAATGAAACTGTCATGCTTTAACGTATGCTGTTCTCCACATGTACATGACCCACGTGCACTTTTTGATATGGTCATATCACATTTAAGGTGACATGACTAAAAAGATATAGTTCTGCTTTAATGTGTGCATATCACAAACTCTTCGCTGATTTAATTTACAGAATGGCAGACAGTCAACTTGTACTCTGATTTGTCCCACCTAAGAGATGATTCAAATATGAGACAATCACAAACATGTCGTGACCAGTGCTTAATAATTTTTTAGCACATACGCTTGTAATAGCAGGCTTCAGCAGAAGTCATAAAGAGTTTGGCCCATGCGCATTATAACTGCCCCATGTACCAGTTGCCGCTCTAGCTTGTTTGTTGAAGTTTTCCTCCACTTTTGATCTTCTTTTCAGTTCCTCAACAGACACATACGTGTTGATGCAGCCGGCTGTAAAAAAAGTCAACCCGTGAAGGAAGTCCCTTACTTGATACCTCGTCTGCACATGTATGCAACTCCATCCCACTAGGTGAATTGGAGGGTGCTGAATGTCTAGGCTTCCAATGCACCTTTTCAGCACAACAATCGCTAGCCGGTACATTGATTTACAGGCCCCCTGGTTCTGCTAAATCCTTTCTGAACTCTATCAATGAGGTGATGGCACCACTTGTCCTCCACTATAACCACAACATGATTTTGGGGGATTTTAATTTACATATGGATATACCCACAGACCCAGAAGCCATTATCCTTTCTGAATCTTTATCTGTTCTTGACCTGGCTCCTTTTGTCCTTCACCCCACACATAAAAGAGGCCACACCCTCGATCAGATTTTTACTAATATAACACTGGAGGTAGATGTACCCCTTCCCGTGTTATGGTCTGATCACTATCTTATTAATTTTAGGATACCTAAGTCGGGAGGAGGTCGTCATTCGACCGCTATTAAGAAGGAAACTAAATTCAGAGCCTTCCACTGAGTCATTCCTTCTGTACTTGGGGAAGTGCTTGAATCTTCCATTCCCCTTCTTTCCGGAAATCCAGAGAGTGACGCTCGGATGCTTGAATCTTGGGTGCTCCATAGTGTCCACCAATTAGCCCCCTTGCAGACGTATTCACCCAAGAAAACCAAACCCTCGGCTCCCTGGTTCACTCAGTTGCTTATAGCCAGTAAAAACATCTGTAAACGTTTGGAAAGGAAATGGCGAAAAAACTACGATTTGGGCGCTAAATGCGAATACAAACATGCACTTAAAGGGTATTATAACAAAGTTTACGAGGCAAAAAAGTACTACTTCTCACACAAAATAGAGTCTTCCAACTACAAAAGTAAGGAGCTGTTTAAGATTGTTAAAGCCTTTATAGATCCACCCTTCGGGACGAAGGCCCTTCCGCCTTCCGCGGAATGGCCTCTCTTATTAGCAACTTTTTTCCATGAAAAAATTGTGACAATTCAAGAGGCTCTCACGGAGGGTTCTCCCTCTGATTTCGAAATGCCACTAGCTCCTCCTTCTGAACCCATGTCAGGAGTTGCCCCCACACTTCTGCAGTTCCCCCCGCTGTCACTGGAAGTATCCCTAGCCATTATCAAAGGCCTGAAGTCAGGCTCCCCTACTGACCCTTGTCCAGCAAAATTGTTAGCTTTTGTTGCATGGGCAATTAATCCGATGTTAATAACATTTTCAATACCTCATTGGATACTGGCCACATGCCTTCTATGTGGAAGCAGGCTAAAATTCTGCCTTTGCTCAAAAAGCCCTCCGCTGACCCTAAAGTACCAGCTTTTTCCAAGGTCCTGGAGAAATATTTTAATACTGTAATCACCGATTACGTGGAAACCAATAATCTCCTACATATCAGTCAGTCTGGCTTCAGATCCAACCATAGTACTGAGTCTGCACTATTAGAGGTCTCTGAACACATTAAGGAAAGCCTTGATGGGGGAGGAAAAGCCATCTTGATCCTGTTAGATCTGTCAGCGGCCTTTGATACTGTCCCTCATGATAGGCTTTTGGACAGGATCCAGACTCTCGGTATTGGTGGTTCTGTTTTAAAATGGCTCTCTTCCTTTTTGGAAGATAGAGACCAGGAGGTCTGGACTCCTCCCTTTGCGGCAGGAATCCCTAGTATGAATGTAGGGTCCCTCAGGGTTCCATTCTGAGCCCCACGTTATTTAATCTATATATGTCCCCTCTGCCTGCTCTGGCTGAGGCATACGGAGTGAAAATGATTTCATGTGCCAACGACACACTTGTGACAAAGGAAAGAGCTTTGAGGGAGCCAAGATTAAAACTTGCCTTTCAAAAGTGTTTACATGGTTAAGAAGCAACCGGCTTAAATGTAACCCAGAAAAGTCTGAAATTATTTTCTTTGGCTCCCCTATGTCGGACGAATGGAGACTTTGGTGGCCGGAAGATATGTCACCTCCACTCGCTGCACAACAAACGGTAAAGAACTTGGGCGTTATGATAGACAATTTTCTATCTATGAAAGCCCAAGCCCAATCAGTGGTCGGAACTTGCTTTGGCCTCCTTAGGATGCTGTGGAAGTTCCTTCCACTCTTGTCTTTGGACTGCAGGAAAACCGTGGTCCAAGCACTAATTACCTCCAGATTGGACTATGTGAATGTTCTTTACCTAGCCTCCCGAAATACCTACTCAAGCGCTTGCAGGTGGCCCAAAATGCTGCGGCCAGAGCTATTCTCATGCTGAAATCTAGGACTCATATGTCCACCCATCTCAGAGCACTCCATTGGCTTCCAGTAAAAAAGAGGATTAGATTCAAGGCCCTGGTGTTATTCTTTAAGGCCTTCCACGGGAGGGGCGCAAGGTACCTCTGCAGGAGGGTTACCCATTATGTACCACCCAGAACTTTGAGATCCTCTTCCATGAACCTGGCGGTAGTTCCTAGAATATTGCATACCCGCTCGGGCGGCATCTCCTTTAGGTTTCTCGGAGCTCAGGCCTGGAACGCGCTCCCCGCGTGGTTGAGATCGGTGACTGATTTAGCTACTTTCAGGAAGCTCCTTAAAACTTTGCTTTTTAATCAATGAATAATTACTTTTTAGCAGCATCCTTTACTTTCATTTCTTCCTTTTGTATTTGGGGGTTGTGTGTGGGGTTGCAGGCAAGGCCTTTTGAAGCGCCGGGACACTCTCTTTGAGTAGCTGTGCGCTATATAAATGCCTTCATTCATTTATTCACATGCATATCCAAACGGCCAGTTGGAGGACACAATCTCTCTGTGCGGTTTCATGCAATGCACTCGATAGGGCCAACATTGAGGCATGAATGTTGATGGCGGGTGTACTTTTCGAGCTCAGCACCGACACCTGTGCCAGGAAATTCTTAGCGGAGCTGGGGTACAGTGAAGCTGTTGGCTCCACTCATAGCCACTTTTACAGTGAACACAGCTAGTATGATAAAGGCGAGTTTATTAAGATGTTGAATTATCAGGCACAGCCCTGCAACTGCCAGTGGCAGTCTCTGTTACACCATCAGCATACAAATGCAAACTGACCTCATATAATTACATTGTACAGGTACACAACTTCTAAAATAGACATAAAAGAAATACAATGTCCACATTACAGTACCAGAATCTAGGCTCCCCTGAAGAAAAAGATACAGGATGAGGGGAGGGTGTTAGTTTTTCCTTGAAGCATTGCTCCCACTATTCAAATGATTATGTGGGAAGAGTTCATGGTTTTATGTAGTTTCTGAACTGATCTGGATGTTTAATAATTACCTTACTAACATGGCATCGTCCAGTGTATCCATGTGGTTTTAATTACCACGTAGTCTCTGTTGGTGGTGCAACTTACACAGCGGGGACCCAACCCGAGCAAATCCACCAGTGGTGTCCAGGTGGCCACCCTGCACTCGAACCATGAGTGAGGAGATGTAGGCTCTGTCAGGTGTTGCTGATGATCGAAAGGCATCATTGGTTCAAACAACCTACACTGGCAACAACTACATCATAGGCAGCAGCAGGGCAAGTGCATCACACATAAAATACGTACAAAAAGGCAAGAGAAGTGGAAGCGCTTCACAAAGCCATGCTATAGGTAAAGTACAGACAGAAGTTGTGAAAAGTTCAATCACATACATGGAATAGGTACAGAAAAACAGCACGCCTCACATCCACTCAGAGCAGTAACAAAGTATGGATGATTTGCACATTGAAAAGGTACCACACTTGCAGCATTTCAATCTTTGCCCACCCACAAGTAAAGTACTTAGCAGAAACATGGGTCTAGCATTAAGGCATGCCATGAATTTATGATTAAAATGCTGTGCTCATTAGATTTAACACACATGTGGCTAGTAGTCATCAATTCATGAAAGTGTCCATCTTATAATAACAGATATTTGTAGTTGAGGAACCAAATGACGTCGGAGGGGTCTAACAGCATTTTCCTTTATTTCTGCTAAGCCTGTTCAGGGGTACTACAAGGCTTTTACACCTATTTACACTGGACCTAAGTGAAAAACACACAGGGGCCTATTCACAAGTATGTAAAGTAGTACTCCTGTAGAACTCTTATACATTTTATCTACATGGCTTTGTGATTTGAACTCAAAACACCTAAAAGAGAATGAATTGGAATATTCAGAGGCCATTCATTTACGATTAGTGGAATTAAAAAGGAGTTTGCCTTCATTGCACTTTTACTTATGAGGGTTTGCTGGTTATGGGTTGGATTCAAAAAGGCATTGTAAGAGTATTTCTGTCATACTAACTTCCATTACTCATAAATGCCTTTGTGAATCAGGCCCATTTTCTCTTTTACACATATGTAAAATGTTTATATAGATGTTAGATTGCACATGCACCCCTGGCATTAAAGAAGGCATAATCCAAAGTAACAATATGCATTCAAATTATACAGTATAAATACCTAACAGAGCATTTAATTCAAGCCCTAACTGTGGATTTGATGTTTTATATCAGATTATCTGATAAGAAGATACCCTAGCATACATATTCTTTTCCAGCATCATCTTGACCTTAAAACACAAAGGGCCAGATTAATATTGCTAATGGTCACCGCATAAAAGGAGTCATCTTTTCCCTAATGTCTGAACTCATTAATAGTACCTCCGTTTCTAAGCATGCCCAGTTAGGAATATGTGCAAATCCCAGGAAGGAAAAGGGTTAATGAATGTGTTCCACATTTCCATTCTTAAACCTACATATTATAATATCGTTTCACAAAAATGCCATCATGTCAAAGAGGGCGCTTCTAGTTTTGGGGTAACCTCGCCCTACATCGAAAATATTCTAGGTGTCCAAGATAGTGCTAAAGTCACATATCAAGTTTCCAAAGCATTCTTTCCCTGGGTGATATGTGTGGCTCGGACCACAGAGGTTCATCATAGGGACATGGGGGGGAAGTTGGTGAGGGGAAATCCACTTAAAACAATGCTGGACAAAAATGTGTCTCATAAATTAGTTAACACTGTCTGCTTGATTGTTCAGAATGACAGAACATTTTAATGTACTTTTTCAGTGCTTAATTCGTAAAATAAAAAGTGCCCGTGCCCAAAGTGCCCTCTCAGAGAGCCTGTCAGTGCAGTGCTGGCTCTCTGCTGCAATGTAGAGTAGAGAGCAAAGCTTCAAGGGGAGGAGAAGTAAAGGAACAGAGTGTGGTGGGGGTGGGTGGCAGGGGGGGCAGGCTTTTTTTTACATTTGAAACAGGGAGGGAGTGGTCAGGTTATGTATGGCCCCCCATTACTTCCCTGCCCCTGCAGGTGAAGGCAGGGGGAGAATATTGTGTGTGAGAATACATAACAAAGTTATAGATAGGTAAAAATGAATAATGTTGATATTTTTCACCCCAGGGTTATGTGTGACATCATAACCAAGTTGATATTAGCTCTTGTTGTTTACTCTATCTGATGTCACTCAGGACCTCTTGGTGCAAAATATCCCTGCAATTCATTGTTACCTATCTATAGTTCAATATGTTCTTACTTTTAAACTAAGTGGCAGAATACTCAGCATGCAAAATGGGTTGTGTTGTGTTGACGAATCAGATATATTCTAACTATGTTGTTTGCGCTCAATCATACAGCAGTACAGAAACAAAAGTAGTGCCATCAGCCAGCTGTGCTGAGCAGGCTCTGTTTATTTCAGTACAAAAAAAACCCAGTAAATAGCAGAGAATCATCGCTTAACAAAATCTTTTTAAATGTTTGTGTACTTTTACCTTAAAATTACTATAAGTTTTATTTCTTTTACACAAAGCAATAACTAATATAATTTGAGTCAGTCTTGTAGTTTTTTTCTTCAACACATTTGAAAGCTCACGAACATTTACAAAAAATATGTGTCTTACAAAGAAAAAGCTGAGGCAATTGTTTGTTTAGCAACCAAAATCTGCAAGGTGCAGTGTGCACACCTCAAAGTGACTGTAAGCAGCAGGATTATGTGTGCTGCAGATAGCCTGAAAGTGCTTGCGTCTGCCACGGCACTTTAGGACTGATCAGAAGTTCACAACTGTGTGCTCTTGCTTTCTGCATTTTAAGTCGGAAGGAGGCCCTGAGAAACAGAATGTGAATCTTCTCAGTGGAGGACTGAAAGGAGACACAAGGAGCAGCGTCCTGTGACTTTTCACTGTGTTATAAATTAATATGTTTCATATTATGTATTATCGGCTTCACTGGACCCGTATATTTAGGAACCCACATCATTGTGGTGGGGAAAAGTAAGACCTGAGTTTACCATTGTGTTTTGTGCATGTGTTGCGTACTCAGATTCACACCCGTTCTGCAGTCACATCGCACTGTGGCTATGCCAACTCCAACCATGTTAACCTCATCCATGTTGTGCATGCTGTCAACCATCCCTCCAGTAAATCTTCCCATGTCATGCTCGCCCTCAGAGCCACATGCAGACCTTCATCCATGCCCTGAACATCTTCGGTCACACACTGCCCACCCTCTGCCAGGGCCAGCTCACCCTGAGTCAGACTGCGGACCTTACCATTCTCTGCAGGGTATGAGCCATGCTTAGTCACGCTACCCACAACGTCAACCATACAGTCTCAGGCACACCCTGTGCACCATTAGCCACCTTTTTGTGTGACGAGGCATTTGGGAGAGCCAGGGTTGGACTGGCTTATAGGGAAATCACTTACTCACATTTGTTTTATTAGTCACTACCCATCACTCTCTTCTAGATCCCTGCATTATCCAGTCTATATTTTATCTAAGAACTCCCAGAGATCTTTTGGTTGAGTCCGCTCTGGCAGCACTCCCCAACCAGGGTGTGGCTAGGCGCC
The DNA here is from genome assembly GCA_963921515.1 of Calotriton arnoldi. Classification (NCBI taxonomy): domain Eukaryota; kingdom Metazoa; phylum Chordata; class Amphibia; order Caudata; family Salamandridae; genus Calotriton; species Calotriton arnoldi. The sequence continues at coordinate 42,527 of CAWUFW010011853.1, forward strand.
GATGATGAAGCAAGTCACGATAAGTGAGTGAGCCATCTACTCCAACATCTTTGGATACACCGGGAAGACAGTAGAGCTTTGGTTCCGTTTCTTCCTTTCTTGGCCCAGTTGCCCTTATGTGAGTGAGTTTTGTCTTCTGGGAGAACACAACCGGCGCTCTCTGGAAGTGAGGCAAGTTATAGGGCAATCATGCAGCATTCGGGCTGGTCTCACAGGTCAGTGTATAGGCTGGTTTTTGGGCTGCTTGTGAGCCTGTTTTGTGGTCTGCTTGGCAGGTTTTTACTGTTGATTTCCCTAATATTACAACAAACATTGCCTGCAGCAATCTCAAATCCATATAGTCTTCCATAACTTGCAAAACAGCGTGTCTTTACTAGTGGGCCTATTTTCTGTCTGAGCCCCACCCTGGGGAGAGCAGACGGGCTGAAGAAAAAAGGAAAATTAAAACTCCCCTCTAGACTTGGGACAGTTGGAGGTGTTGCTAGGAACCTGCTAGTTGAGCAGGTACATCAGGGGTACTGGTAGAGGAACAGCAAGTAGCTCAAACTGAAATCGAGGACCAAATGACTCCATGGCGAGTGATTATTTCAAAACCTATCCACAATACCTCTAAGTCTTCAAGCTGATATTTTTGTCTGGGAGCATGTGATAACAACTGTGGGGTTTAAACATGTCTACAAAAGGTGTATTTTGTATGAATTGATTTGACCTAAAATATCTGTGGTGTGTCCACATTGCACAAATTGGCCACTTGATTGAGAAAGTTTGAAACTTTTTGTTGTGAATTTGCAATGCTTTCAGGTGCCAAAATGGGCTTTTGACAAAGGTCTCTGTTAGATTTGGGGTCTCTAGTTGGCATAGGTAGGTACCTGTGACAAATAGGGACCCTTGCGTCTAGTCAGGGTGAGGGGCTACACTCCTAAAATAACCCCTGCTCACCCCCTTGGTAGCTTGGCACGAGCAGGCAGGCTTATCTCAGAGGCAGTGTGTAAAGCATTTGTGAACACATACAGTAATACAGTGACAACACTACAGATGGACACCACACAGGTTGTATTATAAAAATAGTATTTTTATATAGACTTAACACAAGACCAAACGACAAAAATCCACAATACTGTACTCAAAAATAGACTTTAGAATGTTATAAAATAGTTCAGTTCTCTCAAGTTGTAGATGCAACACTTTACTCTCAATGTACCTTGAATGCGTAACGCAAAGAAAACAAAAGGGTCGCAGGGAAGGTGATGCGTCGGTTCCGTACACTCAGGGGAGTGGATGCGTCGGTTCCTTACTGCTGCGCAGGGGAGTTGAAGCTTGCTTCCTTACTGTGTGGGGAGTTGATGCGTCGGTTTCTTACTGCTCTCCGGTGCGATGCGACAGATGGCACCTCGATGCGATACTATTCTCCGGTGCGATGCAATAAAAATGGCGTCTTGGCTGCGATGCGACAACGTTGATGCGATGCGTGCACGCCCGACGGCCGTGCGGCGACTCGATGATCTTTGGAGCCGCGACAGGCCCTGCGACGCGCTTCTCCGGTGATGCGACGATGTCCTCTGTGGCAGCGTCCCGCTTCTCCGGCGATGCGCCGCGCTTCGGCGATGCAATGATGACAGCGGCAGCGGCGTCTCGCTTCCTCGGCGATGCGATGACAGCGGCTGCGGCGGCGACACGCTTCTCGTCGTTGCGTGGCGCTTCCAGCTCCCAGCGACACGCAGTCTCTCAGAAGGCCCAGCACAACAGCAGGCACTTCAATTCCCAGCAAGGGAATTCAGGGGGGAGCTGGTTGGTGAAGTCTTGTATCCCTGAGACTTCAGGCAGGAGGCAAGCTCTAGTTCAAGCCCTTGGAGATTCTTCTTCAAGTTGATGGAAAGCACACTCAGTCCTTTTCTCCTTTCTTTGGCAATGAAGCAACCACTGCAGGCCAACCCCCAAACACACAGCACAGGGGTAGTCTCCTCCTTCAGCTTCCTGGTTCTTCTCCTCAGCAAAGGTTCGTCTTGATTCCCAGAAGTGATCTCATTTCCTAGTGGTCTGGGTCCCCTTTTTATACACAGTTTCTCTTTGTTCTCTGAAGGCAGAGAGGCCTCTGCCTAGTCCAAAACCAGTTCTGGTCAGTCCTGGAGCACTTTGTTTTCCTGACTCCTTCTTTCCTTTCAGAATGTGGGGCAGAGTGCTCAGCCGCCCGGCAGGAGGTGGAGCCAGCATTGTGGAAGGCAGGCACAGCCCTATTCAGACCCAGGTGCAACTCCTCCCTCCACTCTGGATGCAGATCTTTCTATTCAGCCCTGCGCTGACTCACCCTGTCTCCTGTAGCCACCCCCAGCCCCTGTCACTCAATCTCCAGACAAGGCATACACAACCTAGCAGAGGCAGGCTTGGCTAGTTAGGCAAGAAAATACCTACTTTCTAAAAGTGGTATTTTCAAACACAGAATGTTAAAACCAACTTCACTAAAAGATGTATTTTATCATTCTGAGTTCAGGCGTACTAAACTCAAATTTCTACCTGGTTCCCTGAGTCAGTTAGGATTATAAGATGTAATAATCTAACTGCCCATTCTGGCCTATGGGGAACAGGTAGCCTTGCAATAGTGAAAAACGAAAATGGCTGTAATTCACTATTAGGACATGCCACACACACCAGGGCATGTCCTACCTTTTACCTACAATGCACCCTGCCCTTGGGCCTACCTTAGGGGTGACTAATATGTATAAAAGGGAAGGTTTAGGGACTGGCAACTGGGTACACTTGCCCAGTCAACATGGCAGTACCAGACTGCCCACAGGCTCTGCAATGGCAGGCCTGAGACACACTTTACACGCTGCTCCGGTGGGTGGCACAACCAGTGCTGCGAGCCCACCAGCAGCTTTTGATTTACAAGCCCTGGGCACACGCAGTGCACTGTACTAGGGTCTGTCAGTAAGCCAAACAAGCCAATCATGGAGTCACTAATCCATACATCAATTTACCATAGGGAGCACTTGCACTGTGGCACTGAACAGCAGTGGCACAGTGCCCAAAAGCATCTAAAACCAGCAAAAACATAAGAGGCAACAGCAAAAAATGGAAGGGAGACCCACGCCAATGGTGCCAGGTCTAACACGTGTCCCCTCCAGCTGAAATGTGGGGAGAACTACCCTACCTCCGGGGAGTTCTCATCACTAAGGCGGAAAAATCTGGACAGACCATCAGCATTGGCGTGTTCTGTACCAGGGCGGTGTTCCACCGTAAAGTCCATCCCCTGTAGGGATATGGACCACCTCAACAGCTTTGGATTCTCACCCCTCATCTGCATCAGCCATCTGAGGGGCCTGTGGTCTGTCTGAACCCGGAAGTGAGTCCCAAACAAGTATGGTCTCAACTTCTTCAGTGCCCAGACCACAGCAAATGCCTCACGCTCAATTGCACTTCACCTCTGTTCCCGTGGAAGTAACCTCCTACGGATGAAGGCTACAGGTTGGTCTAGGCCCTCCTCATTAATCTGTGATAGAACAGGCCCCACACCATGCTCTGAAGCGTCTGTTTGCACAATAAACTCTTTTGAGAAGTTGGGTGCCAGGAGCACGGGCGCCGTGCACATGGCAGTCTTCAGGGCATCAAAAGGTCTCTGACAGGCGTCAGTCCAAATCACTCTCTTGGGCTGCTTCCTGGAAGTCAGCTCTGTCAAGGGTGCAACAATGCTGCCATACCCCTTGACAAACCTCCTGTAATACCCAGTGAGTCCTAAAAGGCTCTCACCTCTGTCTGGGTCTTGGGGGTTCCCAAGTCAGGATGGTCTCAATCTTGGGTTGTAGGGGCGCCACCTGGCCGCTCCCAACCTGGTGTCCCAAGTACACCACGGAACCCTGCCCAATCTGGCACTTACTCGCCTTGATCGTGAGGCCTGCTCTCCGCAGCGCCATCAACACTTCCCAGAGGTGGCGCAGATGTTCTTCCCAACTGGCGCTGAACACTGCAATGTCATCCAGGTGGGCGGCACTGAACTCTTCCAGTCCAGCCAACACCTGGTTGACCAACCTCTGAAAGGTGGCAGGGGCATTCTTCATCCCAAAGGGCATAACCCGGAATTGGTAGTGCCCATCTGGTGTGGAGAATGCTGACCTCTCTCTTGCCCCATCAGTCAAGGCGATCTGCCAGTACCCAGACGTTAAATCAAACGTGCTGAGGTACCGGGCAGTCCCTAACCGATCAATGAGCTCATCAGCTCTGGGGATGGGGTGCGCGTCAGTCCTGGTGACTGAATTGAGCCCTCGGTAGTCCACACAGGACCGCAGTTCTGGTGAGACACCCGGTGCGGCAGCCTTTGGGACCAAGACCACTGGGCTGGCCCAAGGACTGTTAGAGGACTCAATCACCCCCAACGCAAGCATCTTGGAGACCTCCTCCTTGATGCAAGCTCTCACCCTGTCAGTCACCCTGTAAGTTTTGTGCTTGACAGGAGGACTGTCCCCAGTGTCTACATCATGGACGCACCAATCAGTGACACTGGGAATCAGGGAGAACAGGTCAGAAAACTGTCCCAGCAACTGGTGACAGTCATTCTGCTGCTCAGGGGTCAGGGTGGAAGAGAGGTTCACTCCATCCACTGACCCATCTTGCTCTGTTGCAGACAGGAGGTCAGGAAGAGGTTCAGTCTCCTCCTCCATTCCAGCATCTGTTGCTAGGAGCATGCCCACTTCGGACCTCTCTAAGTGGGGCTTCAGGCGGTTGACATGCAGGACCCGTAAGGGGTTCCTGGGAGACCGCAAGTCCACCAAGTAGGTAACCAGACTCTTGCGCTCCACCACCTCAAATGGTCCGGTCCACTTATCCTGGAGCGCACAGGGCTCCACTGGGGCCATGACCCACACTTTCTGACCAGGCTGAAGCTCAACCAGAGTGGCATTCTGGTCGTACCACCGCTTCATCTCCTCCTGGCTGGCTTCCAGATTCGCCTCAGCGAGTTTTCTGAATCGCCTAGTTTGGTTCCTAAAGGCCAGCATGTAGCTATATACATCCTGGGGAGGTTTCCTGGGAGATTGCTCCCAGCCTTCCTTGACCAAACTCAAAGGTCCTCTCACTGGGTGTCCATAGAGAAGCTCAAAGGGACTGAACCCTAGAGATTTCTGTGGCACCTCACGGTAAGCAAAGAGAAGGAATGGTAAGAGGACGTCCCACTTACGCCTCATGGGTTCCTCAAGACCCATAATCATGCCTTTGAGGGTCCGGTTGAATCTCTCAACCAGCCCATTACCTTGGGGGTGGTAAGGAGTGGTGAACTTGTAGGTTACACCACACTCCTGCCACAGGGACTTCATATACTTGGAAATGAAGTTGGTACCTCGGTCTGACACCACCTCTCTGGGAAACACAACGCGGGAGAAAATCCCCATCAGTGCACGTCCCACCACGGGGGCCGTCACTGTCCTGAGAGGGATGGCTTCCGGGTACCGGGTGGCATGGTCCACCAAGACCAGGATGAACCTGTTGCCCATGGCTGTCTTGGGATCCAGAGGCCCCACAATGTCAATGCCCACCCTTTCAAAGGGGGTGCTGACCACAGGGAATGGCTGGAGAGGAGCCTTGCACTTCCTCCCACTCTTTCCACTTGCCTGGCAAGTCTGACAGGTCCTGCAATGAGTGTCTGAACTCTTGCGCATTTGGGGCCAATAAAAATGGGTGACAAGCCTTTCAAAGGTCTTGTCCTGCCCCAAATGTCCTGCTAAAGGCACATCATGAGCCAGCCCCAGTAGGAAGGCTCTGAAGCGCTGGGGTACCACCAGCACACGGGCTGACCCAGGCTCAGCAACCTTAGGCTCACTATACAGGAGACCATTCTCGCAGTAGATCCAATGTGATCCAGACTGATCACCTGCTGCCTGGTTTGCAGCCTGCTGCCGCAAACCCACAAGAGAAGGGCACTTGTTCTGCTCCTCACAGAACTCTTTCCTGGAGGGACCTCCTTCCTGCTGCCAATGGGTCAGCTCAGGCAGGACTCCCAGTTCAGCAATCTCTTCCCCAGTAGGCTCCAGGGCATCCCCCTCAGGGTCCGCCTCCTCCTTGGCCGTGGGAACCTCAGGGTCCGGTTTCCCGGGCCCCCTACCTCTTCTCTTTAAGGCAGGCACCTGGGCCATTTTCTCAGGCTCCAGGTCCTCTTGAACACCCTTACTGGCTGCCATAGACCGAGTGGTCACGCAGGCCCACTCAGGCAAACCCAAAATCTCTAAATGAGCTCTCCGCTCCACCTTAGCCCAAGGGGAGCTCTCCAAATCGTTACCTAACAGACATTCAACAGGCATGGCTGGCCTCACAGCTACTTGAAGAGTCCCTGAGACCCCCCACTCAAAGGGAACCTGTGCCACCTTGCAGTGGCTCTCTGTGTTGTCAGCGGCAACAACTGGGTAAAATGCATTTGGGACTACCTGCTCTTCAGACACCAACCGACAACTGACAGCTGTCACACTGGCTCCGGTGTCTCTAAGAGCTTCCACCCTCTTGCCATTGATGGTCACCCACTGCCTGTATTTTTTAGTGTTATCAGGCAGTTGGGTCCTGGGGACCACCTCACAGTCTCCTAAAGAGACAAGGGACATCTCTGTGGGACCCCACCCACCTTGGGCACCCATCTCCTCCCCCAGGGCTACACTAGCCAGCTGCCGGGGTGGTGCACCAGTGGGTGCTGTCTTCCCATACAAGGGACATCTAGCATCATAAGAACAGTGGCCTACTAGACCACACTTAAAACAGGTCTTGGGCCCCTTGTGAACAGGCTTATCTGTCGGGGCCACTGCCTTCTTCTCAGGGGAGGCTGGAAACCTTTCCCTTGGTTCCCTTGGGGATTACTTTGGGGCCCTTTCTGGAACTCCCTCTGTTTACCCTTGTCCCCCCACTCTTCTGCTGGGGACCCTGCCCACCTTTGGCGAAGTCTCCCACATGACCCTTCTGGACCCGGGTGCTCACCCAGCGGTCCGCCTCCTCAGCAAGCTTCCTAGGGTTAGTCAGCTTGCTATCAATAAGATGCTGCGTAGCTCTGGAAAACAGTTATTTGACAAGTGCTCCCATGCAAGCAAATCATAGAGCGCCTCAAAATTATCCACTTTGCTACCCTTCACCCAACCATCCAATGCTCTGCAAAAGAAAGACACATATTCCACCCAAGTGGTAGACTCCAGTTTTCTGCAATTTCTAAATATAGCTCTGGGGTCAAACCAAATCTGGACATTAGGGCTCCCTTCATGTGGGTATAGGACATCTGCTCCTCTGTAGGCAAATCCAACAAAGTGTCCCTCCCATCACTAACAAAGCGGCCCCACAACCCCGCTCCCCAATCCGTCTCAGGGACCCGGTGGGCCAACATTGCAGCTTCATAAGCCCTAAACCACTGACCAATATCCTCATTCTTGTGGAAATCTTTAACTACATCTTTGGGAATGTAGGTTCTTGCTTCTACATGCACTGGCGGTGTGCTGCCACCAGAGGGAGGAACCTCTAACTTCTTGGCCTTGAGTTCCAATTCCCTCAATCCTCTCTCATGCTCAAAATGCATTCTCTTTTCCTCTAAGGCTAACTTCTTCATTTCTAACTCCATCCCAAGCTCTATTTTCTTGCTCTCTATGTCTTTCTGACCATCCATTTTGAGCCTAGCTAGCTCCAATTTATGCATCCTCTCCCTTGCTCTGTCCTCCAGCTCTCCTGGGACAACCCTTTGGAAGAAACACTGCTGCCCGCCCCTGAAGGTGCTTTCCCTCCAGTTGGGCCCACTGGCCCCTCAAGGTGCTCATTTAAATCCTCTGCCTCCATTACTGGCTCCTCAGGATGCTCACTGGCATTCCTAGATTCTACCCAGGCCCTCAGCGCCTTTTGGTATTCCTCTTTCCTGGTGAGGCCTTTCACAGAGATTTTAAATTTCTTGCACAAAGCTTTGAGATAAGGCACAGTGTAAGTATCAATTCTCTCTTCTTCCAAAACAATGTCTACAGATACTATGGATGCTGTCTTGCTCATGGTAGCAAAAAGACTGGCAGTTCTCAAGAATCAAAAATAGAAAAGAAGTTCCAAGGAAAAAATTCTCAAAAAGTATGTGGTTGCGTTATGGTCTGCACTCACTAGTAGTGTACACCAATCACTGTATATGAATCACAAATGCAAGTCCAAATCCTCACCGCTGACCACCAATGTTAGATTTGGGGGTCTCTAGTTGGCATAGGTAGGTACCTGTGACAAATAGGGACCCTTGCGTCTAGTCAGGGTGAGGGGCTACACTCCTAAAATAACCCCTGCTCACCCCCTTGGTAGCTTGGCACGAGCAGGCAGGCTTATCTCAGAGGCAGTGTGTAAAGCATTTGTGAACACATACAGTAATACAGTGACAACACTACAGATGGACACCACACAGGTTGTATTATAAAAATAGTATTTTTATATAGACTTAACACAAGACCAAACGACAAAAATCCACAATACTGTACTCAAAAATAGACTTTAGAATGTTATAAAATAGTTCAGTTCTCTCAAGTTGTAGATGCAACACTTTACTCTCAATGTAACGCAAAGAAAACAAAAGGGTCGCAGGGAAGGTGATGCGTCGGTTCCGTACACTCAGGGAGTGGATGCGTCGGTTCCTTACTGCTGCGCAGGGGAGTTGATGCTCGCTTCCTTACTGTGTGGGGAGTTGATGCGTCGGTTTCTTACTGCTCTCCGGTGCGATGCGACAGATGGCACCTCGATGCGATACTCTTCTCCGGTGCGATGCGATAAAAATGGCGTCTTGGCTGCGATGCGACAACGTTGATGTGATGCGTGCACGCCTGACGGCCGTGCGGCGACTCAATGATCTTTGGAGCCGCGACAGGCCCTGCGACGCGCTTCTCCGGTGATGCGACGATGTCCTCTGTGGCAGCATCCCGCTTCTCCGGCGATGCGCCGCGCTTCGGCGATGCGATGATGACAGCGGCAGCGGCGTCTCGCTTCCTCGGCGATGCGATGACAGCGGCTGCGGCAGCGACACGCTTCTCGTCGTTGCGTCGCGCTTCCAGCTCCCAGCAACACGCAGTCTCTCAGAAGGCCCAGCACAACAGCAGGCACTTCAATTCCCAGCAAGGGAATTCAGGGGGGAGCTGGTTGGTGAAGTCTTGTATCCCTGAGACTTCAGGCAGGAGGCAAGCTCTAGTTCAAGCCCTTGGAGATTCTTCTTCAAGTTGATGGAAAGCACCCTCAGTCCTTTTCTCCTTTCTTTGGCAATGAAGCAACCACTGCAGGCCAACCCCCAAACACACAGCACAGGGGTAGTCTCCTCCTTCAGCTTCCTGGTTCTTCTCCTCAGCAAAGGTTCGTCTTGATTCCCAGAAGTGATCTAATTTCCTAGGGGTCTGGGTCCCCTTTTTATACACAGTTTCTCTTTGTTCTCTGAAGGCAGAGAGGCCTCTGCCTAGTCCAAAACCAGTTCTGGTCAGTCCTGGAGCACTTTGTTTTCCTGACTCCTTCTTTCCTTTCAGAATGTGGGGCAGAGTGCTCAGCCGCCCGGCAGGAGGTGGAGCCAGCATTGTGGAAGGCAGGCACAGCACTATTCAGACCCAGGTGCAACTCCTCCCTCCACTCTGGATGCAGATCTTTCTATTCAGCCCTGCGCTGACTCGCCCTGTCTCCTGTAGCCACCCCCAGCCCCTGTCACTCAATCTCCAGACAAGGAATACACAACCTAGCAGAGGCAGGCTTGGATAGTTAGGCAAGAAAATACCTACTTTCTAAAAGTGGTATTTTCAAACACAGAATGTTAAAACCAACTTCACTAAAAGATGTATTTTATCATTCTGAGTTCAGGCGTACTAAACTCGAATTTCTACCTGGTTCCCTGAGTCAGTTAGGATTATAAAATGTAATAATCTAACTGCCCATTCTGGCCTATGGGGAACAGGTAGCCTTGCAATAGTGAAAAACGAAAATTGCTGTAATTCACTATTAGGACATGCCACACACACCAGGGCATGTCCTACCTTTTACCTACAATGCACCCTGCCCTTGGGCCTACCTTAGGGGTGACTAATATGTATAAAAGGGAAGGTTTAGGGACTGGCAAGTGGGTACACTTGCCCAGTCAACATGGCAGTACCAGACTGCCCACAGGCTCTGCAATGGCAGGCCTGAGACACACTTTACACGCTGCTCCGGTGGGTGGCACAACCAGTGCTGCGAGCCCACCAGCAGCATTTGATTTACAAGCCCTGGGCACACGCAGTGCACTGTACTAGGGTCTGACAGTAAGCCAACAAGCCAATCATGGAGTCACTAATCCATACATCAATTTACCATAGGGAGCACTTGCACTGTGGCACTGAACAGCAGTGGCACAGTGCCCAAAAGCATCTAAAACCAGCAAAAACATAAGAGGCAAAAGCAAAAAATGGAAGGGAGACCCACGCCAATGGTGCCAGGTCTAACAGTCTCCCAAAATGTAGGCTTTAGGGTTCCTACCTTTGCTAGGAGTCTGTGGTTTTCAATTCCTGTCCAAAGATAATGGAGAAATGTTTCTGCTGCTTCCTTACACATTCTCTGAGCTATAGTGTATACACTTCCTGCAGGTATTGCAACCAAACTGTCATGAAGGCAAGTACCATTTTAAAAGAGTTAAGAAAATATTCTGCTTTTTCTTTGACAGGCCACCTCTCCAGTGAATATTCCAGGATCAGCAAAGTTTACCCCTCATGGCAATAACTTTAGCATCTCTTGGCAGTCTCCTCCTGTTACCTTCACAGGTACTCCGGTAAGTCGAATACAAAAAGTATGCCACATAGTTAATAATTTAGTAGAGATTAGCTGTACACCTTTATAATACTGATGAGTGATTTACTTATTAGAAGGCAGTTGTGACAAATAGGTAAAATAGAATAAACCTATACTACAAATACATATTCCATTGCAATTTAAATGTTAATTGGGAATTTCAGTGAACATTTCATGTGCATTTCTCATTCCAAATCTGATGTAGACCATGCAGATTTCTCTACCACTATAAATACTATTATTAAAATTCGCCTTTTGAAAATGCATTTCCTTATTCAGTTCTCCACACATCACGCATCGTGCAATAACCACACTCCATGCTGTCACTTGAAGCGTAAAAGGCCATTTTATTAGGACAAGGTTGCAAACACTTAAACTTTATTAAACATTACATAAATGCAACTATAAATTCTTTAACATAAACCCTACAGTTTCATTCTCCCTTTGCCATTCTCAAACACCATCTCATCCTCTTCACTCCTCCCTTTCGCTCTCTGACCTCCTTCCATATGCCCATTCTCACCTTCACTTGCCCTCCAAAACATCCTCTACTGAATTTCTTTTGTTGCTCATTGCATCCCGCGCCCGCCATCAGTCACCTCTGCACCCCCCCCGAGTGGTGGATCCGCCTGTATGTGACTCACCACCCCTCCAAAGTACCGCCAACCGGGGAACCCCTGCAGGGCGGTTTCCTGCCCGACCCCCCCCCCCCGGAGATCCTGTGCACCTTTCGCCCTTCTCCAGTACTCCCTGCGGCACCAGATGGATTCATTCCACAGCTTACTGACCGCATCCCGCAGTTCTGTCATATAATATTAATTCCCCTGCTGCAAAAGGTGCACCCCATCATCCCTGAACAAGACCGACTCTTCCTCCTTAAGTCCCACGTGCGCAACCACCTTGATGTCTCTTGCCTTGCAAAAAACCCTCATGGCCCTATTCAATTTCCTGCGAGCCTTTTCGATAGCTGTGTGTTTGACAGCCCCCCCTCCATACTCTGCCAGGCACAAACTCTGTCCAAATCGTGCATTTTCCAGAGAAAGTCCTCTTTATCGCCTCCAGATCCCTCTGCATGTGTTGCAGCAACGTCAGTCCTGACAGAGGCACTAGGTCATTCTCTCCCAGGTGTATCAAAAGCATGTCCGGGCAGCCCCTCTGTGGTACCAACTTCGTCAATGACGGAAGGAGCTCCCCCATCGCATCCCCCCTTTAACCCACCAAAACACCTCATGGTGGCTGCTCCTCAAGCGCAGATCACTTCCATACACCTGTTGGTCCGCATACTTGGCTGCCCAATGGACGAAGGAATGTCCTATGATCCAAGTAACCGTCTTGGTTCCTGGCCCGCTCACACATCCTGCGGTATAAAGAGAAAAGACGATTAGGCCTGGAAATCCCTCAGTCCCCCCTTTTTCCCCCACCCCTTTTCCCCATCTATTTGTGCACATATCTCTTGCAACACCGTGACCTCCATCTCCCAATCTGTCGAATCTTGCTCCAGGACCACCCCAGCCGCGCTGCCGCTGTTGCAGCGCCAATACGGAAGGAATGCGTGCCAAAGCTAGCTGGTTCCCTGTCCACCTTACGTAATGCCAAGCACAGTACTGCCAATAACTGGAAAGCCGTCACACGTCTCCCTGAATCATGGCAAAATACACCCAATACGGGCCTACCTGGTATGGACACAAACGTCCGCCATTCCCCTACCGGGCACATGTCACTGCAGCCACTCTCGGTCAACCACTCGCATCTCCCTCTGCCCGCCTGATCCGTCTTAGAGCGACTCAACCAAATCCCCAGCCTCCCCCGGTCCAGGCGCACCTGCCCATCCGATTCCCCACCTGCCTTGCTGTCCCCAACAATTCTGAAACTCGGAAAGCCCCAAAAAACATCCAAATCATGCATAGTCGAAATACCAACACCTCAAATGTGTCATAACAGCATAAAGGCAAAACCCCCAACAACTTTCGCAACAACTCAAAGGTAATGGCCTCCCTCTGGGCTCCCCTCACCCCGCTCGTTCTCTTCCCCACCCTTTCAACATTTTGCTCAAAATGTCATCCTGGGCTGGGTCAAAACCCAAATACAACGTACCGTAAAAAGAGATGCTGGCTAACTTGCCCGCAATAGTCATATGACATAAACTCTTATCCATGCAACGTAAAACAAAACTCAAAACCCCCTGCTCCGTGTCCTGACACGTAAAGCTCTTTACATCCGCTGCTTGACCCACAAATTCTCCAAATTCGGACCACGCCAGTCTGTAGCTCTTCCTTGTGGATTCCGCCAAGGACTTCTCGACCAGGCCTATCACTCTCATTCCCCCCAGGCCCAGATGTCGTCCGGCAGTTTGGTCTTGCAGTCCTCTGCTTTGGGCGCCAGTCTACTGAATCGCTGCCACTTAGAATGAGACAATGCATTGCTCTAAAGACAACATTAAGCCACAAACACATCAGCATGAACCTACGCAACAGCTGCAAAGCCCTCAAATCCCTTGCCTTTTGTACGTTCACCAGTTCTACTAAAGTCATGTTATCCACATGGAAAAGCACCATCCGGTTTTTCAGTTCTTCACCCCAGACTGCCAATGTCCCCAATAGTAGAAAAAAATCCAGAAATGCAATATTCCGACCCTGCCTCACCCAGTGTGGTGGCCATTCCTCCGCACACCATCGTCCATCCCAAAACAGACCAAAACCCAGAGATCCTGCCGCATCTGAAAAGATCTGAACCTGCCAGACTGTGTTCTCTTCCACAAAATCCAATGACACACCATTGAAATCAACCAAGAACTTCTGCCACACTGCCAAATCTGCTCTGACCCACAGCGAAATCCTCACCCTGTGGTGTGGCAACACTGCCCCTGACATGGCCATGCCCAGGCTCCTGCAAACGTTTCTCCCCGCTTTCACCACACTGCATGCAAAGTTCAGGAAACCCAACAGCTTCTGCACAGCTCTCAACTCAATCTTCCTCTCACCCACCACCTGTAGCAGAAAAACCTGGATGTTCTCCACCTTTTCCCTAGGCAGACAGGTCACCCAGTGCACCGAGTCCAGCTCGATTCCCAAAAAAGTCAGCCTGCAACTAGGCCCAGCCATCTTCTCCGGTGCCTGTATGAGGCCTTCAAAATGTTGTAACGCTCGTGCACAATCCCCGCAGGCTCCCTTCCCTATGAACAAAAAATCGTTCAGGTAATGAGACAACCCCCGGTGACCACTGCTCTTTGTGAATACCCACTGCAAAAACGTACTGAACATTTCAAACAAGGCGCAGGAAATTGCGCAGCCCATTGGCAGGACTTTATCCACATAGATGGCACCCCCAAATTGCATCCCTAGCAGTGGAAAATCTACTTGGTGGATGGGCACTAAGCGAAAGGCAGACTTGACGTCACACTTTGCCAGTTCCGCTCCCTGACCACACATCCGCACCAGGCGGATGGCATCATCCACTGAGGCGTACAGCACCCTCGAGTCCTCTTCTGCGATGAAATCATTGACTGATCCCCCTTCTGGCCAGGATAGGTGGTGAATCATCCTGAACTCTCCCGGCTCCTTTTTTGGCACCACACCCAAAGGCGAAATGATCAAGTTCTCCAGTGGCCAATCTGCGAATGGACCAGCAATTCTACTCTTCTCAACTTCTTTTCTCAGTTTAGATGTTACTACTTACAGCAGCTCTTTAGTTGACTTCAGGTTGTCCGCCCATCTTCGCCCCCTTGGGCCCTGGTATCCTACCCGGAATCCCTTGATGAATCCATACTGTTATCGCAATGCCGCATCCTGGTCAGGATAAATCGAGAGCCACGGGCCCATTGCCTTAATTCTAACTGGGGCTGGGGCCCTTCGGCCCAGACTGCCCCCTTCTTCTAGCGGCCTCCCACGGCTCTGCCGGAGTGCCCAGGGTAGAGCACTGCAGAGTGGGTGCCTCCCCCCCACACTTGGAGCATTCATGTTTAAACTTACATGGATGCCTGGAGCAAAAACCTTTGTTAAATCTCCAGCAGGCCCCCGTGGTGGGACCTGACGGTTTTGGCATGAAATCAGGCCCTCCTGTTCCAAAAACACACCCTCCCACTCCCTGTGGAGTGGGACGTGACTGAAAGGACCGGTAGGTCACTGGTAAGCCGCTGGCTGTATGCGTGGACGTTGAGGATTGTGTGGATGACATCCACTGCATCCAGAGCTCTGAATCCACCTCACCCCAAGGTTTATCCGGGTTTATGCTGACCCTAGCTCTAAATTCTTCATCGTAGCTCAGCCAGGCATACCCCCCAAAATGCATCTGTGCTTTACGTATAATATCCATGTATTTTCAGTAAAGCGATTGCCCTGTCCAGATGCCGCTCACAGTAAATGCGGACATAAATTAAGAAAGCGGAGGTCCAGTTCTCCATGTTAACGGGCACCCTCAGCCTCCTTGTTAACTCCCATTCCTACTGTTTAGAACCCTCCTTCACCTGTATCTCCCTATGGAGTAGTTTAAAAACATCAACATTTTCATGTTTCCAAATCCTATTTTTTGTTTTGTCCGACAGATGTGACTCCAATGGCATTGCCAGGCCCATGTACAGCAATTTTTTATGATGTTTGTCATCCGTTTTCCCTTCTTTCCCATCTGCCCCATCAATGGTATCTGTCTGGACATCGGCACCCACCAAACACTTAGCGCCATCTGTTAGCTTGTCTGCCGCAGGCCGCGCAGCTGCACCTGTTTTTGCCATCCCCATGTCCCGTGCTACCCGTGCTACCCCCTCACCCACTCCAACAGACCAACAGGTCTTCCCTTTCGAACCTGTGTCTCCCCCATACTTTGTCTTTGCCCCGGCTGCTGTTGCTCCATTGTACTGTGGGTTTCAGCTTTTCCTTCTCCGCACTTGCTACCTGTAAGACTCCAATTCTTTCTGTTGCCTTCCCCACTGTCCCGGAGCACCCTGAGACCTCTTCCTCATCATCTCGTACCTCTCCCTCCTCCCATTCATCGCTCTCACCCTCATAATCCAGCACCAGCTCAGCCTCACCCTCAAACGCACTATACACAGGCTCCTGCACCATTCTCTTCTTTCCTTGAATAGCTATGTCTTTCCGCCTAGAGTCATCCTTCACTGTTGGTCCACCTGCGCGTGCCCTTGCCAGAGGGTAGGCCGCCGCAGACCCCTCTACTGCTTCGGGCCAGCGTCCTGGGGCCATCTTGTGCCCTGCTGGCATCACCACCTTCCTACCGGCCTCAATCGCTGGTCTCACTCTCCTCCCCCCCCCCCCAGGCTGCTCCAACCTGGGGGTCCTGTGCACCTCTGGGCCTCACCGCCATGCAGGAGGTCCCTGTCCACTTTCCGAGAGTCTGATCGTCGGAGACCCAGACCCACTGGCCCACGCCTGCCTGTCCCCCTACCTCTCTCCCCATAGGGGGTCCCCCACCCCGGAGATTCTGCAGCAGCCTGCTCCCTGGCCTCGCACATCCTGGTCCACCTCTCCTCTGTCTCTTGAATGATGCGGCGCTGTTCTTTAATGCGTGGTTCTAGATCCAGCCTTTCCCATCTGGGCAGCATGGGGAATGGGTCCCCTCCCCATTCCCACCTCCCGTTTCCCGCTGACCACAGGCCCCCCTTCTGGACCTGGGGCTCTGTTTCCTTCAAGACAACCTGTGCCCCAGCCCATCTTGATTTTTTCACTACTGGGCCCAGGTTGCTCGTTGCCAATTCATCCCTGCATTCATCCCCGCTCCCAGGGGAGGGGCCTCCTCGATAGGTCTAACGGCCCGCTCCCCCCTGGGGGTTCACTCGGCAGTGTGCTGGTGCCAGCGCCTGCGCTCCGCAGCACCGGCTCTGTGTTGGGCAGCCCCGCCCCCCTCCTTACCCGGCTCTGTGTGGTCGGGGAGCCGCACGGGCAGGCTGCTCCTCGTGCCTCCGCACTTTGCTCCCGATGCGTCCTTCTTCACGGCCCGCCTCCGGCCTCCAGGCAGTTTACCAGCGGGTGGCAGCTCAGGAAGACACGCCGCCACCGCTGCCGCGAGCACGCCCAATGCGAGGAGGCGCGTCGGGCGAATCTTACCTACCCAAGCCTGATCCAGCACACTGGGCCGAAGCAGGTCCGCTCGGCACGCCCTGCCCAGCACCAGTAATGCGGCCCGGACTGCATCATTATCGGATTCCGCTAACAGGCACGCCGTCATACCCGGAGCCAGGTAGGCCCTAGCTAAGACGGGTCAGACTGCCTGAAAGGGGGGTGGCACTAACTTCTATAACCCCTCTAACTTCCCTTAAACCTAACTAGGCCAAATTAACTTTTATTAAACCCTTCCATCCCAGTGGTGCATTGGTGTCAGGAAGAGGCTGGATACTCCTCTCCTGACACCATTATAGACCTGCCTACTCTCGCCCTGTAACTAACCTCACCCCCCCACCTTGTCCTTCCGGTATGGCACGAAGTACCCCGGGGGAAGACTGGTCTGCGACCCTCACTTTCCTTGGGGGCCAGCATAGCCACTTTTGGCAACAGTTTACTGTATCATTAGTGAGGCATGACACATGTATGCTTTCAATAGGAGCCAGACATCATGCTTTTTAAGAAGTAAAGTGCATGTAACTCTCTGCAACAAGCAGGGTGCATTATTTTAACAAAGAAACATGCAGGACACATTGCAAGTAAACATGTGAAATCATAAATGAAAGCAAGGTAGATACTAAAGACGCATACCTCATGCATTGCCTGTACTGTGTCCTGTCAGAATATGTGCCCCTCTTACAGAGGGGGCTGTCAACCCTTTACCTCAGGATGCTTTTGGCACCACTGAAGGAGCTCTGTGCAGAGCTGTGCTTCTAAGGCAGCACCCGTGGGTAATCCCGTGGACTACTTTGGCAGTCCATGGTGGAAAACACACTTCCGGAATCCTTGGTAGGCGGCCATTGCTATTTCTGTGTTTTCCTCTGTCCGCTGGAGGTCATTAACTGCTCCTGATGGTTGCGTACCAATAGCCCCCAAGGTGCAGGTGTGTCCGGAGCTCCTGGGGGCCCCCGCCAGCTCTGTTCATGGGCGGCGGGCCTCTGGCCTAAGAGCTCCTGACTGGGTCCGGACCATGGGGGGCCCGCTCCATGTAGTTTGCAAGGGGGTCCCCTCGAGTTTCGCTACGCGACTGGCCAGACCCTTCCCTACGTCTCCCAGTGAGGACAGGCCACCTGACCCAAGGCAGCTCGAGGCGATAGACGAAGGTCTAGGAGGAGAGAGTGTATTTCCAACCAGGGAGACAGACTTCTTAACTTCTGAAGATGGAAATGCATGAAAATGAGCTGACTGCAACACATACTTGAAAACCTAACCGTGCACCGTTCAAAGGGGTTGATTTGGGTATTGAAATATTGATGAAGACTACTAGAGAGAGATGGTGACTTGACAGGGATCAGAAGAAAATTCTGTGCACTGTTAAAAAAAAATACTCACATTTCCAAACAATTGAGCCCCAATATTACTCACTGGGTGTACACGGGATATGCACAATTTCTTTATGTTCAAGGAATACATAAAAATGAATAATACTAATTGAAATGCGAATTTAGTGTTTATCACAAGTTTCAAAGTCCATAAATTCATGCTTTTGTCTTCCAGGACTGAAACCTAGACATGCAATTCATTATTTGAACGATCGTATCAAGTTATGTTGTGCACAGAAGCTTACAACCAATCACTAGGTTACATTGTTGAAATACTAACAGAAATGTATTTATTTACTTTAGTTAAGTGGCTCTGCTGATTGAGTAGCGATGTCAGCAGTATGGTCAGTCTTTACAGAACGTAATGTCCCATGAGGGGGCAAGCCTAGATCGTAAGTGGCCTGAGGCAGCCACTGTATACAGCGGGCCTGTGTGTACCTGACTACATTTGACAAAAGAAAAGTTACATCCTTGCTCTGGTTGTATGATATTACATGGCAGAGCATAATGAACAAATTCTTTTTAAGTAATGTCACAATAGCAAAAATAAAAGTATTTGAAGTTACTGTGATTATCTGCAAATCAAATCCATATTAACAATTTATTGATTTACTTCATAAAAAAGAAAACTTGTATTAACTGTTTCTCAATGTGAAGAGTGTATGTTGAAACAGCTATAATGTAATCTATTAGTTGTGCAGGATCTGAGGCCTGTACAAGCAATAGGTCCACAATTATGCCCTCTCTGGGAACCAAGCACCCTATTGTAGCTCTTGACTTTCTCAGAGTAGCAAATCAGATCAGTCCAAGGCCTAGTCAATGGAGGTGGTGTGGGCTAGTAATCACCATTCGCTGGCACGCAATAATAACACTCAATAAATAATTGTCCAGTCTGTGCTTTTTCTTTAGAAACGGAAAAGTGCATTTATTACACACACACCACTAAATACTACACAGTAATTTACAAATATACATAAGGATGGTGGAAATACCTTTGATGACATTACATTTCACCCCCCTAAACAGTAGTGGCTGCTACCGGACTCGGTTGGTGGGGCGGGGGCAGCTTCCCTGGTCATGGAGAGACCCACTGGTCCTGGGATCACCTGTAGGCAGAGTCCTCAGTCCATTAAAGCATCAGGTGGCTTTTCCTTTCAGTTTTCCATGGTGCTGCTGCTGTCCAGTTCCAGTGTCCGAGCCCCACAACAACCCTCTCTCCCTTGTGTCCCTTTTTGACCGGGGTGGAAGGTTCTAGAAGCAAGGCACCCCTGGCCAATCCTAAGGTGCCACATTACCTCTCCACCCCTGTCTCAGCCCTCCTGTACAGCATGCTGAGACAATTCAAGATAGCGCCATCCAGAAGTCACTGGCCACAGCTCCTCTGGGGGCCACACCTCTGCCCCTTTCTGACATCATCACCATGGCCTTTCCCACCAAAACCTCAAAGAGGAGCCCCCCCCTCCTGTTTTGGCTCGAGAAGTCTTGGCTTCCTCCTTTGTTCAGAGGGCCTGGGCTGTCCCAACCCTGGTACAATGTGACAGTAGATGAACAGATGCAGATTTTCTTCCCCAACACTTCCTCCTCAGGAGTTGAGTGAAGCATTGTTAATTGCTTCTTTTATGTTCCCTCTGCTGGGGAGCAATGTAATTAACTTGGCCCAGCAGGTTGACAAAAGGCCTGGACTCTGATCCTGAGCTGAGCCACAGAAATATGAGAATTTTGCACGACCAATAAGGTGTACATATGTCTGCTTGTGAACTACATAATCAATCTTGGCACACATGTTTCACCCCAGTATGATGTCTTGCTGTACTCTGTAGGCCAAAGGGAAGCAAAACTCTAAGGCAGATTTCCCCCTCTATGTATAATAAAGTGTCACTCTAGACAATACAGTAAACAATTCTGACTTTGCCTATGAGTGCCCGCTATTATTATAAGGCCTAACCAGGTCAATATCTAATCCTGCAGAGTCTCCTCTGCGCAAGGCTACCTGTGAGCAGTTACCGGGCTTTGTACGACTGTAGTCTCACACGTGCAGCCCTCACATGTGTGCACATGCATGTGCACATGTGTTCACATGTAACCATCCAAGTGCCTCTTACCCTTGTTGCTTTGCAACAGCTTACCTTAAAATGTGGACACTGGAAGTAAGCATGCGCAATCCATTTACAATGTGATTATCATGGGTGAGACATTAGTTGTGAGGCTCCCCACAGTAAAAAGTCCAAACCAGGTGAACCAAAATGAAAAATCCAGGCGGATTAAATGGGCAGAACCCATTACGCTACATGTAATCACAATTAAGTAGTCCTCAGGGAAAGGGTGCCTATCAAACTCGTTGAGAGCCCATCTCATGTTGGCATCTTGCTTTGTCTATAGTGTCCCTTCTATTCCAATTCACCTTAGTCTTGGCTTTTTTTTACAGATGAGATCTATACAACAAGGTTTAAAATGTTGCTGCCTTGATGCAGATTTCTTGATGTTGTGCTTCTAAGAATACCTCAGGAGCATATAAAGATCCATCAAGCCAAGGTTTATTTCACTCTATCACACATTCATCTTGTCATGAACTGTTTTTGTCAAGAAAGCATTGATAGGACTCTCCTGCACACAACTCTGCCTACTCCTCATCTCACTCAGGAGCAAATGTTTTTTTCTGAAACGGCTCACAGAGATGAATATTTTTACTGCAAACTTTACTTCGAAGTTCAAGCCATTTGCCTCCTAGATGAGCAAAAATACTTCCTCTCTTAAACATGAAGTACTCCTAGTTAGGGATTCCTCCCTTTTGCTACCCAAAAGGCTATTGCTACACTAAAGGCTATTGCTACACTGTACTTGGTGGCTCTTGCTAGTGTGGCAAAGGAGACAGTCACCTTCAGGGGACAGACAGGGAACGGAGAGAGAGGGAGAATTGTGTATGGACGAGGGTAGACAGTCAATCTATAATTCACCTTGATATAAAACTGTGGTCACTACAATAGCACTGGTAATAACGGCCTCAGAACCTGGATATGCTTCCACATTTTGATTCAAAGATGCCATATCAAACAAGTGTGCTTCCTCCAGATATTGCAAAGCTTAACCACAGTGCCAGTAATCTTATAGACCAACAAGAAAGGGTGTAGTATATAAGGAATATCATTACGCGTTCGCTGCTCTGGCTGTGATAATTCCACATCCCCAAAATTAACAACATCGTAGGTCCCATTATTTTCACGGGTCTGGAATTAAGAGGGTTATTTAAAATGAAGTCTGAGAATTCCTATAAGAAATTTGGAATTACCAAAGGAATCAGTAATTCCCAGTCTGATGCTGATGTACCTATTTAATATAAATTTTGGTGTCAGTAAACATGACTTAGGCGTGACTTAATCCTGATTCAGTATTGAATTTCCAGTCTGATTCACTGATGAATTTCCAGTATTAAGTTCCACGTATCCATGGAAAATGGTCCATTGTTCTTAAAGTGATTATCTACATATACATATATTGGTGACAAACTCAGTCAGTTTTGTGGTTTTAGGATTACAAGTGGGCACACTTGATATGAAATGTTTGATAGCAGGAACAGATGTTTTTACTGTGTTTCAAAAGCTTGTTGGCAACCAAAAAATGAACACTTTCATTTGTGTGTGTTTTTTAGGTTTCACCAAAGCATACTTGCACCGTGGGAAGCGGGGAGAGCAAGCCACCACCACACACAGTAATGTCCTCTCCACCAAGAGCAGTAATTGGACTGAGGTAGGAAATAGCCCATTGGAAAAATGTGCTGAAGCATCATGGCTTTTAGGCTAAAGCTAAACGAATGTCTACAATTTTGCCTAACACATCTTAATTGTACAAATTGTCTTCCATGTTGTTGCTATGTTTTAGTGATTGTTTTCTGCCTGGTTGTTTTATAGCTTGCTCTGATTCTTGTTTGTGCCACAGTCTAGTGAGACATAAAAGTCAAGTTACTTCCATTAGTATAAAAATAAGGAGATTCGGATGATTTCTCCTAGAGCCCTGATGGACACCAGACACAGTGTCCTCAATTATACATCTAGTAGACCGTGTTTTGAGGTGTTTTATGCCAAAAGCTAGTTCTTCAGGGCTAAAATGCAATAAAAACTTTGGTAAATAAATAGAACATTATAACAAAGTAAATAAATACACAGTTCATTAAAAAGGTGCCTCCAAAACTCTCTTTACATGTTAGTATATTTACTTCCTAAAAATAATAAGCATCTTTCTATTACCGACGCATCGGGAACCACGATATTTAGGAAAGGCATCCAAAACTGCATATTAAATTAAAACATTGTCACAAGAAAGCATTTGCAGTACATAGTTTCTGTGTATTGAAGATCTCTATACCTGTACATGGAGAGGTGAGGTGCAGCGGCCAGGGCAGCTGACTTTGGAGCATAGGGTTCACGGTTCGATCCCCGACTCCGGCGGCAGCTCAGCACCATGTGACTCTGGGCAATAGCTCACTTAATTTCCACTACGGCCCCCAGCGCCTTGAGACCCGTAAGGGTGAGTAGCTGCGCTATATAAAAACGGACATACATTTTTTACATATGTAGGTGCCTATTTGTGCATTTCTGCTTCATTCCCATTTTAAAATCTAGATTCATTTAGTAGTGGATTCTCAAGTGAAAGAAGCGAGGGCACAAAAGCAATTGGTACCTCCAAAGGAACACCACTGGTTATCAAAATGTAATGATATATTAATGGAGCCATAGTTACAAATCATTACCATTGTCCCTAAAATATGCCCAATATATTCCTAATTTTTTGAGTTTTGGAGATAATCAAGAAAGCATATTTGTGATGGTGAATATAGCAATCAAGAAAGCATATTTGTGATTGTGAATATAGCACTGAGTTAATACAACCTTTAGGCAACTTACATTTTGCCACTTTGATTTCAGTAGCATAGCAATGTCATTGATGGTTGGGGTTATCGGGCCTAAGTGAGTTTGTGATTAGAAATCCCACGATTCACAAAATCACAGGGTTTGTGACTGCAAAGTGGCCATTTCCAATATACAAAACCCATTTTACGATTTAGAAAAGTGGAGTTTTGAGACCCATACAATTGCAATTTGTAAGGGGCGTAAAAGGGGAGTTCCTTTCAAACTGCAATCCAATATGGTTTGTGTCAATGGTTTGCAAGCGCATTTCCAATCGCAAAACATTGACTAGTTGCCAACTCCTCAAAGGAGTTGGTAGCTGATTTGCAAATGGAAGGGATCCTTATAGGACCTTTTCCTCTTTAAGAATCGTGTTAGCAGTGGACTACAGGATGTTTTTTTAGGTCGAGCCTCGAGTAGCGCGCAAGCGCTGCTAGGCGAAGGGCCTGATTCACAGAACTAACTTACGTCAAAATCCTAAACTTACAACAATTTTGGTATTCACAGAATGAACTTACACATTTCGGTATTCACAGAATGAACTTACACATTTGGGTATTCACAGAATGAACTTACACATTTGGGTATTCACAGAATGAACTTACACATTTGGGTATTCACAGAATGAACTTACAACAATTTTGGTATTCACAGAATTAACTTACTCATTTTGGTATTCACAGAAGGCACTTACTCATCAATGAGTAAGTGCCTTCTGTGAATACTAAAATGTGTAAGTTACACAAAATGTGTAAGTTACACAAAATGAGTAAGTTACACAAAATGTGTAAGTTACACAAAATGTGTAAGTTACACAAAATGTGTAAGTGTCTTCTGTGAATACCAAAATGAGTAAGTTTATTCTGTGAATACCAAAATGAGTAAGTTCATTCTGTGAATACCAAAATGGTAGTAAGTTTAGGATTTTGTCGTAAGTTAGTTCTGTGAATCGGGCCCGAAGACTTTAAGTAAGTGACTTTCAGAAGCAGTCCAAACGCTCGTGCGTCGTGGCTGGCCTTTTTGGGATGGGTACGCGCGGCAGACATGTGTTTCCAATTATCGTGCCCAGACGCGTGCGCGATAATTGGAAACATATGCCGGCCGTGCGGGGAAAAGGCCATGACGCACGAGCGTCTGGTCAGCTGAGCAGGCTGCCGCGCTCGCTCGCCCTCGCCGCCGCTCCTCTCGTCCCCGCTCCTCTCGTCCCCATGTGCTCTTCTTGTTCTTTTTTGTCAAACACACTAACTTTCCAGCACTCCGCAGCTTTCAGTGCTCTGGCGTCATCTTTCTTGTTTGCTGCAGCTGTGGAAAATGCTCTATCGCCATATGTGACAGTGCGAGTCCTAGAAAAAGAACGAAGAGATCGATGTGCAGAACGAAGGACAAAAGCAGGAGCCGACCAAGAAAGTTTTAGGGCCAGAAAACTGAGCTAGCTAACCGGACAGTTTAGCAAAGATTCTAGTATCAGGCACTTTAGTAAAACAATGTAAATTCGCCCCATAGAGGAGGAGCGCAGAGGGGCGGGGCGAGGCTCGGAATCGTACTGTTCTCCTGCAGCCACTTGAGGAGGTTTTGGAGGGGCTGTTTGAAGCTTTTGTAACTTGACTCCAGGGCCGGCCAGAGATTCTTTTCCGTGGTTTTCCTCCCGCCGGCCAGAGGTGGAGCCCACCCAGTCCCCTTACACTCACAGCTTCCCCTCTGCTGCAGGGGTGCACTACAGAGGTGCGCTGGAAGAAAGAGGGGGCCGGGAGCAAGGGACAGTGTGGGAGAGGGGTCTTTGAAAGAGGAGGAGGGGACAGGGTGGTCAGTAGAGAGAAGAGTGAGAGATAACCGCGAGGAGAGGGGCGGAGAGTGCGGGGGCAGCCGCAGAGTGGGACGGGGGGGCTCTGTGAGGGATGCTTGTGGAGGGAGACCCTTGCACGCACGGCGGTGCTGCCGCTGACCGGAACCCCGGTGAGATGACTTCTAGGAGGGTGCACAGAGCACGGCGACCCAACCATTGAACAAAAGCCTCTCCGGTGCCCCCTTGTACCACAAACCCCAAGGCGTAAAGTGCAAGTCAACTGTTGGGGTCTTACTTTTGAGGAGACCCCCTCTCCTGTCCTACAACGAACCTCCACAGATCGGCTGCCTGCTAGGAGACCGTGCCCTGGCGTCCTGGGGTACGCTTGGCAGCAACCCTGCCCCTGCTGCAGGAGCCCCCAACTTCCACCGACAGTCTCTGCCCTGCTGTACCCCGGGGGTAGCGGGGTGTCCGGTGTGACCTTGGAAGATGTGTCGGGGGCTGGCTTTGTGGGTCCATGCGCTGGGACTGCTCTGTGCCCACCGGGCCCTGGCACAGCCCGGGGACTTGGAAGCTCACCTGAACATGCACTATTTCGATGACAATGGTAAGTCTTCCATGTGGGTGTCTGTTTAACTTTTTAGCTATCCGCCCTTTCGGTCTATTTCCCTGTCTGTTTCTGTCAATGTCTGACAGTCTCTGTCTATTGTATTTATTTATTCAATGCAGTTTTATATAGCGTGAACTTTACCCAGAGGTGTGAGAGCGCTTTACAAAAGAACCAGGTAAGTTACGAAAGGTACACAAGATAGACAAAACACGCTAAAAAGTTACATATATACAGTTACAAAGGTACGCAAGATAGACTGAACACGCTAACAATTTACATATATGCAGTTCCAACTCTATTGTCATTGTATCCAGATATATAACACAACAAGTAACGTTACACCTACAACAAGCCGGAACTATTGGCTTTGTCAATGGTTGTTAGCTGCATAAAATAAACAAGCATTGAAAATGCAATAGGGCTCGCTTGATTAAGTTAAAGCCATTTGCTTTGCTAATGGTATTGTATAGCAAAGCAAATGGCTTTAACTTAATGAAAGGCGAGACCTATTGCATTTTTAATGCTTGTCTGTTTGGGAATGGAATGCAGGGTTGGTGATCTAGTGTACCTTGCAGGCCAACATCTCTGTGTTTGTAGTCAATCATATGGAGTCACAAATTACGGCCTACCTAATTAATATTCCTTAGTAAGGTCATTCTGCAACCTCCTGTGAATGATGATTTTGTGATATGGCCTAATAGTATATAGGCCGATCTGCACAAAGTCGGTTCACAATCTGTGACCATTATTTACAAATGGACCCTAAGTAAATCAGGCCCATATTTCTTTTTTAAAAAACTACTAGTAGTATTGATCGGTTCAGGAGCAGGGTCAAGAATATGAAAAAGCTTGAATCTATGTGTTTTGTTAATTTGTTATACACAGCTTGAATCTGGGTTTGGATTTAATAAACCTCATTGAAACCTAAACATCACAGTGAAAATGTCAAATTTGCTTTAGGGTCAGAATTCAATGAGCATTGTCTCAGAAAAAGTGCAGTACAGTCCACGTGCCTTTTCTGCAGATTCCCCTATTGAAACATGGTAAATGCTACGCTCATTGCTTTTCCGATGTAATGCAGCCTAACTATTTTTGTTATATCGTATTTGGAGGTATGGATACCTGGCGAAAAACTGTTTAAAGTGACTAGGGGCTAGAGAGAAAACCTCATTCTCCCCATTGTACTTGTGAAACTGTGATTTTTGAGACCCTGGTACCTAGTACTTCTCTTTTCAGTTTTACAAGTTTATAAGTATCTCTTGAGCGTTATCCAAAACCATTGGAAGAAAATCCAGAAGGCTTTATCCCCATAAAGTATAAGGAGTTCCTTATTCCTAATGAACATAATGTAAACTAGTAAAGCCTGACCATTAAAAGGCACACAAGAAATGAGTGCTCAAGGAGAGGAGTGCCAACTCTCAGGAAGCCATTGGTTCAAAATGGACTGTAGACTAGCCTATCAGCACAACTTTAGAATATTTATCTTTGTATAATTTTATCTTTACTAAAGGAGGAAGGTGATTGTCCAAATGTTATTGTAAGACTGAGCTTGTTGTGTAGTTCCTACTAATCCATAGGATATGGGCGTTTGTTGGACAACATAAACTAAGGGCTTGGTACCTAGACTGATTCCGGACACCCCCACAGGATACGTTGGCCTATAGACCAGCTAGCTCACAGTGCCAATGTAAGCCCCCCTAACCTTACCAGGGAGCATATGGTTTCTGGCAACCACTGAACATGACAACCCTGACCCCTCAGAAATCATGGAAACAGTACAGAACATTTAGCTCAATCACTCATGCTCACTTATTCTCAGAGATGTATTCAGGGAATACACAGTGGAACATTTTCAATATATTTATTGAACCAATGTTATTCTTGTATAAAATACGTGTGCTGCAATGATTAATAGACAGAAGCAGATAAAAGTGATTACTAGCACCAAAAGCGTAAATAGTAGATATAGTTCTACCATCCAGAACAGTGTATATATGCAGGTATATAAAACAAAGCAGTAATCGAGCGTACTTCTACTATTCGAACCCTACTCTAAATGTATCTAGAGTGTGTGTAGGTGTATAGCCAAGAATCCCCCCAAGGGACGATACAACCCCATTACCTGATGGGAGAGAATAAAGGACCCTGTCTTGGTCATGAACTGGACACCCCTCACGAGATGTCAGTCTGCTGCATGATGAAGTCTCAGCATGTAGGACCTTCGGTGTCAGCTGAAGTGCCTCCTCTACCAATCTATTGGGATGCTCATCTTTATAATAGAAAGCAACCTTGCGGTGTGCATATAGATTAGTGATGTTATGGATATGAAGATAGCCCTGTCGCCCCGTGGATGAAGATAGAGATAACATTTGTACATAGTGTGAAAGGAGACCTTGTACATGATGTTTAGGGCATTGTGATAATGTTGTGCAAAGCTAGATGTGTAAACAAGTTTAGTTTCAGAGAAACTAATCCAGCATTGTCGGGCACGCAAATATGTGCAAAAGTTCATGGCTGAAATGTTAGTGTGCGGACAATGTGAGAAATAAGCTGCCTCGCTACATGGGCCTTAAAAGGGAATATAACACCCACTCCTCATACTAAGGGTCAATATATAAAAGCTATCTAAAAAGCTAGCAGAAAGTTACAAACGTTAAAAACTACTAATAAAAACATCTAAAAGCTAGCTTCCCTGTAAGATATTTATTTAAAAAGCTTTTAAGTCATTATACCATTTGAAATCTCAAGCACTCAGAAAGCCATGGTGCCCAGAAAAAATGGTTCATTTTGTTTGAAAAAAGGCCAAATTGTTCCCACACGGAAAAGTCAATTATTTATGTGTTCCAGGTGGTAGTCGCAACATCGCAATTGCCCACAACCGCAGACGATGTTCCCAGAGGCGCACCTCATAGCAGGTGTTTGGAGCAAAGGTGATTCTATCAAATTCCCACAGGAGCCGCTGAGGGAGGCGCTGTAGCCCAGAAGTGTTCCGCAGAGCCGTTGTTCACATCACTAGGAACTGAAGCATCCCAGGGTGGCTCTGAGAATGCATTAATTATCAATGGAATACACTGGGGACAAGAATACACATGGGCCTTTAAGGGGTCCATCAGTACTTCAATGTACGGTGGCGCAACCAGTTGTGATCCGTGACATATATCCAGGACGCATTTGTGGCTGTAAAGCAGACAGTGGAAGACAGGTTGTATGCAGTCAAGCCTGACAGGCCTGAAGGATAAGAACCAGTGCTCATTCAGTTCTTGAAGCCGGGGTATGCCGAAGCAGTGTACCATGCGCTCACAGCAACGCAGCAACAGCAGTGCTGTCTCCATTCCGAGTTGAACTGGGACATCCATTGCGGAGTAGAAAAATTTACATCAGGATTCCCGCCACAAGTAGCAGGACAAGCAGGAGCCCTCCAAAAACACTTCCCAACACGGTGTTAAAGATAAGGTGGACCAGCTCCCCAAAGGTGAACAGGAAGTTATTTTGGAGTAGTGTCTGTATCTCAGACGAGGACCTTGAAACCTGGAGATCAAACATCTCTTCGGCTAAAGTTAAGGCCACATCCTTTTGAAAAAGCATGGCTTTCAGTTTGCTCAGAAAATCAAACTGTATGTTGGAAACATTTATCGAAGGCCATAGCATTGCCTCCCTAACGGTGCGGACAGGTGGAAACAGTACTTGTGTTCAACAAGTCACTACGGAATTAACCGTCACTAGATAAGCGTTGCCTGGTTCCACTCCTCAGCAACCTTGATCATTCAGCATCAAATAGCTCCCATTCGAGAGCAGCTTGAACACCGGATTAATCACAGCTGCTGGAGAACCCTTCAGATAACATGACAGGTTCGCTACCGAAGCATTGCATGCCCCGTGGAGAGAAATTTCTTTGCAAACCAAGGACCCACTTAAAGCAACCTCGCAGTCGGAACCACTAAGTAAAACTTCTGTGTCCCCATTCCTGCATCTAAACGTGAACTGTAATTCCCAATACTCATGCACATAACCTTCCCCTAGTGCTTCATCTCTGCCTACCTGTTGGTATTGGAGACAATATTGGAATTGGAAAGTCGTGACTGGTAGGGTGATGTAACCATGGATCATCCAGTCTATGGAGGGTGTCTCAGCCATTGTGAAAGGTAATTGGTCTAATCTTTCAATGTGCAGCATAGTATACTTTGCATCTCTGTGTGCCATTACCATCTGTCTATCCGTTGGATCATATTCAGAAAACAGACTAGTACTGTTGATGTAACGCCATGACACATGGCCAGAACGAAATGCTTGTAACGTCCAGCTAAGAATTACGATGGACCCTTATTGTGACTGTCTATGTTGTAAAATAGACATGTCTTGCTGTATTATGTCAATTGCAGAAGACACTATGTTGCCCAGTGAATAAATCCTAGATGATAATGTGGTCATACCATTATCAACCACAGTCAAAGACTTTTCTAAATTAACCCTTTCGATCTAGCGTAATCTCTCAGCAGCTTCCTGTTGAGAAATCTTCCACAGCTCATTGTATATTCCGTACAAGAAGCGCTTTTGACGTGGGTTCCGGGGACCTAATAGAAAATCCCTGAGACCCATGTCATCAGAAAGAAGGGCCAAGTATTCCTTCACCCGGGAAAGTGTTGATGTTTTTACCCAATATAGACAAAACTTCTAAACACTATATGATGTCACCACCCCGAGTGTTCTACTTGTACATATCGCTGATCAGGCCTATTAATCCTAAACCCTTCGGTGTTACCCAGGAATCTAGATTGACACCTATTTGTGTCTGTCGGCCAAACCAACCATCCCTTCAAATTGGGGTCTGATGAATTGAAAGAACCATTACGTATCATGGTATCTAGTGTATCCAGACTGAAATGTGTTAAGTGTTGCCAATTCTCAAAGCATGAGAATGCGGGAATACGCAGTGTATTCAAATGCTTCATTTTCGCTATACCAAGACACGAAGTTTGTTGCACTGTTTTGATCAGGAAAACCGTTTTATGTGGTATGAGGCATGCTCTAAATAAGGCCTCTGTTCCCTGAACCTGCCGACCTTTTGTCCTCCAGATAGATTTTGTGTCTATGGTGTCTTTACAGGAGTCAAAACGCTTTTTAGGCAGTTGGGAAATAAAGGAAGCGTAGTATATCAGCTTGGTGTTTGTTAGCATATTTTTCTTTGTAGGTAGTAGGTGCAAGCCTATAATAATATGAGGCTGGGTCTGATGCTTCAATACCTGAAAAATAAGCAAACTTCTGTGCAAATGTCTTTGAACTACCTTTCGGTGGTGTTGAGCAGTGTTTCCATTGTGTTTAATTATAAACAGCACATGGGATACTAACTTTGTGTAAAAATTGGTGACCATAATGTTGGTAACAGAACATGTCTCTATAAATAGATGTACCATCATACAATTAATCATTAGGAAATGCAGTTGATTGCTCTAGATCTGCCAGCAAATTATGCACAGTTTCAAAGTCCCAATCATCAGAGAAAGTTCTAGAGGTGATGATATCATTTAAGGAAATTTTAAACAGATAAGGAATTTATAAAAGGTCAGTAGGACCATACATATCATATGATACCCTGTCCCAAACAATTCCTTCAGGAACTGGAACTGCTGTAATGTTCACCAGAGACAGGTCCCTTAGTTCACGGTGTGATGATGCATGTGGTTGAAGAACCAAGGGCCTGATTATGATGGCGGTGGGACCGCCACCATCAGCCCGTCGGTGGCAGTCCCACCGCCATCAGACCGTGGAAGTACGCCCGGGACATTACAATGGCAGGCGGATGGTTGGCGGTCGGAAATACAAACTGCCACGCATCCGAGTGCGTCAGAAGGACTTGAATCCCTACAACAGTGGGGGTGCCTTCTCAGGTACTGCCGTAGGGATCACAATGTCCCTTTACGCCGGAGGTTTCATGGCGCTTAACCCACCATGAAAAGGCAGGCAGAAAAGGACTTTGGGGGCCCCTAGCGGGTGCCCCTTCCCCCTGGCCCTCAGCCTTGGGTTCTGGGGGCACCTATGGTACCCCCTACATATCCCTGCACCATGTGGCAGGCACCTCATGGTGCCTGCCACATAGTGCAGGGATATGCAAAATGTGTAATTTTTGTACTGCGGCATGTGCTTGCAGCCCGCAGCACATGCCGCAACACAAAACATACACATTGCGACTGCCTTGAAGAGGGTTGCATCGTAATTCCTATGGCAGGACCGCCGACTGCTAGTCGGGCGGTCCCATTTCCCCCCAGGATGGCGGTCGGATAAAAGTCCGACCGCCATCATAATCAGGCCCCAAGTTCACGAGTTGTACTGCAGAGCGTTCTGGGAGATAGTGTCCATTCAGAAGTAGGAAAAATACAGTCACCAAACCAATCCAAAGTACCAGGTAAAGTAACCCTATTGCAATCCAGAGATATAAGCAGGGTGGGATGAAGTAAGTCTTTTTCAGCCAAAAGTAGAAAGCAAATATCCGTATCCTGAAAGGGAGGGGTGGTGGTGGCAGCTCTGGTTCACTTGAATCCGATGAGAAGACGTCATAATGCAAGAAGTAGTCAGACGCCTCCGGTCTATTTTTGGCAGCTAAGCAGGTTTTGTGGAACTAGGAGATGTCTCGATCTGAGGCATGTTCACATAGATGTCATCAAATTTTCGAATTGAAATTTCTGTACTTGTTGATTGTACAGTTGTAGTTGTTTCAACAGGGAGAAAAATAATTTCATTGTTGTTTACAGCTTCTCTTTGGAGAGTGGAATCTTCTGTCGTTATTAAAGCTTCCATCTTAACTTCCTGTACAGTAGCGAGAGGAGTGCAGTGGCTACTCAGGAGCCCACGTGGCCAACTGTTGAGAATTGGCCACAGAGTGTGGTTTGATAAGATCAATAGAGACAAACCTTTTGTCTCTGCGACCAGCAAGGGGCGGAAGAAGTACAGTTCTGGTACCTTCAACAGCCAGGACAGGTACAGGCGCTCTGTATGATGGCCCAAATTCTTTTTTGTCCACAATTTTTTCTCTGACCAGGTCCCCAATCTTCGGGACCCAGGCAGGTCTTGCCGGAACTACCTTCACTTCTCCAGCGGCAGGGCGTTGCTATGTAAAGCCCGGAATTCATTGAGTTCCTGTAAAACAGCCAAATGTTCATTGATGTCAAATGGTGTTTCAGCCGCCACTGTGCTGACACTATTGATGTCTGGTACCCCCATTCTCACACCAAACAGGAGTTCATAATGTGAACGGCCCCCTAGGGATTTTCTTGGCATGTTGTTAAGTGCCCTCTGGACCCCATATAGGTGATTGACCCAACTACCACCGAGCCTAATACCCTTCCTCTTAAGGGTTTCTTTAAGTCACGGTTTTTCCTCTCAATGACCGAATTTCCTTTGGGATGGTAAGGGGAGGAGTACCGCAAGGCCACACCCAAACTTCCCATGGCTTCTTTGTAAGCCAGAGAGCTAAATACCGGACCCTGGTCGGAATCTAGTGAGCCAATTGCATATGTCCCGATAAAGACTTGCAAATCCTTTATAACAGTTTGAGCGTTAGCTGAGTGCTGTGGCCAAACCCACAGGAATCTGGAGCATGAATCCACTGGCACCAAGATGTACTTGTAGGCCCCATCTGATTGTAGGGGACCACAGTGATCCAAATACACACAAGCCAAAGGCTTGTCTGAGATCAATAGAGGTGTCTGTGCTGGACGTGCTTTCATCTGCTGGCAGATGTTGCATCTAAGGACAAAGAACTTGGTCTGTTTTGATAGACCTGGCCACCAATAGTGGTGCTTCGGTAATGAAACTGTAGCAGTGATCCCTGCGGAGGCGGGAAATCAGACCTTCATGTGCAGCTAGTGTCAGTCCTAATCTGCAATCAATGTTTGGTATTACTCTATCCCCCACTCCTGGAATCTGAGCATACAGAATATTTTGTGCATCTAATTTGTAGGAGTACTTGAGTGGAAAGCCTTTTGGCAGTGTTGTTCCGTTGCACGTGGCATTAACTGCCACCATAGTTGTTCCATCTATCCTCGTACTTGAGTGAGTTATTGCAGCAATGGCAGCAGTACGAACTGTTGCCTTGGCGGCTTCATCCGCCATGGAATTCCCTTCAACGTCAACATGTTAATGACTCAATGTATGAATATCATGAGCCCGTGGCAGGCCTTCTTTCAGCATAGCCACGTGTTCCCAAAGCATTTTGTGCTTTACTGTGCAACCTTTACAATCTTTAAATCCATTCTGGCCCCAATAGTGTAAATATTCATTATAGGATTGGACACAGTAAAATGAATCACACACAGTAAGTGTGGGGAATTCACGATCCGTATTTTCTAGTGCCCAGTATCAGGGCTTTGAGTTCTGCCAGCTGTGCTGTACAGTCCCCTAGGGACGGAGTGTGTGGTTTTATAGGATGGAACTTTCCATCATGCATACGCCGTTTATCAATTGTGCATGCCACGGAATATTGCTGTTTCATTCTTACGGCTGGCTGGGCAGAACCATTGGTATAAATAATGCTTTCATATCGATCTAGAGGCATAATTTCATTCGGCAGAGGATATTCTTGTTCGTACTGCAAAAATGCTTGGGTTTGTAATGTAGAGTCGAATCTGTAATCTACATCTGTTGCAGTGAGAGAGTTAGCCCAATTAATCCAACTGGGATGTAAAGCCTTTGCATTTGGAACGCTTGCTTTGGTGACTGACTCTAAGGTCAGTACTGGGGTCACGACAATTGTGCGTTTCCCCCCGCTAGTGCTCTCCCCCTCACTACCACAGTCAGTACCACTGTGAGTATTTTCTCAGTGGATGCAAAACGCATTTCAGCATTTGTGTACAAATGTGATTTGTATGCAATGGGTACCGTATCGCCTTCATTGAAAGTAATGTAGGTGTTCCCGGTTGGTCCAGCCACCACACGGATCACCAGGTTAGTTGTGTTTACACACATGTGTAAATATTTAAAAGCTATCATATCAGCTTTACGTCATGTAAAATATCTGTATGTTCCTGTGTCCAATGATGCACTGAAAAATCTGGTCTAATAAAGTCGTAGAAAGGTTTTACCATTTCCGCGCAATCCAAAATGTAAGTTCTGCCAAAATTTTAAAATCCTATAATGGATTGTAGTCTTTGCAGAGAAGTTGGAGGTTGGAGCACCACACATTTCTCCCAAAAATTGGCTGCCAGGCTTTTTCCTTCTCTCGACAACTCATATACCAGAAACAGGACATTGAGGTGGACAATTTTTGATTTTTTGGAATTAAATTTGTAGCCCAGGTGAGCAAACTTAAGAATTATGTGGTTCACCCTAGCCAAGTGTTCCATTAATTCATCGTCATCAGATAAATATCATCAACAAAATTTTGGAGTAACTCTGTCACTCTGGCTGAAAACAGCCTGGGGCTATTCTTATACTCCTGAGTTAATCAAAAAAATTGGCTTTGAAAACTTAGCGCTGAGAATGTTGTCAAATATCTGCTCGCAGGCGCTATATTGTGGCAGAAAAATCCATTTGAGATATCTAACGTTGTTTTGTACTTTTTCCATACAATTTTATTCATTAGTGCAGCACTGTGTGCATTTTGTCTACTGCAAATGTGTGTGTGGAAGCGTTTAAATATCTGTAGTCTAAAAGTAAACTGTACGAATTATTGGGTTTCATTACCAGAAACAAGGGATTATTCATGGATGAGGTGCAATTTTCTATTACATCCTGGTACTCGAGTTGATCTAGGATCTCCCTGACTTGTTTCTTTGCTTCATGTTTTAGTGGGTATTGTCTCTGTGGTTGAAGAATTGATTTTAATGGGATTTCGTGATGAGGTGACTCACCATCCCATCCAACATGGTTTCGGTAAAGTGCAGGAGCTAGTGCTAACGCCCACTCCTGCACGTTAGATTTTTTAACTGATTCTGGTATGAGGTCAAAGAAGGCAGTTAAAATTATGTCTTCCCCCATTGGGCACTCCATTATGAACTCAGGTGGCCAATCTTTTTCAGCCAAAAGAATGTTGTAACCATATGTCAGGTTCTCCCAAAATAGAGACCCTTCACTTGTCTGGGTAATTTCCCCTCCATTTGGAGCGTTATTTCGTATAAACGATGTGGGACACTTACCCTTGTATCAGGTGTCTCCACCGTGATATGCTCACTCAGCGCTACTGCCACCAGATAATCCATCAGGCTCTGGCGAGCTATTGTGTCTTCTGCCATGCTGTCCAAAATTGTAACTGCCCATTCCCCGTTCAGAAGCAGAGTCCTCAATAGCCTAGGCATTTCTAATTTTGATCCCGGCTACCTTCTTTTTAGATTGATGTTTAAGAGTCTTTTTTTTGTCTTCCTGTTTAATGATGTAATCTGAAGTGCGATGTGTCTCTCTTTTCGGCTTGACTGACTCTTCCGATCTGTGCTCTGATTGCCTGTTAGAAATGGGATTTCTGGTTGGCTAAGGCTTGTGCCACAGCCAGGCAGAAACCACCACTCTAGTCAGGGCAAGGGAGTTACACACCCAAGATAACCCCTGCTCACCCCCTTGGTAGCTTGGCACGAGCAGTCAGGCCTATCCCGGAGGCAATGTGTAAAGCGTTTGCGCAACACTCACACACAGCAGCAACACACTAGGCACACTACAAAAGGAACTCCACACAAGGTTATATAAAAAAAATAGCCTTTGTATTATCATAAACACATTAGAAACGTAATCACACATTTACACTGTGCCAACTGGCACGGGCAATATTCACAGGGGATTATATACAGGACCGGGCCAATCGGGCCACGGTCAGAACCATCAGAACAGGTAAGTAAATGCAAATATAAAACACAACTAGTAACTACTGGTACCATAATGACCTAAGCATTATACTATTAGCATTAGACATAAACCCACATTAGGCCCAAACCTCATTAGCATAAACACATTACGCAATAGGCACTACCCCCAAAACATCATAACATGACATTAGGCAATAAATCACATTAGGCCAAAACCTCATTAGCCTAGACACCCTCCTAAGCATAAACACATTACGCATTAGGCCTCACCAGCATAAACACATTATGCGATAGCCTCATGAGCATAAACATCATTAGAGGCATAAACCAGGGTGCACAATCACATTTCCTAACCTCACATAAGGCACTGACCCCCCTGGCCAACTGGCCTTCTCTAAGGCTCAAATGCCCTCTGTCCAGAATGTCATGGCGCTATGCTGCCACTGTAGCCAAAGCAAAAAGTGCGCAATGCGCGGGCACCAATGTGCCTCCTGGGTCCCCTCCTGGGACTCCTCAATGCGCCCTGGCCTAAACGTAGCAGCTGCCCACTAATTGCTGGGCAGCTGTGAAAATGAGCCCTGGCACCACTGGGCTTTCTGAGCCCCCACTGGGACTCTAATCATTATGCGCAGCGTTGCAGCTGCCCACTGTCAGGTGGAGCAGCTGGGGGAAATGCCTTGGCACTACGGTGCCCTGGGAACCCTCGATCGGGTCCTACAATTGCGCCCCAAATGTTGCAGCTGCCCACTGTCATGCGGGGCAGCTGTGGCAGCAACGGGCACCGACAATGTGCCCCGAACGGCACCCCAATGCGGCCAAGGAGAGTAGCACTAGCACCAACTGTGCTCTAGGAGCACC
Organism: Calotriton arnoldi; assembly: GCA_963921515.1. NCBI lineage: Eukaryota > Metazoa > Chordata > Amphibia > Caudata > Salamandridae > Calotriton > Calotriton arnoldi. Next base: position 79,656 of record CAWUFW010011853.1, read on the forward strand.
AACAACGTCCGCTCCCCATAGGCCCCCGTAGGGCCCTAAAAACAAATGTGGCACCGTTGGAGCGGCCCGCTGTCAGGTGCGGGACCGCTCAGACAGCAAGAAGAGGAGACTCTACTCACCGGGCTCCTTCGGCGCTGACTGCTCCTCCGGTCGCCTTGGCACATCGCGGGGGCTCTCCTCACCATACGTGAGCCCCGCCGTGTCTCCGGGTCTACCTCCTCTTCGCCCGGTCCCCCTTCCTGGGACCGGGACGTCATGTGGAGCCTGCGAGGCTCCTGGCAGTGTCTCGCGGAGGCGGGGTGGGCTCCCGTCCTCCTTCCGTCACCACTCCATACCGGCACCTCTCCCCTTCACCCGGGCCCCCTCCTGGGACCCGGGACATTGCCGCGGTGCTCGCGGAGGCGGGGTAGGCTCCCGTCCTCCATTAGGCATGTCCCCCAGCTTCCGGCCGCACTTCTCCGGGCAGGCCCCGCCCACAGTCAGGCGCGGGTGCGTGTCTTCCTGTTTCCGCGTTTCTCGGCGGCGGCCTCACGCAGGGGGGCACGAACCGGCGGGGTGGGCTCCCGCTTCGGTAATTTAAATCATAAATGCGGGGTGGGCACCCGCATAAATAAACCCAAAGCGGCCATGTGGGGTGGGCTCCCACCATTAAATACAAAAATAAGCGGGGTGGGCTCCCGCTCGATCATGGAGCACGGGGGAATCCCTGCACCGGGGATTCCCTCTCACTGACGGGCAGCTCAGCGCTGCGGAGCCCTCGTGCTCCTTTTCTGGGAACAATTAATTAATTAAAGCACAGCGCTCCCAGGGTGCTAAAAATGCAGCATAAGTCCCGCAGAAAAGTTCTTCCAGGTCTTTAGGGAGAAAGGGGGCCATGCTGGGACCAGGGAGGCAGCCCTCATGGCAGGTCCTCCTGGGCCCCAGCAGCAGCACGCCCCGCAGGTGTAGGAACAGGACAGGAACTGAACTGAACATTTTCATGGGGTCACAGCCCCTATATTTATATTAGCAAATCCCATTGTGTCACAGCACAGGGTCTGGGGATACCAGTCAGAACTGGTTTAGGGGGGATTTGGAGCACCTTGTTTTGCCCAGCTCCTCTCCCCTTTGTCAGGTGGGGGTTCAGTGATCAGACACACCACAGGGGTCGGAGCCAGCATTGTACAGCCTGGGCACAGTCCTATTCAGAGTCAGGGGATTTCTCCTCCCACTACTCTCAGCCCAGGCGTCCCATTCAGCCTAGCGCTGACTCACCCAGCCCCTCCTGGAGCCACACACACCTCCCAGCCCCTGTCACTCACAAGCCAGACATGCAATTCACATCAGGCAGGCAGACACAGCACACAGAAATGCCAACTTCTAAAAGTGGCATTTCTAAAATAGTTATAATAAATCTGCGCACACCATTGCGCAGCATTTATTATCACTATTCCAAATATACCAAACTTGACCACGCTGTGCCTCTCAAATCAGGGTTTACCACTGAAACACTTATCAGGGAATCCCCAATGCATTCCTATGGGAGGGCAGCCCCACAGTAGTGAGAAACCAAAGTTTGTCACTACCAGGACATGTCACATACTTAAGGTACATGTCCTATCTTTTACCTACAATGCACCCTGCCCATAGGGCTAGCTAGGGCCTACCTTAGGGGTGACTGACATGTAGTAAAAGGGGGGTCACGGACATGGCACACTCTTTAGGTGCCACGTCACAGTGGCAGTAACACTGCGCGCACAGGCCCTGCAATGGCAGAGGCCTGAGATAGGTTTGAAAGGCTACTTTGGTGGGTGGCGCAATCAGCGCTGCAAGCCCGCCAGTAGCATTTAATTTACCAGCCCTGGATATATGAGATACCACTTTACAAGGGACTCACAGGTAAATTAAATAGGCCAAACAGGTGTAGACCAATCTTACCACATTTATCACAGAGAGCACACGCACTTTACACTGAACAGCAGTGCTAAAGTGCCCAGAGTCCTAAAACCACCAACACCATGTCAGAAAAATGGCTAGGAGAAAGGCAAAAAGTTTATGGATGACCCTGCAAAAAGGCCAAGTCCAACACTGCCCATCTCTCTCCGAAGGTTTATCGGATGACTCCTGAAAGGAACGAGAGGAATGTGTAACAGTATCCTGATACCTGTCAGGCTTTCTAATATTGTCACGGTTTCTCAAATTGTATTTTCACTCGGTGTGTTCCTGTTGAGGGGACCCGCCCCACAACTGTGTTTTGTTATGTTTATTTTTTGTTTATTATTCCATTTCTTCTTGGAAGACTCGGGTGCTTGCTTAGACTTGCCCTTTTCAGAATTGTTCTTAATTATTGATTTCCCAGGTCTGGTTCCCAGATTATCTCTAGCTAGTGAAGCATATGTTTCTTCAATAAACTTAGGCAATTTTCGCTCCTGCTGTGCTGGAGTGAATTCCCTCAGCCGTTGGCATATAGCCACTGCTGCTTCCCCTTTTATGTTACTTAACATAATTGCAGATACTTGGGCGAAATTGCCCATTAGTTTCATCCCCAGGTCCAGGGCAGGCTCTGCCCCGTACTCATTCTGTATTTGTTTCAGTACATCTGGTATAACCGCTATTGAAGGGGTACCATGAGTTCTGGTATAAACGGCAGCGAAGATTGTACCCCAAGTGGCACAGTCTTCTATCAGGGGAGCCATCCCCATCGGCAATTAAATTGTTAATATTCTGTGTTTTTCCTGCGGGTCCGTATGGGGAAAAACTACTTCAAGCTTAGCTGTTTCCCAGTCGGGTTTTGCTCCTGACTGGTAGGAATCTTGCCCATAACGGCGTTCAGCGTTTGGGGGCTGATACCAATAGTAGCCAATTAAGGTTGTGCAGCCCTCGCAGCCCTCAGAGGTTGTACTGTCAATATTTTCATTATGTATTGTGGAAGATTCCTGTAAATTATTATTAAATCTCCATAAAGTGTACGCATTCCTGCTGCTGGTAAAGTAGCAATGTCGGGATGAGGTGTATAAGAAGCTAAGACCGGCCAGGTCGCTCCTTCTTAACTGAGCGGACCGAGTCCCACATGTTCTGTGGTATGGGGAGGGCGCCTTTAAACCAATTATTATGCTCTTGGTAAGTTAATGGGACTAATATGGCCATGTATGGAAAATATTCTCCAGGTGGTACATCTTCAATGTAAGTTTGAAGTAACAGTGTGCATGCATCTACAGATGGGAATTAAACCCAGGAGTAGACTACCTCTGTTATAAATGTGTGCCTCAATCACGAAGGTAATACCTCCAGCCGTTGCCGGGAGGCCATGTTGTAGTAATTTCATGGTAACTGTCTGTCTGCAATTTTCTGTAATGTTTAGAGCAACTGCCTGCTCTTCAATGTCCTCACCCGCTTCTCCGTTCACAGGCATTGTAAAAGAAAAAAGAGTTATTCTAATGAATTGTTTTGGAGATATGGTATGCACAATGCAGGCAGTTTCAATCCTCCAAACTTGACTAATCTTCTGCCATTATATAGGGTATACCTACTAATTTGAGGCGGATTTATTTCCCTTCCTACTTCGGGCGTCTCTGGTTTAAATGTGAGTAAGGGTCTCTGAGAAGGCACGACTGAACTACTCAGATCTGACCATTAAATAAGAACCCAACCAACATTGGCGGTGCCATGTCGTGTAGTTCCTACTAATCCGTAGGATCTGCACATTTGTTGGATAACATAAACTAAGGGCTTGGTGCCTAGACTGATTCCGGACACCCCTGCAGGATATATAGGCCTATAGAGCGGCTAGCTCACAGTGTGACCTTAAGCCCCCCTAACCTTACCAGGGAGTGTATGGTTTCTGGCAACCACTGAACATGACAATCCTGACCCCTCAGGGATCATGGAAACAATGCAGAACCTATCTCTCAATCACACATGCTCACTTATTCTCAGAAAGGAATACAGAGAATACACAGTGGGACGTTTTCAATATATTTATTGAACCACTGTTATTCTTGTATATAATAAGTGTGCTGCAATGATTAATAGACAGAAGCAGATAAAAGGGATTACGAGCACCAAATGCGTAAATAGTAGATATATTTCTACCATTGTGCTAAAACAGTGTATATATGCAGGCATACAAAACAAGGCAGTAATCAAGCGTACTCCTACTATTCGAACCCAACTCTAGATGTATCTGGAGTGTGTGTAGGTGTATAGCCAAGAATCCCCCCCAAGGGATGATCTAACCCCATTACCTGATGGGAGAGAATGAAGGACATCGTCTTGGTCACGAACTGGACACCCCTCCCCAGATGTTAGACCACTGCGTAGTGAAGTCTCACCATGCAAGGACCCTCGGTGTCAGCTGAAGTGCCTCCTCTATCAATCTATCGGGATGCTCTTCTTTTATAATAGAAAACAGCCTTGCGATGTGCATATAGATTAGTGATGTTATGGATATGTAGATAGCCCTGTCATCCCTTGGTCAAAGATAGAGATGACATTTGTGCATAGTGCGAAAATAGACCATGTACATGATGTTCAGGGCATTGTGATAATGTTGTAAGAAGCTAGAAGTGTGAACAAGTTTAGTTTCAGAGAAACTAATCCAACATTGTTGTGCATGCAAATTTGTGCAAAAGTTCACGTATGAAATGTTAGTGTTAGGACAATGTAAGAAATAAGCTGCCTCTCTACATGGGCCTAATCCGGGAATATACCAAGCTTAGGGGCAGACACACCCTCCTATCTCCACTAGCAAACCGGTTTCATTTATCAATTTGGCATATTCACTTCTCATTTTTGAAATCTTCCTCATTAGAAAGATGGACCCACCTTTGCTTGTTGGGGGAAAAAATCCTAAAATTGGGGGGGGGGAATTCTAAATATCTTACTGCAGAGTCTCAGGTTCACCAGATGAGTCTCTTCTGCCAGATCATTTAACAGAAAATGCCCACAATTTCCCAGTGATTCAGAAGTATTTAACTGCCTCATTCTCTACAGGCATTGTTAACACAAATCATGTTTGCACTGGCCCTGCAAGGCTGCAAGGTATCACCCCATCTCCCTTATGGAGTTAAGTTGATGTAGGGTGGTTGTGACATAGAATCAACAGTTGACCAAAGATAATAATGTTCTTCATGCACCCCTAGTAAGCATCAGACCCTCATTTTGTTGGATTTGCCAGTGACATTTGACACCTTATAGAATAATATCTTGCACAGTCACTAGGTGATGTGGGATTTGGCTGTCAGTTTGTAAATTAGAATCTTTCTTGTGCGTCCTTACCTCCCTTTTCCTCAGACCCCCTGCAGTGTTCTCCAGGGTTTATGGCTAAACATCTGTTTTCAATATGATGAAGACTTCATTGTTGAAGTAGAAGAACAAGTTTAATAAGCACAACGTCACAACCTCAGGGCCGCAGCTTCAACAGAACAGCAATGACAGTTCAACCTTCATAACCGATGGAATGCACTAACAGTCGCAGAGGGTAGGGGGACACCAAGTGAGGGGAAGGGACTAAGTCGATAACAAGGTACATACAAACTTGTATTCATTTGAGTATAATTCATACAATAAATTGTAGTACTAAATGTAGGTACAATATAAATTAATAAGTATAGTCACAATACTTCTCCTTCATATCAATCTTTTAATGGAAGATGTAATCTTTATGCCAAGAAGGTGCATGGAGTTGCAGAGACCTGAGCCCCAACTCTGATTGATCTCAATAGGATGTTGAAGGGTCATCACAACTGAAACTTTGCTCCATAACAAAGCTGTTACATTTAGAAACTCTGTCCATGCTCCATACCCTTCCATCCTCCAACACAACCACATTTGTATTCACCTTAGTTACTGTCAAAGGTTTTCAAAACTTGCTGACACCTCCTCTGTGGGAATCTTGGATTTTAACTACCACCCAGTCTCCCACCTTCCTCATACCGCTTCTGACACTATATTTGCAGTCATACCTCTTTTTATAGTTCTCCTGATGTTGCATGACCCCTTTGCTTACGCTGTCTTGGTGAACCCATCTGGGATCACCACTGCATAACCAATCAGGTAACAGCTTGGTACCTGGAAGTCTGCCTTTGAGCATTAAGAAAAGAGAAATTCCAGTGACAGAGTTCGGGGCTATGTGGTATGACCACATCACTTTTTTCACAGTTATATCAACCAGTACACCCGACACTTGCGCTGATTGAATGCATTCTTTTAACATGCAATTTACCCTTTTCACTAACCCATTTGCTTTAGGACAGTATGAAGCAGTTTTGAGGTGTAAAATGGATAAATTGTTTAAGAAGGCCTTTATTTTCTCGGAAGTGAACTGGACTCCATTGTCAGTTATGATAGAACTAGGAACCCCTTCTGTCATGAAATTTACCGACAGGAAGTCTATTAGATCTTGTGTCATAATGTGATTCACAACCTTAACTACAATCCAATGTGAGTGATAATCCACCAATACAATGATACGTTTTCCTGCCCACATGAATACATTAAGGGGACCTATAATATCTAAACCTAGTTTATCCCATGGCTTGGATGGAATACTTGTAGGGAATAATGGTGATTTTCTTGTACTTTTGCTATTGTCGCTCATAGAACACGTTACACATCCTGGGCTCATCACCCTCCGCCTGGGACGACTCCTGGTGGCCCCCGGCCCTGGGCACCGCGCCCAAGCCAACGGACCACGCACGCAACCTGGGCTTCATCCTGGACTCCTCCCTGTCGATGACCAGACAAGTCAACGCCGTCTCATCTTCATGCTTCAACACCCTGCGCATGCTCCGCAAGATCTTCAGATGGATCCCCACTGAAACCAGGAAGACCGTCACCCAGGCACTCGTCACCAGCCGACTGGACTATGGGAACACCCTCTACGCCGGAACCACAGCCAAACTTCAAAAGAGACTCCAGCGCATCCAGAACGCCTCCGCACGACTCATCCTGGACATCCCCCGACACAGCCACATCACCGTGCACCTGAAAGACCTGCACTGGCTCCCCGTCAGCAAGAGAATCACGTTCAGACTCCTCACCCACGCACACAAGGCCCTCCACGACCTGGGCCCAAAGTACCTCAACGACCGCATGACCTTCTACACGCCCACACGCCAGCTACGATCAACCAGCCACGCCCTCGCCACCGTACCACGCATCCGCAGAACCACCGCCGGAGGAAGATCCTTCTCCTACCTGGCAGCCAAGACCTGGAACTCCCTCCCCACTCACCTTCGGCGAACCCAGGACCATCTCTCCTTCAGGAAGCAGCTCAAGACCTGGCTGTTCGAGCAGTAACTTACCCCCTCCCCCAGCGCCTTGAGACCCTCCCGGGTGAGTAGCGCGCTCTATAAATGCCATGATTGATTGATTGATTGATTGACTTTAGCCTCCACCATGCTATCCATCCCAGGGACCCAATATGCAGCCTTAATCTTAGATCTTTGGGGTGACTACAGCAGGGCCCAGCCAGAGTAAACTTTCAATCAGTTCTATGACCCCTTAGTTTACTAACCGGTCTAACTCTTCTTTCAGGGGTTCACACATTAAGTGGGGAATGGGTCTCACTTTATCCACAATAGGTACTGCATTATCCTTTAGCTTGATTTTGTGCTGCAAATTCTTTAAATGACCTAACTTTTCTGTAAAACTTCAGGGAAATCTTCCCATATGTTATTACTACCACACATCTGTTCTATTGCCATGTTGCTGTTAGGGTCTAGCTTTATACCCAATTCTCTTTGATGCTTTCAACCTAGTAAGCTTGACCTCTTTTCAGCCACATATATCTTTCCTCAAGTAGTGCGATCTTTAAAAGAAATGCAGATAGCCAACATTCCTACTAAAGGTACAGGTCTTGGTTGTACCCTCCTGGTTTAACATCTGCACATTGAAGAGTGTAGCTTTTAGTTTCTAACTTTTCTTCATATGTTTTGCAGTCAAAAAATGTATAGGGTGAGCATGAATCAGCATATACCATTACCTTTACCTCATCTAGCAGAATCTCACATGTAGAATAGTCATTCCCAGCTTCTACATTTTTTGTCATGACTTGGAAAACAAATTTGTTTACATTATCAACAGTTTCCTCTACTACATGAACTTGCTTATTTTCTACGTCAATACTTCTACATGTATGGGCATAATGACCTTTTGTTTTGCATTTTCAACAGATACATAAGCGTGCAGGCCATTTTGGGCTGTTGTTAAGTGGTTGTAATTGTCACAACGATAACATGTGTTCCTTTCCTTTTCTTTACTACTGTCAATATGTGTTTTTTAAGCTTTGTAACATGGCTTCTCTTGGTATTATTTAGATCTTTGTTAACATCTTCACTGTTGGAGTGATTCTTCACCACATGTATAATTCCAAATACATTACATTGTTTCATTTCTTTAATGCACTCTGCCGTGTGCTCTATGCTCTAAACCAAGTCAATGGCTTCCTTCAAATCTGGATTGAGTGCTAGTAGTGTTTCCTCCATACGGTAACTATTGGTGCATCTCACCAATTGATCCCTAATGAGGGAGTCACATAATGGGCCAAATTCACATAAGCTGGCCAAACCTCTCAAACTTGCTATATAGCTAGTTACCTTTTCATCTTTACCTTGAACCCTGCAAAAGAATTTGTCTCTCTAGTACGATATTACTTCCAGTTTGCGAATTGTCATCATATACACATCTTCGTGGCCTTCCTCTTCATCTTCAGGTATAGGAGTTACAAGATTTTCATATACCCTCCTTCCCTGAACTAAATTGTGTAGCAATATGTGCTATTTTCTCAATGTGGGAAACTTTTCCCCCATTGCAATGAGGTAAGATTGAAATAATGTTTCCCACTCCTTCCAAGGCAAGAAAGGCTCTCCTCTTCATCAAAGAAGGGTGGTGGCTGTGCGATATTAGCTACTGCCATAGTGCTGTATATGAATAGAGCGTAGTTAAGAGAATAATAATGTAATGGCAGTTTATGCAAAATGAATGTGATAAGATTTCATATAAACATAAATAAATAGGTTGAGCAGAATATGTTATAAATTGAATATACAAAGTTGTTATACACTGTAACAAACTGTAATAGATATCATATTGATGAAGTAGTTTAGAATAGCAGTGCATAATAAATTTCTTTGAAAAGTGTATGTAATTATAATCTCACAGGGCAGAGAATACTTCCACTATATTGTCTACGAAGAGTTACCTCCCATAACTATTTTGAGAACGATGATATTCTCTGCACAATCGCAAAATCAGGCAGTGGAGTCCCCAGTCACATATATCAAAAGCGGTGTGGAAAGCACAATCACATACAATGTTAAGTTCCTGGAATCCGTCGGAGAATTCAATGTGGTGAATATCCGTGCATCAAAATTGGTGCTCTAGATCTTGTCAGGGAAGGCGTAGACTCAGCGGTGGCTCCACCCTGTAGGCGAGGTACCAGGGTCTCACGTGTGGCTGGAAAATAAGGGTTGAGACTGCCTACGATGAAGATACGCTCAAATGGCTCCTCCTGCACAGGGACACTGCTCCTCCTGAAGCCACACCTCGACGGATCCTCCTGCACCGGTGTGCTCAAAAGAGCTCAGGACACTGAAGGTAGACACTGGCGGTAGCTGGAACAGCCAGCAGACCAGTAGACACAGGGAAGCACAAGGCGTTAAGGGTAACCCTCACGTAACTGCAGTGGACACAGTGCAGTACTTTCCATCCCACATGCTGGCACTCCTAGAAATTGGAGGTCAGTTGCCTTCAGTGGAAAGGGTGCCCATAGAGTGCTCTACCTCATGAGGTTCACGACAACAGATCCTGGGAGATAGAGCTCTCCTCAGTGCCAGTGATCTGTAAGGAAAGAATAAGTAACTGCGTAATGTCGTCGCTGTACTACATGGGGAAGAAGGTAGTAGCTGTGAACAGAATCAGGGATTGGAGCTGTTCCACTGCAGCCCTCAAGTAAGCCAGCCGATGTACCTCATCACGTCAGCACTAGTACGCCTTGGACGGTGCTGCACTGTGGCTTCACAATTATAGACAGGGGTGAGGTTGTATGGCTGTCCCCTGCACAACTGGTTATGGTTATCCCATCCTCGTCGCCAGTGTTGTAAATATGATGAAGACTCCGTCGTTGAAGTAGAAGAACAAGTTTAATAGGCACAATGTCACAACCTCAGAGCCAAACCTTCAACAGAACAGCAATGACAGTTCAACCTTCATAACCAATGGAATGCACTAACAGTCGCAGAGGGGAGGGGACACCAGGTGAGGGGAAGGGACCAAGTGGATAACAAGGTACATACAAACGTGTATTCATTTGAGTATAATTCATACTATAGATTATAGTAATAAATGCAGGTACAATATAAATGAATAAGTATATTCACAACAACATCCTAATGTTCAGTCACAATATCTGCCTGCTAGCTGTTTACACTCATTTATGAGGTCTGAACTTCTGCACATGCCCTGATGATGCACAAACTTTCATCTAAAGAAACTGATGAAAACTCTTCTTCACTGACGTACATTCTGGTGTGTTTTCCCACCATTCATTATATCATCTCAGTTAGATTACCACAGATGACTATATCAAGGTCTTCTAAAGTAACAGCCGACTTTACTGTAGTGTCTTCAGCCTATGGCAGTAAGTTCAGTGCTTCTTCTTCCTGCAAGAGACCATATTACTCTTGAACATTGCCTTGACTGCGGTGGAGGTCCAGATTCAATTCAGAGCTTTATGCACAGCTCATCACACATAATGTTGCATAAGATCACACAGTGTTGCACAGAATCTTCCTTGTTGTCTAACAAATGTAATCATTGTTACCCCATCCCCACCACCACCACCCCCAAGCGTGCTCGCCCTGCCAAGGAACAGTTGCACACTATCGGAAAAGTCAGAACAGGAGATTGAATCTTCTACTTGATGGTAGCTAAACTGTTGCCAGGATTAATTGAAGAATTGGGTTTTGAGACGCGCTGGTCTTGGAAACGATGAAATAATGACACAAATTTGCTCACAATGAAATGGGTAGTTTAATGAGCGAAGAAGCTCACAACTGCACAATAGAGCGCCGAGAAACAGAATAACCAAGACCAGAAAGGATTGGAACTATGCCAGTCTTCTGGAACACCAATGGTCCTTGAAATACTGAAAGGTAAGTAAATTACAAAGGTAAATAAGATTAAGAAAACAGTAATGAACATATTAGAATTTGCATTTAAATAACATAAGTAATACGAAAACATCAGTGCTCCATTACTACCTAATTTCACAGTAATAATAGGTAAAAAGATTACATGTAACACTGGACCAAGATAAGAGTCATTTTATGTTGGAGAACGCTCACTGAGGAGATGTGGCATAAGGGCCACACCTGCTGACCTTCGAACTGGAGAACCAGGTTCCAATCTGACCTCGTCTCAACAACCTTTGATTGTGCGTAAATCCCTTAATGTTCTTGAGCCTTTAAAAAAATCTGCAGTGTGACTTGGTTCTCATGTAAGATGCAGTAATCAGGGTTGGACTGGGTTTAGGGCATTCAGGCAGTGCCCGGAGGGCTGTGTGGCCAGGTCGGTGTGTGGGACGTTTTTAGGTCGAGCCTAGCGCAGCGCGCATGCGCTGCTCTAGGAAAACGACCTCTTGGAATAGCTCTGGACTTTTCACACGCTCGTGCGTGTGAAAAGGCCTACGGCTTGCGGTTACGAGCAGAGGCGCGCAGTGTGCCATCTGTTTTGTGTCAGATTGCACACGAGCGCGTGCACCACTTGCGGGACGCTGCTGCTGCTTTCAGTTTTGCCGCTACCAATAAGAGATGCTGCGCCCCCTCTTCCGCGCTAACACATTTTTCATTTATGTGTTTTTGGAACATAAAAAATTTGCAATATCGCCCCATACTGAAGGGCTTCTCGACCGTGTAAAAATACGTTGTATCATTTAAATTTCCGGGGGTTTTAAAATTCAAGTGCTTTTATTACTTGCGTCTTTCTTTGTTTTAGTGCGCTTTGTTGAATATCGGTGCTTTTTACTCGATCCCATTTCCCCACATAAATGAACGTGCATAAAATACTCTAAAGCAACTATTTTCACTTTGATCCACAACACTCCTGTGAACCTTGTAGCCGTGAAGCGTGTCCCCGGGAATCTTAGGGCTGCTGGCGGTGTCTGCCCGGCAGCCTAAAGTGCCTGACCCCGGCGGCCACTGTGCCCTCTAGCGCCCATTGCAGGTAGAGCAGCGGCTGCTGCTCGGAGACTCGAGTTGCGCATGGAGGGTGACCTGAGCCAGCTGTTTTGTAGCCTCTTTGTGTCGAGCCTGCCCTCATTCATACATTGTTTCATTCGCAAGTGGCGATGTTCTTATATAGCACTTCAGAGCTGACAGGTCCTTTAGAACGCATTCAGTTTATAGCAGATAAAGCCTAACGGGCAACGAGAAAAGCGATTTGCTGAAGATCACACAGTGCTGTCTTGTGTTGAATCTTGGAATATAATACTCGTTTTGCCGGAACAGCGCTTACACTAAATAGAAAGGGCGCAGAGACAGCTCGCGATCACCCCAAACAGCACGAGACGCATTTGCCGTACGTGGACGGCTGTAATCATTGCATCGTGGGTGAGCATGCGCTGAGCGTGGCCTCATCGATGTTGATAAAGCGACACTTTGTTAGGGAAACCTCAAAGGGTATTTACTGCTCTCTAACACAAAACGTTAATTTAATCTTCACGTATTTGATTCGCCTCCTGCTCCTTCTGCCCATTGCATTAGCAAACTTCCGCCAAAATAGTACATTTTGTGTACATCTAACAAGCTTAATTCAGCAGCATCCATGTGTGTGTGATGTGATTTCAATACCACGGTAATCTCTGTGCCCCTTGCCCACCGGCTCTGCCCGGTGGAGCCCCGGCAGGGTCCAGCCGCTCTTTCAAGGACGTGTTGTGAGACTTTACCGGGGAGCGTAGAATATCTGCGCCTCCAATTGACACTGGGAGGAAGCAGCTGTTTACGTTCTCCAGAGGATGTTTGAGGACTTTCGTCCATCTCATGGTGTGTAAATAGTCCCATTATTGGCAACACACCCCACCCACACCACAACAGAGTATGCATGCATAAATAAATACACAACACAACTTTTGTTTGGGAAAATTAGTGCTGCAGGTTTATTCCATACAAAAGTATGCAATATGGTGGGTTATCTTACGGGCGATCCAAGGGCAGGCAGCTGTACCAACCTATGCTGCCCTGCCCGCCTGATGAGCCAAGCACTGTGGAGTAACCAATCAGCGCTACCCTTATGGGGGTGATCCCCTTACTGGATCACGTGACACATTGGTCCCTATTACTCACGCCCCTTTCAGGGCGGAGCGTAGCAAGGCAAGCCCCCGGTTGTTCAGGCCCACAACCGCCCGAAGGACTAACGGGGCGCCGACGTAATTGTTCCAGGACCCTCCCATGAGGCTCCTGGGATTTGGCTCTGGCACCCCTATTGTGCTCTTGCAGAGGTACTCTTCTGTACCCATTTGCTTCCAGATCGCCCTGTAACTCCTCCACAGCTCTGGAGGCGGCCCCCGTCGCCTAAAGAGCCCCCCACCAAAACAGCTCCTTTTCTCACAGCAACCTGACAATTTCCCGGGCCTCATTCCTGTCCAGTAGGAACAGATCCAAGCCCACCTGTGCCAAATGCACCCCAACACTGTCAAATTAACCTTTGGTGTTCGCCCGGCATAGCTCATGCCTGATGAAGTCAAAGCCCCTGTTCTGCAAACTAGCGCATGGAGCGGGTTATCCTTCTCTGGGAATGTACCAGTGCCTCGCATGCGCTGCAAGAATCTGATGGCCTCCCAGGAGGGAGCTCTACTCTTAAACATCGCTGTAATACCCTACAAGCTGATGTGGCTCCCACCTCCTGCAACCTGAAGTTGCAGGCCTTCTAGCAGTTCGTGCTCCCTAACACCTGTTTCCCCAATATATGGAACAGCAGCACACATGCTTGAAGACCGCTTCCACTACCAGGCTAAATACTCTGGCTGTGCTTAACTGAAGCAACCCGTAACCTGCCCAGGGAGCAGAGTGCACCTACTTTGTTGAGGGTGCCCAGACATGTGCACCGACCTCTGTGTTAATAAACCATGGCGAGCATGGCTGTCCGCCTTGCGCACACTATTGCAGTCACAGCAACCGCTGCAGTGACAACTTACGCCACCTGCCAGGCTTGCTTTAACTAAAGCTCGATCACGGATACACACATGCCTGCTAACCAGCTGTGACCCTAGATGCTCAACCAGCTAATGACCTAGCACATTGTTATTCCAGGAATAATAGCCCTCCACAAGATCAAGCCGCACCTGAGCATATGGCCTTCATCTACTGGACCGGGTGCCGTGTGTGCTCTTGAATTGTCAGTGATTGTGCCCCAAACCTATCTTTCATGCAGCTATTGGAGCCACGGCACACACTCAGGCCTAACCAACTGACGCATGTCACTTGGCTGACTTGCCGCTGCGAGATTTTGATCTTACAACTCGCTCTTGAGGTTACCGGTGCACATTGTCTATAGGTCCGCCCCCAATCTGTTTATGCTGAATCCTGCAATGTACCCTTCTGCCCCTGTATGGGCGAGAAAATACCGGTAACATTGCAAATCCCACTGCCCTCACCTCCTCGGGCAGTCCGTGGGGAAGAGGAGTCCTTAGAATTGGAACACTGCCCACCCTGAGCAGCCCCAGCGGCGGAAAATTGCCTCCTCCGTTCATTTTTTTTGGTGGACACTGGAGGGGCCAAATGCTCTATTACCTAGTAGCCTTTTGTGCTTGGCACCTTGGTTCCCCCTTTCCTGGGACGGTAGCACACTATGCTGGCTGACAGCGTCCCACGCAGCGGGGTTAATGTAGCTAACAGGGCGGGGCATATGAGCTTAACTGCAGGAACAAGTCACCTACCCTTGGTTCTGGGGTGCACTTACCTAGCCCCGTTGACCAGATGCTTGCACAGGCCCACTTTGCTTTAAAACCCTGGCGAACACCTTAATGGTGTCAATCTGGTTGAAACAATATATGTCTAGTGCCCACTATTGGAGGCACCTCACCCTTTTGTGCAGTGATAACTTACACAACGCACCCCGCTTGCTTAACTGCCAACGGATCACAGATGCACAGAACCTACTGCCCGTCCCTGGCTGCTTCAGACCCTCAACAGTGATGGAATCCCAGATCCCCAGATTACTGTTTAGCTGCAGTACACCTTCAGTGGATCCGCTAGGAGGTACCACAAACCGCATTGGTCATGAACATTACGAAGTACACAATTTCCACCTGGGCGCACCTCAAATGAGGCTGGCTCCACACAGCTGTAAGGCCAGCGCAGGCAGGGGGCGGGATCCCCTACCCACCTAGCTTCCACTCTAGTAGTGACATGCCCTTAATGGATGTGACATTCTACAAGCACTGCGCAGGAATCCCCCTTTGACCTGCTAGAGCCTGTGGCCATTCTGCTGAAAGCCTTGTGGGCCTGGGGAGTGCTACTAAACCTCAAGTCCTAGGCACTCAGGAAGCATCCTTCACTGCTGCAGTTGCCCCAACGCATTTATTATAAACATTTAATGGGTAACAAACCGGTTTGCGCCCACCTTAATGTGCCATGCTGTGAGCAATTAGATACCCCACATATCTCTTCCTTATGCAAAGAATAAACAAACCGGCCAAAGCACAATGCACGGACAGTGCGTGTGCCCACTGAGACACCCCCAGCTATGAGTGGTACAAACCCTAACGCACCACGTGCCATTTTGTACATATCATTCTGGGGTGACTAGGCCCTAATGTGCCCTTTTCCCTGTATGATCCCCAGTACGAGGGTACGGACTGAATGGCCAAGTGCTGCGCCAGCCCATAAACATGTACACTCTTGTCAACAACCCAGCCGTGGCAAATCCCCAGTACGAGGATACCGACTGATGACCAAGTGCTGCGCCAGCCCATAAACATGTCGACGTGTGTAAAACTCAGCCGTAGCCAAACAAAACCACTAGCAGCAGTTTATCCCGACAGCTCTCCTGCGCGCATGCCAGGTGGAGAAACCAGCAGCCCTTTGCCAACGGAATGGCCGAGCACAATACCCGCGTTGGAGACAAAATTGACCTTGTTATACCGCGACAGACATGTGCGGCACTCGAGTGAGACAAAGCAACTATTCTTAGCAAAACAGAGCCTGTCCATAACTATTGTCTGTCTTGGGACAAAAGATGAACTGTGGTCTTATCACTGGCCAAGTCTGTGATGTCATATTCGCTACATCTGGCATATTCGCATGAATCGCCATATATGACTGACACCGCACTCTCATCCTGTGCTTGGTGTGGACTTGGCCCACCTCTAGTGTGAGCAGAGCCCCGCGAAGTAAACTTGGCTTCATGTCAGTGCAGGGTCAATCCGCTGACCCCCGCCAAAAGACTGGGGCCTGTGTCCAAAGCCCAAGGCAACATATCTCGGAGCCCCCATCATGGCAAAGTTTGCCAATGCCCACGAGCTGAAGTTCTTCACGACGCCATTGTCAGAAGACGGCACGCCAGACAGGGCCCGAACACACACCGGCTGCGGACCCTCAACCCCTGCCACCGCCGCCCTATACCTGAAAGGAGCCTGGCCGGCAGCCCAGAGGGCACGTCAAACCAGCTCGACGGTCCCCGGGCTCGCCCCGCAAAACACCAGTGCTGCCCGCAGGCACTTAAGCGAAACTCAAAGTCGCTCAGCTGGAACCCATGGATAAGCTTGTCGCCCGGCGAGAGTATTCTCCAGTCTCCCATAGGGGCGCTGCATGTAGTCCGCAAGACACAGAGTGACGTACAACTACCAAGTGCGGCATGGGTGCAATCACTGGATGAAGGACGCCATCGCCAGTGCTGTGAGGACACCACCACACTCTACCCTCGCTACTAGGAAAGCCCGGACACACAGTCCGTTCAGCGATAGGCCAGTAGAAATGCCGGCGGTAACTGGGGACTACATCCGAAAACCAACTATAGTCACTGACACTGGGGCCGTCCCTAATACAGTAGCTAGACAATGCGCCAGTGGAAATAGTCCAAGAACCCGCAAACGTTGATTTTATTGGACAGCTTCCAATGGTCTGCCCTTTCGTAGAACATGCCCTTAATGGTACATGACGTTCTACAAGCACTGCACAGAAATCCCCCTCTGAACAGCGGCCATTCTGCTGAAAGCCCTGTGTGCCTGGGGAGGGGAGTGCTACAAACCCTCAAGTCCTCAGGAAGCTCGCTCACTGCTGTAAGTGCCCCAAAGCATTTATTATAAAACATTTAATGGGTAACAACCCGGTTTGCGCCCACCTTAATGTGCCATGCTGTGAGCAATTAGATACCCCACATATCTCTTCCTTATGAAAAGATTAAACAAACCGGTCAAAGCACAATGCACGGCCAGTGAGTGTGCCCACTGAGACACCCCCAGCTCTGTGTGGTACAAACCCTAACGCACCGCGTGCCAGTTTGTACATATTCTGGGCTGACTAAGCCCTAATGTGCCCCTTTCCCTGGATGATCCCCAGTACAAGGGTACAGACTGATGACCAAGTGCTGCGCCAGCCAATAAACAGGTAGACGTGTGTAAAACCCAGCCGCAGCCAAACGAAACCACTAGAAAGCCCTGACACAAGAACTGTGCTGCACAAACCGACGCATGCATCAACGGGCCAAGGCCCGGAATGATTATGGCTCTGACTAGGCTTGTGCACCCCTGACAGGGCAGGGAGGCAGAGCCCATGCAACGTGGATGCACCCTGCCAGACGCAGTGCCGTGCCCACAGTGTTCCAGTTCCCAACACTGGAATGGCCACATAGTACAGTCCTCCTGACAGTCACAGTCCAAACCGCAACTATCACCACGCAGGCCATGGCACACTAGCACCTAGGCACTGCGCTTTGCATGTTTGAAAATAAGTGGTAAAAGGTTCCCCCTATCTACAATGGCCTTAAACCAGACTCTGAAAATGTAAGGCAAACTGACTTAGTCAAGTTCAGGGGGTGTCTCAGGGGGGTGTCTTAAAGCCACTCCGATCCCCTTTGACTCAGCTAAAATACCTACGAATACCAATAGCTTGAATTTACCACCTACCATCCAGGGTAAAGTGTTGAAAGGAACGCAGTGTCGATTGTCATTGCATGCACTTGAAACCATAATATAATCAACAATTGACACTTCAGACCGAGATTGCAGCAGTCAGCTCCTGCCAGAAAGGGTAGATGGAATGGACACAAACTATTGTCCAGGCCCCACACTGCTCTGCGAGAGTGGCATCATTCGCTTAATGAATCAAACCCCTTCCCCAGAGATACAGTACCAAGCAGACAACGTGCCGCACCCAGGGGTCCAAAATATTAAATGGACAGAAACATTAGGCTCCATCTATGCCTGGCATCGCCTGGTCAGCAGCCAGGCCACCATTGCAGAAAGATGCACGTGCTGCCACCGCCAGACTTCGGAGCCTCGCCCCGTAAACCACATAAGCACAGACTGCACCCTGAATCACCGGACCAGTTAAGAAACACTGGTGCCCTGAGTATTGAATCAAGCGTGGGGGCCTACGGATCCCCGTCCCCCCTTGGGCACACAGCCACCTGCGCCCATGCAAATCCCATCCACATTTGTTTAGCCCACAAATCTGGCCCTTACCCCCTACCACCTGGCTCAGGTTTGGCTCCACAATCATAGAATGTAGCACAATGGAGCCACGCAAAAGGTATTGCAACGCTATACATGAGTGCCTGTTACATCGCCTATTCAGCACAACTATCCTCATGCCCACTGCAAATGAAGCATGGCTGTCCATGGAACTGTGCAACGCACTCGCTGCTCCAGGTGCAGCCCACCATACGCAAAGTTTAGCGGCCTGTGCAGCGTCATGGGCTGAGGAGTCACAGCACCCTCACTGGCTCATGGCCTACTAAGAACCCAGCTTCCCTCTGCGTCTGGTTGCTGCCACCCAGTTCGTAACCTGAAACCACCGGCAGGGAGGTATCCGAAGTAACAAATAACAGAAAGAGGAAAAGAGACAGGTCCTGAACCTGTGCTCAACTCGCTCCCACATTTCAGTGACACTAGTAAATCTTCACATGTATGCTTGTATAACAGTCACTTTTTACTCAAAAGTGCAAGGTGCTCTTGGGTGACTTCACAGTTCTATCTAGCACATGCTCAAGCTGAAGGTATCGGAGCGCCTTACATGAGCACCCCTTACATTGTACCAGGACTTACGCACAGACAGATTTACCGAATTACGAGGGACAGAGTTGCCCTATCCAGTGCAAACACTCTTTGCAGATGCGGGCATCGGTCTCCTAGTCGACTGGTAACCACCCCATCTGCTGCCCCACACACCAAGGGCTGCAAGATTAACAGTACCTGTGACATGCACCAGTGGCAGGGGACAACATTGCAAACAATGTGTGGAACCTCCACCAAACCTCCCAGCCGTGGCCAGTGGAGCACCCCCAAGAGGCACGCACAACTACACATTTGTGCCACGTGCCATAAGCTCCCTCAAGCCACGAGCAGACCGCGACAGAGGCCATCCTGCACCACCCGCAGCCACGGGTGCTTAGAATAGTGTGCCGCACGACTAGCATCTGGCTGTTACGTTCATTGAATCCAGATATGTAATATAGCAAGTAACATCATCCCTACAGCAAGTCAGGACTGTTATCTTTGTCTATGGTTGTTGGTCGCGGGGCCTCCTACGTGAAATGCGGTGATTACCGGCCTGACCGGGACTTTCAGGTTATCACCACGACAAGCCTGATTAAGGCTCAGTGACTCGCATGATGGCATAACTGCAATATTATTTAACCGCAAATTCTCCGCATCTCTGAATACCAGCAAATATAAAGCACACATCACTAATGATGACATGACTCACCGAGGCGCTGTGCATAACATGAAAGCATTGATTTGTTTTGAAATATAACCGTTGCAATGCATTGTATGTAACTTTATCTCCATGGCTGGTGATCATTATGTAATACGTCGAAGTTGTTAGTTGATGGCATTGGTGACAAATCGAAGGCCCGACTGACCGCAGTCTGATGCGCATTACCAGCAGGCGCTGGGACGCGGCCCAGTTTAACCATCTGCAAGTAGGAAACTACCAGGAGCATGACCCAGAGGATGTAACCTGAAGGTTGCTTACTTAGGCAAACCCGCAGTGAAAAGTCGCATGCTGGGATGAGGGCTCCCTCCAGCAAGGCGCCCTCATCTCATACCGCGGAGCCGGCGAAAGCCCAGGGAGGTTCGCTGCGGAAACCCGCTGAACACCGAGGTGTCCCACAACTATGCACCCCCCCGCCAGGCACCGCAGTTTGGGACAGGACCCCGGAGCTCCTGCTGCCCATGTGGCTGAGGAGGGGGGGACGGTCAGGGCAACCCCTCCCTCCCGGCCACGTGCTCCGACCGGTCCAGGCGCGTGGCGCGGCCCAGGCCCGAACCGGCAACCCCAGAGTTCCCCAGGGGAAAAGACCGAAGCACCGCAGAGCCGGACCGAGTCAGCCCGACGCCGGAAAAGGGCTCCGACGGAGAGGCCACCCGGCACACAACCACGTAGACGGCAATACTGCCGGGAGCACCGAGGGGCCAGGAAACCCCACAGTGGGGCACCGTGCCGCAGTGACCCCCCCTGACTGAGCTCATGCGGGCCCGCTCGCTGCAAAAGTAGCGCCGCCGCGCCATGCCCCGTCGGGTGCAGGGCATCCAGCCCACTGCCGCGCCGCCACCAGGGGACCCAGCGCACCCCAGGGCGAGCGCGCGAGAGAGAGCAGCCAGGAGGCCGCCGGCGGGCCCCAGCCAAGGGCCCCTGGCGCGAGGGACAACAAGGGGGCGGAAGGCCGAGGAATAATGTTGCCGGCCGCCGCGCGCCATTGCCGGGTAACCTCCGCCTCTGGTGAGACCCCCCAAAACCTGCATCGTGTATCCTTGACCCAGAGGGGAGGGGGAAGAGCACCAGGGGATCCACTTGTGCGGAAACTGCCTACCCCCGCCCACAGGGCCCACAAGCGGGGGTAGAGACACGCGCCCGTTGGCGCCCTCGCCAGCCCTTGGTAGCGCCGCAGCCTTGGGGGGGAGCCCCATATGTCGCCTTAGGGAGGGGGAGGCAATAACGCCTTAGCCCGCACGCCAACCCGGGCCGCCTACAAACCCCTGTCCGTCACCCGACGCTACTGTGGCACTTTTCCGCGTGACATGTATGGGCTGTGCCACCCCGCCGCAGCGCCCGAGGAGCGACAGGGTGCCCACTCCCAAGGACTTGCCGCCTAGAAGACGCTGGCTCAAGGCACTACACGAGGCGCGGCGACAAGGCAGCCGTCTTAGCAGTCTGTCAGGCGCTCGTCCCCCGGGGGTCTATACGTCTCCTGTTTCGGGCTGTTACCTGCTGGTCGAGACGCCCGTGCGATGAGGGGCTGGGACCAGATCCACTGGACCCTGCCCCCCCCCCCCCCACCTGCATACCCCGGCTCTCGAACACCGAGCCTACAGCCGATGCCGGATTGACCTGTGTCTCGGCTAAAGGGTCCCCGCGGGGGCGGCCATATGGGACCGGGGAGGGGGGCATGGGGCATTGCCCGCACTCACCTCGCACAGCGCGACCCAGTGATCTGTAGTGCGATTCCCCGACCAGCAGACAGCACGAGACGGAGTGTCGGAATGCGGGGCTCGAGGAGGAGCCCCCCTCCAGACGGCGTGTCCGGCGCAACGAGGACGCCAAGACTGGACTCAAACCTAGCTCTCCAGCCTCAGGGTCGGCTGCCCTATCGGATGAGCTCACCTCGAGGTGCGGTAGGGGGCACAGCCGAAGGCCGGAAGGGAGGAGGGGGGGGATGCAGGCACACCACCCTCCGACAGAGAAGCCAAGCCGTAAGCAGGCCGTCCGAGGCGCCGCTCCCTGGGCAAGCAGGCAAACCCCCGAAAACCTGCAAGGACCTCCGCCGCCCAACGCAAAGCCAGCTAAGGCCAGGGGGCGCGTGGGGGGGGAGGCGGGGGCCCCAGGTCCCACGGACCGCCCATGAGACCGCATGACGACGAACGGCCCGCATGGCCGAGCACCGCTGCTAGCACACCCCACGCAGGGGTGGGGGGGGGATACCAAGCAACCCGTGAGCCCCCTCGGGCAAGGGCTGCCCACACACTGCGGAGCCCGCCGCCACCGGAGCCTGCCCGCCGCCACCGGGGCCTGCTGGTACAGGGCCACGAGACATGGCCGGACAGCCCGTCCTGTGCGGGAGACCGCCCCGGCTAGGGACTGGACCGTGCGGGCCGGGAGCAACGCAAACCCCACTGCGTCCCAGGCGGGCCAGGAACTCAGCGCGGCTGGGTAAGGCCCTCCGCCTGGGGACGACCAACATGGGGGTGGGGGGAGGCGCAAACTCACCGCGCAATCTGCTCCGGACACCCGACGATATCGTCACACAGCTCGGGACACGTCCAGCAGACGGCGTGTCCGGCGCAAAGAGGACGCCAAGATGGCCGGGGGGAGGCAATAAATACCTCCCCACCTCCTCTGCGTGCCGGAAGTGACGCGTCTGGTAGGGGGACTCCTCCTTGAGTCCCGCACATCATTGGGGGGTGGGGAAGTGCCCAAATGGCACTAAAGGGGCCGCCCGTTTAGGGTGGCCCCCTGCGGGGGCCGCGGGCAGCCGCAGAAGTCTGAGTGAGCAACCGAGCAAGAAGCAGCAGCATCTCGTGGGACCTGGTGTATCCGACCTTGAAAAATTGCATTTCTATATGAAATCTCCGTTGTCAGTCAAGGCATTTCACGATCACCGCTCACGCAGTTGCCCAAACTTCAGGCTTCACCGAGCAAGAACCCTGTGAGCTCGGAAACTCGTGAGGTTCCGAACACCCACCGGCTCGTAGGCTGTCCACTGCCCCCTTCCTGACTATAGTACTTGACAGAAGTGCCCGAACCCTTTCTGAGCCCCGCTCTCTAGGCGAATGACAAATGGACCTCTCCATGAAAAGACGTTTGCCCAGGATCACACACTTTGAGTCAACACAGAAATGTGAGCATTTGAACGCAGTAGAGATGTTGCCATCCAGACCCCCACCCCCTCTCGCGCGGCACCCTGGTACAAAACTTGACAGTTTGGCCACCAGCCCCCCAACGGGTACCCATTCCGCCTGTGTAATTGGACTTTCTGTTCTCTGTGTCACTCACCGCGTGGCTGCATGTAGTATATGGTCAGACTGATGTCCACATTCTGCGGCACAACCAGGAACATGTTCACTGCCAAATTTCAGAAAGTAACCTTAGTTAGCATAATTATGCATTGGGGTCGAAAGAATGCTCTTAAAGAGTACATTATTTCTTGCATTCCCTTTTCGACTGTTCCTTCAGTGTCAGCTGATAGCTCTAATGTACACACGTGCTATGAAAACCTTTGTTCTGTCGCACATCCAAATATCAATTTGTTTTTAGCCCAAAACACATTTGATGCTACTGTGTGTCTTTTGTGGCATTTCTGAGTCTTTGGCGTGCTTCGCATGTTTTTCTTTTTGTGAACGCACAGTTATTGTAGACACGAGGGTCTACACCAAGCACGATCTGTGGTGTTATTCCAGTTCAATATTAAGTGCCGTCTGCGACAATCTACTACTTCAGGGCGCTAGTGTGAGTTCAGCTGGGCTGCAGTGCAGAGCGGAGAATGAACACAGGGAGGTAATAAAGGCAAAAAACGGAAGTATTACAGAAAGCATTCAGAAATAACAGGACAGGGTCCACCTGGGAAGGGGGGGTTCATTGTGTCCGTAGTGTGTTATAGAATGTCTTTATTTACCAAAACTGCTTCATCAAACTCTTCACTGATGTCACCTATGCTGCCATTCTCAGCATCACTGGGTTGGCTATTGGCATATAATGAATGCATCGGGCGTCACCCAAGCACCCTAACATAACATTCTATCAACCCTCACGTCTCATGCTTTACAAATTCTGTCCATTCTATACTGAACATTAGTTGCAATATTTCAGTGGAAGTGTCCTCTGTCAGAGACAAGTGTCTCCTTTAGCACCCTTTACTCTGTGGATGATCACCTGTTTTAAGGCAGTCATGATATCTGTAAGGAAGGGGACAGATACCTGTCCAGGGTCACACGTGGACACGCTGTTGGAATCAGAACTCGGGTCGCCTCGATTGACAGTCTCCAGTTCAGCCACCAGACCACATCACTTCCCAGAAACTTGTGGAGCCATTTAAATGAAGGTGGCATCAGCGCTTTGAATGGGCCGGTACTGTCCGGTACTGAGTACCGGCACTTTTAGATTGTGAGAGAGAGAGTACCTGCACTTCTCAAGAAAAACCTAATACTTTTAATTGGAGAGTACCGGCACTTCTCAGAAACAAGCAGGTTCTCTGTTAAATAGTACCTGCACTTCTATTTTTCCATTTTAAGCACTGGGTGGCATGCAAGTTCGATACCGTTGTCAGTATTGTATTTTATCAGTTTTGTAGCATCTCATATCTCCTGACGAGGCATCGAAGTGTTTATTACTCTATACGCGCCTTGTAATCCTAAAGCTGGCAACACGTCACCGGAGGCTTCTCTTTGAGCTGGTTTTAGTTAGGCCGCTGCAAAATTCCTTGTGTATATACAGCAGTTTTCTCCGACAATAAAATTGTCAAAATATCTCTGGTGATTAATCTTCCTGCTGGAATGAGCTGGAGTTTTGTCTAGTGGCAGTTTTGACTAATCTGTGGTAGCGCAAAAGGGTTAATATGACTGCTGCAAAGAATGTGTACCACGCTGATCACAGAAGTGTATTGTATGTGCATAGCTTTGTGGGTTACTGCTTTTGTCACAGAGATCCTTTTGTTACTGTGCAGTTCATAATTCACAATAGTAATCTAGCACAGTCCATCAAAGAGCTGCATGCAAACACACTCGTGCATGCAGTCATATATTCAAACACTTAGGGCAGGATTACCAAAGATGCAACTGGGTCATACTCTTATAGTATTACAGACTTACTCCCGAATTTCACGAGTAAGCCAGGACTTAGCGCAGCATGGCTAAACACTTATAAGGCCCCCAATGGCGGGACCTATTGGCTATGCCAATGCTTGTTTTGGCTATTTGTGGACGTGTTTTATGGCCTTGTGTATGGTTTTTACTGTTGATTTTCCTGATATTACGACAAATATTGCCTGCAGCAGTCACAAATATATGCCGACTCTTACACCATGCAAAACACATCTAGTGTATCTTTTTAGATTTAAAATTGTCCCAATTTGCATATGTGGCCCACATTCTTTTGCTATCTGATTCGCTAACTGCGGCCACTTTTATTTTGGTGCCAGGCCTGTTTTCTGTCCCGATCTGATCCGGGCAGTAAGGCACTTGGGCCAAATTTGTTACACATAATTCTGCAAAAAAATAAAAATAAAATTGGTTTTCTTTATAACCTATCCCTTTTGTAGTAAGTCTGACCTTGCAACGCGATGAACCCACTTGTAGAAAGTAAATATTCTACAAGAATATTTAAGTAAACATTCTATAAAATATGCAAGTCAGCCTGTAGAGTTCCCAGTAATTAACTCCAGTGTGAAGTAAGTATCACTATCGTACACAGAACGCTTAATTTCATTTCCCTTAGTCACAAACATTCACAACATCCCACCTGAGTTTTTATATCACCAGCATTTACATAGGTTCATCAATGCATCATATGTGGTGCGGGCTCGCATTTGCTCTGCATTTTTCTGAAGAAAGTTTACTAGATTTTTCATTAAATCTGTCTTTGTTCCACTTGATTTACTTCAAACCGCGTGCTGAGTTGCTTGCAGAGTCTATGGTTTGAAAACGGGTTCTTCTCGTCAGTCTACCATCTAGTGGTTATAATTTCTTTGGCAATCTGTGGAGCTCATTAGATGTTTAATGTCTCTGCTGTTTTTAATTTATAGATTTATGTCCAGCCTGGAAATGTTTTTGTCATGTTTATGTTTGAGAGCTTGGAACCTCGTTATCTTGTCTCGATAGAGTCAGAGGTAACAGAGGATGTGGCCTATCGGCTAGAGCGGTCGATCTCGAAGTGGGGGGAAACAGGTTCGAGTCTCGGCAGGGGCGCTCAACATCCTGTGATTCTGGGCAAATCACTCAATCTTCCATTGCCCAACAAAATGAATGTGTCTGTCTGTAACGCAACTGGTGCTCATGTAAAGCGCTATAGATGGGTCCTGGTCAGGACACACTCTCGCCATCTGGCTCAGCATGCAGGCAGCGTGAGCAGGTAGTCGCTGGTTGACTTATACTCCAAAGTATCACTGGTCCTTCTTGTCTATAGGTATAACAACAGTGTTGGACTCCACTCTGGTTGTTCGTTGCTCCATGGGTGGTAATGATGAAGCACAAGACAGGAGGCTGGTCTGATGGGTCGCCAGTCTTGTGATGAACCTGTATGACAAGTGGCAACAACTTGCCTTGATGTTCCCAGGTATTCTTTCTTGGGTCATCGACAACTTGGAGTGATGGTGGCCAGGTGCTTACATTCTTTCTTTGTGGAGGGACCTTCCTGGAGCTCCTGCTCGTGGTGTTTCCTCTTTCCGAACCTTCTTCTACGGGCAGTAGGGTGCTGATTTTCTGCCTCCTTTCACTAGGTGGCGCAGGACTTGCACCTTGAGGCATCACTGCCATCAGGGAGGGTTTTTAGGGTGTGGCACGGTTTGCCTTGAGGGTGTAGGACGATGTGGCCCTCCTGTCTGGACCACCTGGACCCCCGTTACAATAATAATAATAATTAAAAAAAAATAATAATCATTACGTGTAAAGCACAAACATATCACCCCATAAGGTTTCAAGGTGCTGGGGGCCCTCGGGGAGATTAAGTGAGCTATTGCCCAGAGGCACATGATGCCGGCGGCAGCGGGATCGAACCGTGATCCCTACGTTTCGGAGTTAGCCGCTCTGGCCGCTGCGCCACACCTCGCCCTGTTGCGGCGTTGTGTGATTCTGTCCACCTTCTGGTCCAGCCTCACTTTCTTTGGACCTCCTCATGCCTGTGGCTGTGTTCATCTGGCAGGCTTGGCCAACAGTGTGGTGTCTCTGGGATTCCCAGTCTCTTTAATGGGTGGCATTGGGTAGTTTGCACCTTGTCATCCAGGTGCCTTTTTTGGATGTTTCTGCTTACTCTCTTCTCCCTCTTACTGCTCCCTTCCTCCGATCCTCTTTTCATGCCCAGGGGCAGGCTTCAGGTACGAACAGCAGAGACTGCCTGGTGCTGTGGTGCATCTGTTGAACCGCATTCATTGCACACAGCCAAACAATGTCTATGCGCACTGTGGCAGTGCTCCGGTTGCAACGTCATGCTGTTCCTTTCCTTCTGGGGCATCAACCTTGTCTGGAGGTTTCTGTGGCCAGCTGCTGCAGTCTGCTCTTTACCAGGTGGTGTTGCAGGCTTTGCCACTCTCATTCACCAACCTGTTCCTGCCTCCTCCTGGCAGTGTCTCTAGTTTGCATTATGCCATGCTTCTCTCCTTCTGGTCTCCCCGGCCCCTCTTGGTGGCCAATAGTGCCTCTGGGGGGCAGGGCTGGTTGCTGGAGCAGACCTTGTGCATGGGGTCAGCAGGTAATATCAGATTCCTTTGGGATGATGGCATGGGCGCCGCTCGTCTGCTCTCCTTTCATCTTTATTTCTTTGGCGATGGACTGGTATACTACCAGTGCTCAGCAGTGAGGCAGCTTTTGTGTCACTGGCTCATAAAGGTTTCACTGGCCAGCAGGTGAACAGCAGATCCAATTTAAATTGTTGGGTCTAATGCACAAGTCCTTCTACTTTGAAAGTTCTCAGATCTTTCCGCTCACCTTTCTCCATAGTTTATGATCCATTCACTGTGCAGGGAGAACGTTGTGCTACTCCCATATTCCATGAGTAAAAACATAAGTGATGCGGTGACTGATGACATTCTTAGGATCCAAGATGTAGAGCGAGTTGCCAGTACTGTACAGGAGAATTGAGATCCATGCGGCTTTTAGGAAAAACGCAAAAGCGCTTCCTGTTTTTCCCAGTGGTATTCCTTGTTTAGCCCAGGTCTGCTGTAATCCTAGCTTTTCAGATGCATTTCCATTAATACTATGAAGCCATTTTTTGGTCTATGATGTGCTAGACAAATAATAATAACAAATAAATATCAGTATTCACTATTGTAACCTTTTGCTTCTTTGACGGTTATTGTGGTAATTTCTTCAAACCTTAAAATGTCAAGCATCTGACCTCTCTAGGTCCATCCCATGAGGGGAAGACATGCAGTCCTTGCCACCAGGCAGAGCATCACACAAAAGATTGGACAGCAAACATGCTTCAACAGATGGCATGATCCACACTCAGGGCTCGATTTATCGGTGGGTGGTAGTGAAGGAAATGTTAAGTCTGGAGGAGACTCTGCCAGCGTACTTTCTTCCACAATAGTGGTAGTATCGTGGACAAATTCAGCAGCTGGATTATTTTCCAAATGTAGAATTTTGCATTCAGAAAGGGAACAACCAGTCACTTTGCTTGATCTCCAATAGCACTGGTCTCACTAGTACTCCCACCAATTGTGCGAGTGATCCCTTCTCCTTCCTATACTGAAAAGATAATTACTGCTGTCTAGTTAGCAGTACATTTCTGACATTTTCCAGTGTGCTCAACATCTTCGGGGAAGAATTCAAAGAAGAAAAAGCGGAAGAAGAGGCAGATGTCGAAAAAGTCTCAGCCTTTAGCTCGCAACCCGATTCACTCTTAAACTCCAAGGCCCAAGACCCGCAGCCTACTTTGGACCAATAACAGAAGATGGAAACAGTGAGTACAGGCCTTCATCATCAGGTCTCCCACCACTCCATCAGGGGTCGGGCGTTGAGCCCAAAGTCAGGGACACAGTCTTCTGGGCCACCACTGCATCCCAGCCATGGCCAGCACCGACCTATGGCTTCAGAACTGACTCCGACTTCATCTTGATCGCCGTGCCAGCTGCTCAAAACCCACGCTGCCTTCACGCCAACAGCTCCCTCGCCACCCTCTGGGGCCTCAGTCCTGGCACTAACAAGCTTTTCAAAGCAGAAGCAACGGTCAATGCCAAAACCAGCTTCGCAGCCTTTAGTGCCCAGTTGATCTTTCACAGCAGACTCCGAGGAACGGGACTGCCAATTGCACAACGCCTTCAATAGGAGTTGGACGCTTGGCAACGGAGACTGTTTATTCACTTCCAGATGGGGGAAATTACAGCAAAGTCACCACCAAAGCTTCAGGAAGCCCTTCCTTGAAAGAAAAAGCTTACTTTTGAAGAGCAGCTGGCATTTGAGCATCCTCTACCTCGCAAGCTGAAAAAGCCTCAAGGCAGGGGCACCAGTCCGCTGCCCTCTCGACCTGCTTTGCCTCCTCCTCCACCTCCTTCTAATCCCTCTCCACCACTACAGGCATCTCCTCCTCCTTCTCCGGAGAGATTTACACATTCTTCCTGTGGGAAAGGGAGCCCTCACCACATTGATACCTACGAAGCTCCATATGACCCTGATCCTTGGGATGATCTATGGGATGATTATGGGGTTGATCCTATGGGTGACTACGAGCCCTTTCTCTACCCTGTCAAGCCCTCCCCTCCAGATGATACCACCTCTTATCATGAGGTCATTTTCAGGGTGGCCACCTTCCACAAGGTAGACCAACACGCCATTGCAGAGGAGGATGGCTTTCTGGTAGAAATGCTGTCATACACTCAGCATTCTGCATAGTTTTTGCCCATGCTTTATGGGATGCTGAAGCATATGCAGGATGTTTTTAAAGACCCAGTCAAGGCTAGGATAGTCATCCCAAGGGTTGACAAAAAATACAAGCCCTCCCTTCGGACCCACCATACATCAGAGGTCAGCTCCCACCAGACTCATTGGTATTGCACACAGCCCGTAAATGGGAAAACGCACAAGGTACTGGGGATGCTCCACCGCCAGACAAAGAAAGCAGGAAAATCGATGCGGACGGCAAACAAGTTGCCACACAATCTGCAATCCATTGGCGGATCGCCAACACCGTGGGGTTATCTAGGAACAACTGAGCCCAATGGGATGAGATGGGAGACCTGATCCAGCACCTATTGGATCAGTACAAACAACAGGTAACAGCAAGAGGAGGCCATAGAGCCTGTGCCACTAGAACATCTCAGCAAAAGAATATACTCCCTGTACTTTCTAATCCCCAAGAAAGATGGGTCCTTCAGGCCCATACTAGACCTCAGGCCCCTCAACAAGTACATTCTGTCAGAGCATTTCCGGAAGGTCACACTCCAGGACATCATGCCACTACTGCTGAAAGGCATCCTCATGACTGCCCTACACTTGAAGGACGCCTATTTTCATATACTGATCCACTTTGCACATCACCGCTACCTCAGGTTTATGATACGTGGACACACAGCACTTTCAATTCAAAGTTCTGCCCTTTGAGGTAACCACCATCCCAGAGTCTTCTCCAAATGTCTTGCAATGGTAGCCAGTCATCTCCTGAGGAGCTGCGTCCATGTCTGCCCGTATCTCGATGGCTGGCTGATGTAGTGTGCAAGCAAAGAGCAAAGTTTGGCTCACACTCAGTTCACCTTAGATCGCCGCCACAATACGATCTGGGTTTCACCATCAGCGTGGGCAAGTCCCACTTCCAATCCCTACAAATACAGCCCTTCCTAGGAGTATTTCTGAACTCAGTCACTGGGAAAGCTTATCCCAGCCCCTCACTGTCCCGGGCCTGAACGTATCCTCAGGATCGAACCGATGCTCATAGGGGTCCACCTCTCAACAGCCCCAAGTCTGGATATAAATTCACACAGACTAAAGGGTGGTTAAGCGGGGGAAGGGAAGGATGGGGACAGCGGGGAGGGAGACCTGTAAAACACAAAAGAATATATTACTATCCTGACCTTTTCCCCTCCCATACTACTTTAATTCTCCATTATGCCCATACTTCCACTGACCTGTAACGAAAGAAAATATTGACGGCTAACAGGGGTGATGAGCTTGTAACCTCTACTTCATACCATTTGCTAGAAAACATAAAGGATTCATGAGGTGATTACTTTACTGTGCCGGTGTTTAGTACATGCATTAGACTCCCCCTATCTATACCTGGTATTTAGGGGTTAAGGCAGTTGCTCTGAAGAACCTCTGTCTATATCACCCCTGTGGAGGAAAAGAATAGAGCGTAGAAAGAGGATAAACCACATCAGATATAAACAAGCAAAACAAGTACTCTCATCGGCATTGTTAGGAACGATAGTCTGTGTGGTTATTTGTTTCCTTAATAAGATCACTTCCAGGAACCTCCGGGATATAAGGAAACCAAATCTGAGAGTTCACTTCACTCTCATCAACAGCAGGAACCTCTTGCCGTTAGTGATACACATGAACGGTAACACCGTTACCGAATATACAATGGACCCTACTATTTCCCTCGCATGAACTCTGTGGGCAAAGTACAGTGAAGAGTTCGCCAACATAGGGAAATCAAGTAATGTACACCCACTTGAATCTCATCCAAATGCCCTCCAGTACATATGAAACACGATCGTTAAATAATATTCCCTCGCAAGAGCTCTTATGTTTACCACAAACGGAGAGCTCACCAACGTAGGGAAAAAAGGAAATGAGCACCCAAGCCTGGTATGCTCCCAAAGTGTAAGTATAGCGTTAGAGAAACTCCCCGGGTTACACAGGAACCAGTGGTGCTATAGGCACCCTTACCCGACCAGGATCACGGGAGATATGGCCATCATCCATCCTCGGACCAAACGAATAATCGGCAGTGTCTGTAGCTGCAGCCTCGCCTTATCCCGAGTCTTCCTGCATCACGTGAGGTGGAGCGTCTGACGTCGGACGTCCGCTCGAGGCTGCCGGGAATTGTAGTTCTCCCGCTGTCATCGCGTGCCTGTGCGAGTGGAGCCGCCGTGTCCCCTGACACTCACGGGCCCAAGCCTTTCAGCTACTGCTGCCTATTTTTCAGCCAGATTATCAGCGAATAGTGAGAACAGTAATGCTGCTCCTCGGCATGATGGCCTCCTTCATTGCCATCATTCTCTATGTCCGTTTACACATGTGTCTGCTCCAACAGTGCCTGGCAGCACAATGGTCACAAGCGGAGGTCCTATGGGAGGATCCAGTGTTGATTTGGGCCAGAATCCCTCGCTCTCTACAGTGGTGGAACAGTAACAATCTGTTGCAGGGCAGGCTTTTCCTCAACCCAGTCCCCTTGTTGACCATAACCATGGAAGCCTCACTCACGGGTTGAGGGGGCGCATCTAGAGGACATGACTGTTCAGGGTCTCTGGCCACCCCTTCAACAGACTTTCCACATCAATTAACTGGAGTTATTGGCAGTTGATTTGGCCCTGAAGGCTTTCTTCTGCCATGTACATCACGAAACATTCCTGGTCAAAACAGACAACTTGACTGCATTGTATTACCTGCAGAAACAGAGGGACACACACTCTCCCCAGCTCTCTGTGCAAAGCATTTGGCCTTGGGCTATCCACCAAAAAGTACATCTGGTAGCAGAGTACCTTCCTGGACCGGGCAATGATTTTGCAGACCTGCTCAGAAAGATGTGGCAACAAGTCCACGAGTGGGAACTCCACCCTCAAGTCCAGCTCCCAACTTCCAACTTTGGGGGTTTCCTGACATAGATCTGTTTGCAACCACCGAGAACGCCAAATGCCCAAGCTTCGCCTCCAGGTTTACACACCCACAGTTCATGGGCAATGCACTATGGATGAACTGGTCGGGGATATTTGCCTACGCTTTTCCACCTCTGCCACTCCTTCCATATGTAATTCAGAAGCCTCAGCAGACCTCCCTCACCCTCACTGTAGTGCCTCCCACGTGTACCAGGTAGCTTTGGTTCACAACCTTTCTCGAGTTGTCTATAGTCTCTCATAAGAATCTCCCCAACAGGCCAGGCCTTTTCACTCGACACCAGGGCATAGTCAAGCATCCCAAACCCAGGCAGCTAAACCTGGCAATGTGGCTCCTGAGGTCCTAGAGTTTGGTCACCTTAATTTGCTTACTGAACGTATGTCCGTCCTCAAAGAGTCTCACCGTCCCATTATCTGAGCCTGCTATTCGGCAACGTGGGAGAAGTTCGTCCATGACTGCCTACCCAAACACATTGATCCACTAAAGCCAGCAATGCAAGATATTGGGCCACATGTACGTAGCTTTTTTCTCAGTTGCAAACTGCCTAATTTGCAGAATCAGGCCATTTGTAATTGGTAAAAAGGCTTTTTCTATGTAATAAACCCCTTTTTGCGAATGGGTAACCTATTACCGAATCGCAAAATAGGTTAGCAATTCCGTATTAAGATGGGGCGTGTTTAGGGGGTCCCTTCCTAATAGCGGCTTGCAGTGGTACGTTTAAATGTTTTGCCGCTAAAATGCGGTCGCAAAACATTCGCTTTATACCACCAAATTCAATTTTACGAGAAGGGGTCCCTAAGGGACCCCTTCTCCTTTGTGAATGTATGCGAAAACGTTTTTTAAAAGTAGGCAGTGGTCCCGTCCCACGGACCACTGCCTGCTCTTAAAAAATGAAAAGAAAACTTTTCATTTTTCTTTTTGAAATGCACTCCGTTTTTATTTAAGGAAAATGGAATGCATTTTAAAAAACGTTAAATTATTTAAAAGCTAACATAGACATGGTGGTCTGCTGTCCCCAGCAAGCCACCATGTCTGTGTTTTTAGCGATTCCCAATTGGTCGCAAATTGCGACCTACCTCATGAATATTAATGAGGAAGGTCAATTGTAACCCACTGGGAATCGCAAACAGTGTAAAACACACTGTTGTACATGGCTGTTTGCGATTTCCTAATAGTGACTCACAAACATTCGCTATTAGGAAATTGCAAACGGAAATGTTAGTACATGTGGCTCATTGTCTCTTACCTGTTTCACTTGGAACGCTTAGGCCTGGCTTACACATCCATCTGTTTACACCTGGCTGCAGTAGCAGCATGCCTGCAGAACACTATTCAGAGTCTCCATCATGAAATCAGTTATGGAAGGTCTTAAGAGGATTATCCCTCCCAGGATACCCCCAGTCCCATCCTGGAACCACAATGTGGTCCTCACTAGGCTTATGGGACCTCCTTTTGAGCCCTTTCATTGTTGCCCTCTCCAATTTTTGTCTTGGAAAGTAGTGATTCTAGTCACAATCACTTCCCCCTGGCATGTGAGTGAGATCCAAGCTCTCACGCTGGAAGAGCCCTTTTTCAAGGTTCACTCTAACAAAGTAGTCCTTAGAACTAATCCAAAGTTTCTACCCAAGGTGATCTCTCCTTTCCACCCCAACAAGACAATTGAACTCCCAGTGTTCTTCCCACACCCACACTCAGTAGCGGAGAGGGACCTTCACACACTAGATGTAAAGAGGGCCCTCATGTACTACATTGATAGGACAAAATCATTTCGTAAGACACAACAGTTATTTGTTGCCTACACTAAAGTGCACAAAGGCAGTGCCATTTCAAAAGCAGGGGTAGCTCGCAGGCTAGTCAAATGCATTCAAATCTGCTAAACCAAGGCCAAGAGGCAGTTCCCTGCTCCACCAAGGCTCCATTCTACTTGTAAAAAAAGCAGCCTCTATGGCTTTTCTGGGTAATATCCCAATAGCTGATATCTGTAAGGCAGCTTCCTGATCCACACAACACACGCTCACCAAACACTACTTTGTGGATGTCCTAGCACGACAACAGGCTCAAGTAGGCCAGACTGTACTAGATACACTTTTTTTAGTTTCCAGCAACATTCTCTGGCTAACCACCGCTTTAGAAAGAACTTCTTCACATTCTATGTAGAGCATGTATATCTACAGCTACACATGCCATGAATGGAACATGCTTCTTACCCTGTAAGTATATGTTCGTGGCATGTAATGGTGTAAATTCACATGTGCCCACCCTTCTCCTCTGAAGCCTTCGGTTGTTGCAGATCCTTTTTTTCTGTTACTTTCCTTTCTACCTTTTTTCTTGCATGGTCATCCTTGTGCATTTTCATGCTTCATCCTCAGCCGCAGTGTGGGAAAGCAATCCAACAATGGAGCCAATGCCCATGTGCATTACCAGTTATAGAAGGAATCACTATACCCTATGACTCGAAAGACTTCTTCAAAGAAAAACAAGTTGTACACACCCAAGCCCAACTCTAGATGGCAGGAGTATGCAGAGCATGTGAATCTACATCACTGCATGCACAAACACATGCTTACAGGGTATGTAACATTTTCCTTATGACTACAAAACCAGCTTTTGATGAAATCTGAAAGTTGGTTTGCACTTGTAAAAATGTATTTATGCTTTTAAGCCAAACAAACATGATGCCCACGATGCATTCTATATCCCAGCAGCCTCGTGAAAAGGCTGGAACTTTGCGGCATTTGTGAGACCCACTGTTCTGATCTGTCGGTTTAGAACTACAGACATTTTTGCATAAATATGAGAGAGATGAGTAGCTGGCTTCTGTGTTACTGAAAAGAATGGAACCAAGAACAGGTATCAGAGCTGCAAGCTGTGCAGCCTTGTGCACACACACAAACACACACACATAGAGGACCTCTGGATCAGCTCTGTTCTTACATTGTTCCTTTGGTCGGTCTGGATTTCATTTACACTCTGCTTCCATCTATAACTGCTTACTGAATAGGATAATAGTTCAGTCCACATCAGTCATTGCCTCTCTTACCCTGTTCATGACAGCATTTGCTGATCACCTGAGTACATCCACCTGAAAATGAATGTGCGGCAGTGTGTGGGCTGGGTGGCCAGTCCTTTAGTTTTCAATTTTCTCCTTTTACGGTTCTCCTTTATTTCTTAAAAGGATACTACAGCTCTGCAGTAGTGCTAATGGGTCGCTTGCTTGCTGCTCATTTCATCTGCATTGCGCCGCATCCCACATGATTATTTCCTCTAAATCAGGAGACTATTATGGAATGTCATTGTCCATAGTGTTCCATTGTTTTACCTTTCTAAGATGGTCAACACATTATTTCTAAATGTGGCGGTCATTCTGGGACTTTAAAACAACAATAGACTATTTACGATATCTCTACAAGTCAGCAAGGATACAGTAGAGTGATTGGTGAAGTAGATGGTTTGTAGGCTGTACTAAATCATGGTGCAGGGTTCTTTAAAGAGGAGAACTTCAAGTATGGTTGTGTATCTTTGCCATAATGGTGAATTCTGATATTGTTATTGGTGAGCATAGCCCCAAGGCGCTCCATGTAAAGGTAAAGATGACTGGGACCAGTGCGGAACACTGAGGGACTCTGCAGGTGGTAGGGATGTTGCTGGACCTGGTGGTGCCCATGAGAACACATTGGTTTTGGTTGGAAAGGTAGGAAGAGAGCCATTGAATTACATTTGCAGTGAATCCTATTCAACACTTCAGGGTGTGGATAAGTATGGAATGGTCTGTGGTGTCGAAGGCAACTAAGAAATCCAGCAACATCAGGAGGGAAAGGTCCTCTTTGTCTGTGGTTAAAAGGGCATGTTGGCATGTGTAAGGTAGCTGTTTTCTTGCTGTAGCATGATCTGAAGGCAGATCATGCTGGAGATGATTCTCGTTGATATGGTCTTGGAGCTAATCGTAGAGTGCTTTTTAGATCATCTTGATGATGAAGGGTAGGTGAGTGATGGGCCGTTGTTGCTGATGTCATCAGGTTCCAAAGTAGGTTTCTTTAGGAGTGGGAGCATCTGGTCTGCCTTGAGAGCTTTTGGGAAGATACGATGAGTGGAAGAGGCACTGAGAATGGTGAGTAGAGGAGACAGAGCTTCGCTGGATGAGCTTTGATGAAGGACAAGTTTAAAATATCATCTTCATAGGAAGTGGTTTGAGAGATAGGGCCTTGAAGGATGCCCATTTCAGGGTGCAAAGCGAGGGGGCAGTCTAAGAGGAGAAGCAATCTTGCTGCTATTGATGTGCTGTCTGATTTTCATTTTTGTTTTCACTGAAGGCGGTTAATGGCATTGCAATTGTCCATGGAGTGTGGGATAGGGAGGTCAGACAATAGGTTGGTGTACTGCTTGTTTATGTTGAAGAGTGTTTTGCTTCTGTTGGCAGTCTCATTGATGGTGTTTGTATGGCATTTCGTCTTAGCTGATGAGTTGTCTGTCAGTTGTGCAGTAGTGAGAGGTCATTGGGGTTCTGTTTTTTCCACTTTCTTTCATGTCTGTGGATGGATTGTTTGTTTTCGGCAAGGTCTTCGAAGTACTGGGTGCTGATGATTCTGGCTCACACTTGTGACTTGTTGTTGAAGAGTGGGTATTTGCTTGATTTTCCAGAAAAGAGCTGAAGCCATTTAGAAGGGTGTTGACACTGGACGTGGAGTTGGCAGGCCTAGAGATGAGTTCAGGCTTTGGGTTGTTGGTGGAGAAGTCTTTGAGGGATCTGAAGATTTGTTGTTCTCTTTTGGGCTGGCCTTGGATTGTTGGTTGGCTGCTGAGCAGGGAGATAAGGTTGGTGAGGTTGTCTATCTTGTACAGGGATATGGGTGCTTCGCATTGTATTGTTGATAATGTTGAGAAGATGAGGTCGAGGATATGGCCTTTGGAGTGTGTTTGTTGGTTGACATGATCTACCATGTTGAGTGTATTCATGAGGATCAAGAAGGTATCTCTTTCATCGTCTGAGAGGTTGAAGCCACCTACAATGCTGTTGTGGACATGTCAGATTGGTGGTAAGGAGATTCGAGAAATCATCAATATAGTCCCTGTTCTGTCCGGGAGAGTTCTTTCCGTGATCTCATCCGTTACTTTTATAATGAGGAAAATGTGCCCACTTCATCCATATGTTTCCTAAGACAGTCAAATCACTGAGATGATGCCACCATTTGGGCCTTGCCTAGCCTATTGTTATGGTGCTTATTTAGGTGTAAAATCTGCCTTGATTCATTGCTTGCAGTCTATAACATATTAAGTTCCGTGCATGGTACCTATGGCACCTTGATTCAGTGTCTCATCCCCCATTCTGAGATCCTTACATAGGGTGCCAAATCAAGTCCACAATTGACTTTAAAGTTCTCTCTAACATACACCAGTCTTTTTAAGGAATGTCTCCTGATTCATTACTACACACCAAGCATTTCCCTCATGTCAGCTATGCAAGTTATGCTCCCCACACCGAGATTTCACAAAAAACATATTTTTTGCAGCTTTAATTTTTTTTTACTACAGGCACTCATCAAATCCTTTATTTGAAAAATGTATTACTTAATTGTCTTTTTTGACATCTAATATCAACAATGACCGAAGGATAGTAATGTGCTCTACAGATATTTTATAACATAAAATAACATAATAATCAATAAGCACAAGGAAAAATAACTCAGGAAAAAGATCCAGAAGCCAGATGGTTGCTATCTTTAGAAGAATTTGAAGAAAAAGAATGTTGCTAGCCAATATATATATATATATATTCCCAGCCAAAATGTAACTGTACATTATAAATTGGAGTGGCACTTTGGCAAAAATAGACCAATATTTGGAGACTAATGCAAGAGAGCATACTCACTTCTCTTCTCTACCAAAGACCTTATCAAAGATTGATTATTTCCTTGTGAATAATAAAGTATCTAACTCTCCATTGAAGTACTGGATCAGCTTCTGTTTTAGGAAACACCCCCACTGTACACATGGTTGCTTCTCAAGACTGGAAACATGATCAAAACAGAATTGGAAATTCAGATGAAGATAAAAGATTTAAGTCCAAATTAAAGCATTTAAGTCAAGCCTAAAGGTACGTATCACAAGTTTTTAAAAATGAGATATCAACAGTATTTCAGATATTAACCGTGTTTGGGAAGCTTTCTACTACACATCAGAGGCACAACAATGTCATATGCATCCTATAAAAATAAGAAAGATTAAAACTAGTAGCTCTTGAAAACGTTAAGAGCAGTAGGGGCCAATTGTACAAATTACTGCTCACAAAGAAATGGTTGCAACTTGTGACGAGTATTTATGCAACCAGTAAAGAATTTAACAAACAGGTCTACAAACTAACAGGTCAGTTCATAAAATTGTGCAGAGTGGGTCACCATATGACCTACATCATAAATATACATATAAATATATAATGAGGTAGGAGAGGCTCACTCTAACTGGTAGCCATCATAAGGTACATGCCTGCAAGGGTCATCAGGACCAAATTGTTTGCAATAGCTTTTTAACAAAACTTTACTTTTTTTAAAGTTTGCTTTTGAGTTGACAAAGCTCTCAAACAAACTGGGCCACTTCCTACTCCCTAACAAACTTTTTTTCACATTCACAAAGGGGAAGGTGTCCCAAGACGACTCCTTCCCTTTTGCAAATGCCTCACCACCCCAACTGGGGGACAGTAATTTTTTAATGTTTTGTAATTGGATTTCGGTCATAAAACATTGATACAGCTCATCCCAATCGCTGTTTGCGAGGACGCCTACAACATGCCTCTTCCAAGTAGCGATTCGATGTGGAGTCGCTAAGCCATTTTAGGAGTTGGTAAAAATTTACTGACTCCACAAAGGGTTTTAGTTAATTGTATTAAGCATTTTTGCTGTTGCAAACAGCAATTATGATCATTAGACCTCTGATGGATGCTTCCAATTGCAGATTCCCTACTTTAGGAAACTCCCCAGGTGCCAGACTGGATCTGGAAAACGTTTCCATAGCAGTGCTCCCATACACCACTAGGTGGCATTGTGCTCACTCCAAACTGCCCTGAAGTGAGGGAGCAGAGCCGCATATAAGTGACACCCCCGCAAGCTGATGTCCATTCCTTTCTTTCTGTGCCTTCAGATGATGATCCAGAGTTCCACTTCCATTGTCTTTAATTGATTTTCCGACTACTTTTAACAGTGTGCTAGGAATGATATCTCCACCCAAACTACGGGTTTCAAGCCATGCCACATCTACAGGAAGCATATGTCAGTCACAGACCTGCATATGATATGTCTTTGATGTCTGGGCTCTGGATATGACTTCAAGTTGTCCCATAAATGAGCCCCTATACACTCATAGGCGACTTGAGACAGGGAGGCCCAATCCTATGCCAGAGTAGCGGGGCACCCTAGGATGTTGATGATGAGGGTGATGGGGATGGGGATAGTTTGCTGCCCACCCATTACACAGATTTTTTTTTTAAACATATTTTATTGATTTCACATCCATATCCAATTCCACATTGCATTTCAAATATGTATCAGGCACTTCTTATTTTACGGTGGAACATTGTATGGCCTCAAAGTTACGCAAACTATACATATCCAACAGACTAACCAAATTCCCATTGACTCCCCCCCTCGTCCCCCTATCCCTCCTTGCAGATCCATACCATAGGCCCATAGTGAGCTAAATATTTTATCACAATTTAAGTTTGATGTGTGTCCATTCTTGCTGCCTCCCCTTCTATTCTTCAATTTATTAGTCAGGTTCTACTTTATATAGATATGTTTAAATTTCAATTCCCTCTATATCCTGCCTTATCGGGCTTCCCCTAGGTGACGGTCCTGTGGGGCTTGATTCGCCTGAGTCAGGTTCTGGATTCTTTATGCTTTCCACTAGAGCCTCCGATGCACTTGCTCTCTCAATAGAGCCAATGCCCCGCCGTGCATTTCTAAGGAGAACCTTCCTCTCGCAGCTCGCCCATTTTTCTAACTCTTTTTTCCATGTTAAAAATCGGGGCCCCTCCTGCATCTTCCAATGCCTCGTTATTTCTCTTTTGGCCAAAACCAAGGCCAGGTCCTGAAACCTACTGGTGACCCATGTTTTGGAGGTATGGGGAAACAAGCCCAGAAGCAATGTGCAGGGTCGTCTGGAGCATGACGTTCAGTGATCTCCCCAAGTGTGTCAATGACTCCCCTCCAATAATCCCTCAGTGCTGTGCATGTCCAGAGCATATGAAGGATTTCTGCTCCCATTTCTCTGCATATTGGGCATTTCATGTCCTCCCTGTTAAAATATTTATTGATTCGTCCTGGGGTAAGATATGTCCTATGTAGTATGAAATAATTAATCAGGCGGAAGCGGGCGTTGCTCGATACTCAGGGGTCCCAGTCATTATGGTTTCCCAATCTTGGTCCTCCAAGGTGATATATAGGTCTTCTGCCCATCTGTCTCTGAGAGTGGTCAGTGGTTGAAGGGTGTCCCCGCTTAGTTCTCTGTAAAGACATGTGACCGCTTTAATCCTGTCCCCTCCCGTACCTATATATCTGCAAGTTTCATGGTGTGGGGGTTCCGACAGTCCCGCCCCCCAATATTCCCGGATCGTCGCCGCCACCCCCGTGTAATACGAATTGCCCATGGGGGAGATCAAAGCTCTCTCTGAATTCTTCAAATTGGAGTAACACCCTGTCTCTAAATAAGTCTCCCAGTCGTGATGCCGCGCCTGTTCCCAGTCTCCTAGGCCCTCCCATTGTCCCCCGTGTGGTAATAGTTGCAGCAATGTTATGGGGGGGTCGCGAGAATAAGGGACCCGCATCCGCGTCTTTTGGAGAAATTGCCTCCAACAGCGCCGTACCACTTGCAGCTCCCCGGCCTCTCTCTTCGGTGCCCTGCCCATTCGCACCAGCATTCTAAGTAATGTGTTTAGGTCTGGTGTGAACGGCCCCGCTTCTCTTTCCGGTGATTGCTGATCTGCAATCCACCAGGCAAACCACTGTAGTTGGCCAGCCAGGTAGTATCTTTCGAAGTCAGGGACTGCGAGGCCCCCCTCCGCTGTCAGTCGCTGCAATGTTTTCAGGGCCACCCGTTTGCGCCCCGTGCCCCAAAGGAAGCTCATCACTAGAGATTGTAACTCAGCATGCCATCTAGGGGGTATCCATGTTGGGAGTGTAGTGAAGAAGTATAATAATCGCGGCAATGTCACCATTTTAAAGAGGACCACCCTCCCCGCTAATAATAACGGAAGGCCCCTCCAAAATTCCTTATTGGTTTTCAAAGATCTTATAGCCGTCCCCATGTTTCCCTCAAGCGTGTCAGGGTGGGTTTAATATATCTTCACTCCGAAGTACTCTAAGCACCTGGGTTCCCATTGTAGGTTTCCAAATTCAGTTGCGGGGTCCCTGTCTTTTGTTAGCGGGAATAATCTGGACTTTTGCCAATTGATATGTAGGCCTGGCATTTTCCCAAATTCCGTCATTAAGTCCCTGGCTCCCACCAGATCATCGCCTGGGTTTCCCAGGAACATCAGGAGGTCATCTGCATATAATGCTATATGATGGACACCAGTCCCTAGATGTATCCCTCAGTACTTTGTGTTTGTCCTAGCCAGACAGGCCAGTGGCTCCATAGCCAAGGCAAATAGCAGTGGGGAGAGGGGGCACCCCTGTCTCGTACCCCGCTCTACTTGGCACTGTTCCGAACTGCGATATGGTCTTACTCATTCTAATTCGGGCTAATGGGCCCATGTAGAGCAGCTTGACCCATCTCAGGAAGCCTTGTCCTGGCCACATTTGTTGTATGACACCATATAGAAATTCCCTCTCTGGGCTATCAAATGCCTTTTCGATATCCCCTGCAAAGACCACCCCCTGCCCTCCTATCCTGCCATACTCCTCCATGATCGCCAGGAGGCGTCTTATGTTGAGCGCGGTGTTTCGGCCCAAGATAAATCCAGCCTGATCTGGATGTATGAGTTCTGTCATTAACAGCTGCAGCCTAGTTGCCAATATCCTGCTCAGGATCTTAAAGTCTAGGTTGAGCATAGAGAGGGGCCCATAGGTTCCACATTCCCGCAGAGATTTACTTGGTTTGATGAGGGGAACTAGTAACGCCTCTCGGGTAGGACTGGGGAGATGGCCCTCATCCAATGCTGTTCCAAACAACTCTACCAATCTGGGGTCCAGTTCCTCCACATAGACAGTGTAGAATTCTACAGGAAACCCATCTGTGCTAGGAGTTTTGCCTTTGGCAAGTCCCTTGATAGCTACCCGTACCTCATGTATGTCTATGGGGGCTCCTAGCGCTTCCGCTTCCTCTTCCCCTAGCGTGGGCAGTGGTATTGCTATTAAATATTCCCTTATAAGTCTC
Organism: Calotriton arnoldi; assembly: GCA_963921515.1. NCBI lineage: Eukaryota > Metazoa > Chordata > Amphibia > Caudata > Salamandridae > Calotriton > Calotriton arnoldi. The sequence goes on from CAWUFW010011853.1 coordinate 122,695, forward strand.
TCATCTTGCCTCAGGCGACTGCTATAGAGGCTAGCGTAGTACTCGAGAAATCTCTGGTTTATCACCTCCTGTCGGTTAATATATTCCCTCCTGCGTCCCCAATTTCTAGTATCTCATTTCCTCTTCGTGCTGGATTAGCCAACCAGGTGTCAGGATGTGTCAGCAGCGCCAAAACAAGTAATGCCACTAACCTTTAGTACCACCAGCGGGGACGATGGAGTGTAGAGAAGCCCCCCTACTCCCCTTAGCACAACCACACACAGAGGAGATATACACTACTATGTAAGGAAGCACCCCGGGGAATAGGGAAAAGGGATAAATAATAAACTCTGCTGCTGTGCTGGAGTCTTCTTACACCTTAAGTCTGGTCTATGGCTCGGTATAACTTCAGAAGTCACCCCACAAACACAAGCTGCATATAAAAGAACAGAGAGGGATATGAGAAATAACTCAGGGATTCATTCATATGAAACAGCAGGATGCTCGTATAGTCAGATACTCACTTAATATAACAAGCAGCAATACTCTTTAGAGAAGGTTCAGAGACTATCCAATCCCAGAGAGACCATACACTGAGAGACAAAGAACTGGAATGCCAGGGAGTTTATGGGCTCACTGAACCCAAGGATGATTTCATTCAAAAAACAAAGTCACGGTAAATGGTGCTTTAAGAGGACTATGAATAGCACCATAAAAGAGCATAAGAACGCTGTTAATATCACAGCATAGTAGCGAAGGAATAAAGTTGTGCACGCAGTAGTCACAAGCTCAAGTTCAATACCACTGAGCAATTGCACGCCCCACCGCTGTTTGCAAGCACAGCGTAGATTGTAGGCACAGGCTCCAAAAGAGAAGACAAGCGTGGAAAAAATTACAAAAAATAAACTGTCTCAAAAAGCAGAAGGAGCACTCCAGCACTTCCTTTCCGAGTGAGGTTAAATACCTTGCATTTCCAACGCCGGGAAGAAACAGAATCCTCTGACCTTTAGAGCAACCCTTCAAACACTTCGGAATGAAGAAATGTCAGCAACTGTGATTAATGTGAACCAGCTGGAACACTCCTCAGAGAAAGCCCGGGCCTCGGAAAGCAATTGCCTTGCTTGATGAAAGAGCTTCAGCAGGAAACAACGAATCCAACTCAGAAATCCAGCCGGGAATACCATCAGCTTACTTGAATTCAAAAACAGGCAAGATTGTCAAGCCCCGACCCCAGGAAGGGGAGGGGCTTTATAGGACCGGAAATCCAGGCATCTCCTTATCCATCTACCAGCATTACGTCCCAAGGGATTCTGGGACATGTAGTCAGCCATGCGCCATCTGCCAATAGACCTGGTAACATGCATACAGGGGAAAAGAGCCTTAACTGTAGGTGCAGGGAAACCCATCTTTCCTGACCTACGCTGAAGAATCGCGACAGAACCCCCTCCCAAGGACCGTCGTCTCGGCGGTCGGCCTGGTTTGCCCGGATGCCGGGTGTGAAAGCGTTCCAATAGAAGAGGGCAATGGAGGTTGCGTAATGGTTCCCAGGTTCTATCCTCAACCCCATAACCTTTCCAATCCACCAGATACTGCACTCGTCCCCTCACCAATCGGGAATCTAGGATTTCCTGTACCTCGTATTCTTCCTGACCATCTATCTCCAAGGGTAAAGGTCTCTCCTGTAACCTTGTGCTCATAGGACAGGGATGGAGTAGTGAAACGTGAAAGACAGGGTGTATATGCCAAGAGCGGGGTAAGGATAACTTCATGGCCACTGGATTAATCACTTTCTCAACACTATAAGGGCCTATGTACTTGGGTTTCAATTTGTCTACCCCCTTGAGATGGAGATTCTTAGTGGCCAGCCACACCTTATCTCCCACTTTGTATACGGGTTCTGGAGCCCTCTTTCTGTCAGCGAAAAGTTTCTGAGCTGCTTGCGCCGCGGCCAAATGCTGCTTGGCATCAATTAACACCGCTCTGAGATGGGCATGGTGTTCATGTATGGAAGGATGTTTGGAGACTATTGGCCATTCAAAAGGAAGCATGTTAGGGTGATGTCCAGTTAAGCAAAAGAAAGGGGAGCAACCTAGCGTTGAATGTTCTGCATTGTTGTAGGAGAATTCCGCCATCCAAAGTAATGTGTACCAATCCGTGGTGTTCTGTAAAGTGAAGCAGCGGAGGTATTGTTCCAATGTCTGGTTAAGACGTTCTGTCTTTCCATCTGTCTGAGGATGGTAACTGGTAGACAACTTGGCTTCAACTCTCATGGTTTCGCATAAGGCTTTCCAAAAGCGGGAAGTGAACTGAGTTCCACGGTCTGTGATAAGAACGTTTGGAATTCCGTGAGCTCGGACTACATGCTGGAGGAAGATGGTGGCCAATTCGGAAGAGGTGGGCAAATGTTTCAAGGGGATAAAGTGTCCCATTTTAGTCAAGTGATCCACGACAACCAGGATGGTGGTGTACCCATCACAGGGAGGCATTTCCACAATAAAATCCATAGACACCGTGTGCCAAGGCCGAGGAGGAATGGGCAATGGACGTAGTAATCCTGCAGGTTTCGAATGACCGGATTTCCCTTGTGCACAAATGGCGCAATTCTTTAGGTATTCTCGTGTATCTTTTCGTAGCGTGGGCCACCAAAAGGATCTTTCTATGCAGGAAATGGTTTTGTATTCCCCCAAATGTCCTCCTAACGTTGAATCATGTGCCCAAGCCAGTACTCGTAGTTGCAAGACGGCATCAGGAATATACAAAGCGTGATAATGGTATAGCAGATTTCCGATTTCTGTTCGGTGTTCTGGGTCTCCTTGTTTCCAGGCCTGAACATCCAAATTTGCTAAGGACACCTTTAAGTCCTCCAAGAAGTCTTGCGATGTAATCAATGCAAGTGTTTTACCTTGAAATGCTGTTTCAGGGAGGATTGTGGGCGGTTCGGGAATATCTTCCTGTGTACTCCTTTCTGGTTCTTCAATACGTGAAAGGGCATCTGATTTACCGTTTTGTGGACCTGGTCGATACTTGATAATGAAATCAAAATCAGAGAAGAAGAGGGACCACCGCAGTTGTCGAGGTGTTAGGGCTCTGGCGGTCTTTAAAAACAGTAAATTGCGATGGTCTGTATACATTTCGATAGTGTGATGTGCACCTAACAAGTAATGCCTCCATTCCTCACAGGCTCTTTTTATGGCTAGCAGTTCTTTGTCGGTGATGGAATAGTTCACTTCACAGGGGGTGAGTTTCTTTGAAAAGTAAGCCACAGGATGGAGCTGTCCTGTATCCGGATGTCTTTGTGATAACACTCCCCCTATGGCGTACTGAGAGGCATCTGTTTCTACGACAAAGGGTAATTGAGAATCAGGATGCCGCAAGATAGGAGCCTGAGTGAATCGTTCTTTTAATGTTTGAAACGAATGGTCTGCTTCTTTGCTCCATATAAAGGGTGTGTTTTTTCTCAACAAACTGGATATAGGGTGTATGATCTTTGAGAAATCCTTGATGAAACGCCGGTAAAAGTTAGCGAAACCCAAGAATCTCTGTACGGATTTAACGTTATGAGGAGCCTTCCACTGCGTAATTGCTTCTACTTTGCCCATATCCATCTGGAACCCTTGAGCGTTGATAATGTAACCCAGGAAGGCGACTTCTTCTATATGGAAAAGGCACTTCTCTAGTTTTGCAAATAACGAATGTTGTTGAAGTCTATCCAGGACCGCCTTCACATGGGCAACATGTTCTTGGGGTGTTGATGAATAGATAAGAATATCATCAATGTAGACAATACAGAATGTTTCTAAATACCCCCGAAGTACTTCATCCATAAAATACTGGAAGGCAGCTGGGGCGTTACATAGCCCAAAGGGCATCACTTGATACTCATATAGTCCAAATTTGGTTCGGAATGCTGTCTTCCATTCGTCGCCGGCTTTAACTCTCACCAAATGGTAGGCACCCCGTAAATCCAGTTTCGTGAAGATTCGAGCACCCTTGAGCTGGTCCAGAAGCACAGGAATGAGTGGTAGGGGTACCGATTTTTTATGGTGATCCTGTTGAGCGCTCTGTAATCGATACAGGTCCTAAGATCGTCACAATCCTTTTTCGGAATGAAGAAGAGAGGGGACGAGGCTGGAGACGAGGAGTGCCGGATGAAACCAGAGGCAAGATTCTCTTCCAGATAGTTCTTTAAGTATTGTGTCTCTGGCTCGGTAAGGGCATACACTCTGCTACAGGGAATAGCTGATCCAGGCATCAAATCTATGCGACAGTCATAGGTCCGGTGAGGAGGTAATTGGGTAGCCTTCTGTTTATCGAATACAGGTTGATATTCCTCATAGACGTTAGGCAAGGTAGTGGAACAGCAATACTGGATGTCTTCGCACCCAGTGGCCAAAAGACCTGCCTGAGTATCGCAATTCATTTTCTGGTGAACGTATTGTTTGGTGCAATGCTCTCTGCAATATTCGGAATTCAAGGTAACGGTGCGAGCCGCCCATCGAATGACAGGATCATGTAGCGTCAACCATGGCATCCCTAGAATAAGACGGAATTGTGGGGCATCTATGAGGTCAAACTGGATGGTCTCGAAGTGGTCATTGCCGAATTGCATTGTTATGGGAATAGTGTGGTATCGTACTGGACCTGACGTCAGTGCCGTCCCATCTACAGCTTTCACAGGTTCAGGGGACGTCTTTTTCTCACACAGTACCCCAATGTTTTGAGCGTACTTCTGGTCTATAAAGTTCCCAGTTGCTCCTGAGTCCAGCAAGGCAGACATCTTTAGTGGTGTTTCTTCGGTAATCCATAGAGTTATGCACACATTCAAATGCGCCACTGATGCTTGTATGGTGTTGGCTATTACTGATGAGATCTTTTCTTGTTCACCACCCGATCCAGAGATCTCTTCCTGGCTCAGGCTCTTTAGTTTTCCGCCACCTCAATCCTTTCAGATTGCTGAAGTAATGCCGCTTGTGACCGTTGAGTGTTTGGTTTTTCTGGAATTTTAGTTCTGGCGCGACACTCCTTGATGAAGTGTCCACTCTTCCCACAATAAAGACACAATTTCAGCTTCCGTCTTTTTTCTCTTTCCTCCGTTGTGAGGGGTCCTCGGATGCCACCGATCTGCATGGGTTCGGTTCCTTCTATTCCTTTAGTATGTTCTTCAGTTATTGATTTTGACCTGGGAACAAAGAAACGGTTCTCTCCTCGGGTTCTGTCCCCTTTTCTTTCTTGTAATCGGTGGTCCAATTGCACCGTGAGATCTATCATCTCTTCACAAGTCTGGGGTAGTTGCACCACTTGAGACAGGACGTCTTTTAGTTCTCCGCGCAATCCCTGGTAAAACAGAGTGGTGCGTTTTTCTTGGGGCCAGTCAGTTTCCACCACAAGACGGTTAAACGTGGTTATATATGTCAATAAATCTTGAGATCCTTGTTTAAGGGTTATAAGCTCCCGATCTAGAGTCATCATGTGGGATTTACGATCAAACAACTTTCTCATCTCCAAACAAAAATTCGTGAAGTTGTGTAGAATGGGGTCATTTCGCTCCATCAACGGTATAGTCCAACTAGCAGCATTGCCCCCCATGTAAGACATCATAAAGGCTGTTTTGGCCGGTTCATCTTGAAAAACCGCAGGTTTACATAAGAAGTGTAACCTACATTGGTTCAGGAAGGTTTCAAACTTTTTTGGGTCCCCAAAAAAGCGTTCAGGGGAGCCAAGGGAATCCCTGTATTTTGTAATATGTGGACCGTGGGAATAGACTCAGAAGAATGAGTGGATACTTGTGGCGCAGAAAAGAACCCTGTTCCCTGCGTCTTTCCTAGAGGGTGTGGTTGATTGGCCTGTATTGGAGGAGGAAGAGTCCAATCTTTTATGTAGGCACCAGCCCCTGTACTATCGGGTTTACCCTTCCTGGTTAGGCCTGCTACTTCCCTGCGTAACGTACCCATCTCCTTCCTCAATTCCTGGTTTTCTGATCGGGAAGTTTGCACCTCCTGCTGAAGAGACGATAGGCTCTCCAAGAGGGAGGTCAAAACGGCGTTAGTATCCATCGTCCAGGCTAGACTATAGTCTTGGGCTTGACAATCTGTCAGGATGTGTCAGCAGCGCCAAAACAAGTAATGCCACTAACCTTTAGTACCACCAGCGGGGACGATGGAGTGTAGAGAAGCCCCCTACTCCCCTTAGCACAACCACACACAGAGGAGATATACACTACTATGTAAGGAAGCACCCCGGGGAATAGGGAAAAGGGATAAATAATAAACTCTGCTGCTGTGCTGGAGTCTTCTTACACCTTAAGTCTGGTCTATGGCTCGGTATAACTTCAGAAGTCACCCCACAAACACAAGCTGCATATAAAAGAACAGAGAGGGATATGAGAAATAACTCAGGGATTCATTCATATGAAACAGCAGGATGCTCGTATAGTCAGATACTCACTTAATATAACAAGCAGCAATACTCTTTAGAGAAGGTTCAGAGACTATCCAATCCCAGAGAGACCATACACTGAGAGACAAAGAACTGGAATGCCAGGGAGTTTATGGGCTCACTGAACCCAAGGATGATTTCATTCAAAAAACAAAGTCACGGTAAATGGTGCTTTAAGAGGATTATGAATAGCACCATAAAAGAGCATAAGAACGCTGTTAATATCACAGCATAGTAGCGAAGGAATAAAGTTGTGCACGCAGTAGTCACAAGCTCAAGTTCAATACCACTGAGCAATTGCACGCCCCACCGCTGTTTGCAAGCACAGCGTAGATTGTAGGCACAGGCTCCAAAAGAGAAGACAAGCGTGGAAAAAATTACAAAAAATAAACTGTCTCAAAAAGCAGAAGGAGCACTCCAGCACTTCCTTTCCGAGTGAGGTTAAATACCTTGCATTTCCAACGCCGGGAAGAAACAGAATCCTCTGACCTTTAGAGCAACCCTTCAAACACTTCGGAATGAAGAAATGTCAGCAACTGTGATTAATGTGAACCAGCTGGAACACTCCTCAGAGAAAGCCCGGGCCTCGGAAAGCAATTGCCTTGCTTGATGAAAGAGCTTCAGCAGGAAACAACGAATCCAACTCAGAAATCCAGCCGGGAATACCATCAGCTTACTTGAATTCAAAAACAGGCAAGATTGTCAAGCCCCGACCCCAGGAAGGGGAGGGGCTTTATAGGACCGGAAATCCAGGCATCTCCTTATCCATCTACCAGCATTACGTCCCAAGGGATTCTGGGACATGTAGTCAGCCATGCGCCATCTGCCAATAGACCTGGTAACATGCATACAGGGGAAAAGAGCCTTAACTGTAGGTGCAGGGAAACCCATCTTTCCTGACCTACGCTGAAGAATCGCGACACCAGGCCAATAAAGTCCCCGCCCTATCCCTCTCTGCATGGGTGCGCTCCATGTACTTCTTGTAATCAAAGCACCTCAATCGCTCTGGCTACATCCTCCTTAGCATCTAGGATGGCCTGGCGGAGCTCAGGGTGCACTGGTCATTGTTGTTCTAACTTACGGAGTGCCTGGTCTGCTTTTTCTAAGTCTGTTTCAAGCGAGCCTCGAACTCCCACAGTGGTCGCCATGCACCGGCCCCTGAGCACTACTTTAAAGGCGTCCCACTCAGTCAACCTAGATGAGGTCGTGTTTGCATTCTCAGTGTAATAATTCCTCATATACCCCCTAGTTTCCTCTAGAAATGCCTGATCCTCTAATGCTTCCGTTTTTAGACACCAGGTAGGCATACGCTGACTCTGGTTTCCCCAGTGAATGTGAAGGAGGGCTGGGTTATGGTCAGAGAGCGTACGCATCAGGTATTCTACCGTAAAAGTCTGGGCATGAATGTCCGCGGAGTACAGGAATGTTTCTAGCCTGACGTGGAGGTCATGGACTAGGGAATAGTAAGGGTAGTCCCTACCCTCTGGGTTTAAACATCTCCATGTGTCTATTAAGCCCCATTTCCCTTGCCAGTCCTTAAATGCTCGTGCCGTTTTGTGGCCTGGTGCGCCTCTAAGTAGGGGATGGGAGCGATCCCTCCAGGGGTCAGCAATACAGTTATAAACACCTCCAATAACTAGCAAAAGGGGGAGGTATGCCGCCAGAGTGTGTGAGAGCCCAGCTAGGAACGTCCCCTGCTCTGTATTGGGGCCGTATATGCTGACTATGGCTATGTCCCTTCCATCTAGTCTGCCTCTGACTGCCACATACCGCCCATTCAGGTCTATCACTTCTCCAGTGCTTTGGAAGGGGACCCCCGCTCTAATCCAAATCATAGTCCTATTAGCAAAGGCGGAGTACGATGTATAGTACACTTGACCTCGCCACATGTGCTGGAGAGCCGCCCCCTCTCCCGCCAGCAAGTGGGTCTCTTGTAGGAGGGCTATGTGGATCTCGCGCCTATTCAAATAGGAAAACATTTTGTATCATTTGGCCATAGTGTGCATACCCCTGATATTCCATGAAATAATGTTATACGATGGGTGACCAGCCATTAGTGAAAGTTCTAGAGAGTTCTGGGGAGTTCCACCAGCGCAATGTTTTTTTAAATATCCTGGTGGGAGCACAACATCCCCTTCCCTTGTAGCATTCCGTGGCCTATGGTGTCTGCAATTCCAAAACTTCTTAACTTTAAACAAACCCAACTCCTCCTTCCCAGGACAAGTGAACAGATCCCCCTCATCCAAACAAAAGCAAACACTTTAAGCATCATTAACTCTTGGGGTAGCATGAGCTTCCTTTGCCCAAATATCATCCAGTTCCTCGGCCCCATCAGCTTCTTCCCCCCTCAGTGATTAACTCAAATTATGCACTTTCCTTTCCCCAATTGGGCCCCCCCAGTCCCATCCAGTTTTGCTCCAAAGCGCCCCCGTGGGAGATAATGTACCCCTCAGGTCCCTAGTCCCACTTTATACTTGCAAGATTAGAATGGTGTCAGATTATTTCGTCTGTCGTTCTGGGGTGACATCTGGGAGGTCCTGACTGGGTCCCCCCATCGTGCTGGAACTGTGGTCCGAGTCAGAGTCTCTTGCATCCTACCCTGTGCAAGAGGAAGCCTCACCCACGTCGGATGTACTCAATGATGCGACCGCTGCCACCACTCTCTCCCGTTCCTTTTGCGTCTCAGCTCTGGAGGGGGCCGCAATCGATCTCTTCTAGTCCGCCCGTCGCTGGTTGCCACCCTTCTGTCCCTGGGCTAAGGGGATCTGCCTGGGTTTCCATTGTACAATCCAGTCCCATGCCTCCTGAGGTAAGTTGAAGAATCGGGCGTCCGTCGATGTGGCCACTCTGAGCAGCACAGGGAAGAGCATTGCATATTGAACTTCCATTTGACGCAGTTTTTTCTCTACTGCTTGTTAAGAGGATCTTTGCCTTTGGATCTCACTAGAGAAGTCGGGAAAGATTCTGACAATGCTGTTATCCACTATTAGATGATCCTTCTGTCGGGCTTGTTGTAATATTAAGTCTCTGTCCTTGTAAAATAAGAGACGCGCCACCAGTGGTCTTGGAGGGGCTCCAGGGGGAGGAGATCTCGCAGGCATCCTATGTGCTCTCTCCAGGGCATAATAGGCACCGGCACTACTTCCTCCTTGAGCCATTTCTCTAGATAGTCCACCATGTGTCTCCCTTCCACTTTTTCCAGCAGGCCAATAATTCATACATTGTTGCAGTGGGAGCGGTTTTCAGCATCTTCAGCCCTCGCCTCTAGTAAACACACTTTCGCCTCTAATGTCGTCAATCATTATCCGCCGCGCTTAGGGTCGGTTTCATCTCCTCTATCCCTGTTTCCGTTGCGGTGACTCTTTCCACCAGCCATCGATGATCAGCTCTTAGCAGTCCAATTTCCTCTTTTACAGTGTCAATCTTGGCCTCGACGGCCATCCTAGAGGTGGTTATAGCTTGTTGAATGTTCTGCAACATTGGGCTCGGTTCTGGACCTTCTTGCGATGAGTTATTTGGGGTGGTCGAGGTATAATCCTCTTTGTCCATCTGGTTCTGAGCCAGGGGCTCGGGCTCTCGCCTCCTGCCTATCTTCCCCATAGCACCAGCAGCAATCACCCAGCCCGGCGCAGTCACTCCCGTCTCTGCGAGTCCCCTCTTTTGGGAATCTCCGTATCTGTCTGTTACTCTTGGGGTCTCGGGAAGGGAGTCAATGCTACTTCTGAGATAGGCCGCCGTCTCCTATGTTCCTCCGGTTCCCCCGTGCTGCAGTCCCTTAGGAATTATATTTGACGTGCTGGGCTATATCTGCACAGGGTATGGTCCAAGGCTAGGGCATCACTCTAGGGCCGCCTCCCTCTTCCAGGTATGGACTCCCTTGCTAGAACTCGCTCTGTATGTCCTGGGTGCCCCAGCGCTGGTTACTTCGCCTTCGAAGATGTGGAGGGCTCGGCACCCCTTCACCCCAGGCAAGACCTGGATGCTGCCTCCAATTCCCCCGCCGTGAGCCATTTTGCGGGTCCTTCTCCTCCCGGTGGAGGGGGCTTCCCTCTCAGCCCACTCGGCCTTGTTTAGCATCACTGCCCTCCAGGGATGATCTGCGCTTGTTCCAGGGGCTGGGCAGTTCTGCTTCGCATGGGGGGACCCTTGCATGTACCCCCCTCTGTCCAGCGCAGGAGGTTAAATCCCGGGCCTTCACTTTGTAGTTGAGAGGAGCAGGGGGCTTTATAATCTCCTCCCCAGCTCACTAGTACAGGGCAGTGGTCTACATGGGCTCAGTGCCCCCCGATGGCTTCTACTCTTCAGGGAAGACTCACCTTGATTCATCAGATAGGGGCTTCCATTCACTGTTATGGGAGGCAGTCTGCAACTTTTCCTTCTGGGGGGAGGCCTAGTTTCCGCCCCCAGAACTTTTCTCTCTTCACGGCCCGCAGCCCGGGCCGTTGGGCCATTGACAGGCAGGATCTTGTTGGGTTATCAAAGGTGAGGCCAGTCGTCTTCCTCCCAGCAATTCCGCCCTGTGAATAGAAAGGTGGCAGGTGGCCAGACGTTATAGGCCGGTGCCTAGTGACCCCGATTTTCTAACCTAGCACTCCACCCTAGATAGTTTTATTGTACAGGCCTCGACCAGTAAGGTGATTCCAAACTCCTTTCCGACCTCTTCCGGATAGGGAATACAAGAGAATTTATGTTTTTTTTTTACAAGAGCATGTTTTCTTCCATCATTCTACCACTGCGATCCGTAAATGTTGTTTGTCTGCTGGGCTGTTACACACACGCCGTTTGGGACATGACCAGTGAGTTCTTTCCAGCAGACCTGGAAGTTCTTAGGGCCTCTATTGCCCAGACAATTCATGATGGATGTGGCCAATACATTATCTGAACAGGTCTGAAGACTACCGATTGTCTGGGGAGGGCAGCTAGTACCAGTGTTGTCCTTCGTCAACATGCTTGGATGCTATCAAGAGGATTCTCCAGCAGTGTACAGGACTTACTCAAGGATATATCTTTTGATGGGTGCCACCTTTTCTGGGAGAAGGCGAACTCGGCATTGGAACGCTACAACACACTCCTTAAGGCTATTGGCCTCTGCCAAATAGTTTCCCCATCAATTCTAAACATTTGGAGGTAATTCCAGAGGGGCTGGCTTATAGATAGATGAAGTCTCAACCATTGATGCATCTGTCACCCCAGACCGTTAAGAGGCCATGGATGCAGGTTTGACAGACAGTTTGTGGGCCAGCAGGGGCATCAGTCCTCCAATTCCTCTTACCCTGCTACAAAGCCCCCCAAACCTCTTTTGTTTGCCCTTAGTGGCACATGTTCAACCAGTGGGGGCAGGATTCAACATTTCCTCCCAGTGGGGGCAGGATTCAACATTTCCTCCCAGGTTAACAATGCATCAGGTCTAACAGATTTGTCTTACAGATGGTTCAAAAGGGCATACCTTTCCTCTCCACCCCGCCCACAATTCCTCCCACACCCAAGCAAATTTTAGATGAGCACCTGTTCATTCTGCTGCAGGGGGTGCAGTTGTTGCTCTCCAAGGATGCCACCGAGAATATTCCAGACTTAGAAAGAGGAGGGGGTTGTTACTCTTGCTGTTTCTTCGTTCTGCAGAAGGACGGGGGCCTCAAGCCTATTCTGGACCTTTGGCCTGTCAATGCCTTCCTGCTGAAGAACGAATTCAAAATGCTCACGCTGGCCCAGATTTTGTATGCTTTGGACCCGGGCAACTGGATGGTATACTTGAAACTGCCTGACATGTATTTTTATATACACATCCTGCAGTCCCATAGATTTTATCTGTGGTTCAAGGTAGACCAGGAGCATTTTCAGTTTGCTGTACTTCCCTTCGGCCTCACCAGCACCCCTCGGGTATTCATGCTCTTCTCTTCGGAGGTCGAGGCTACCAGTGTTTCCGTAATATGTTGTTGAAGGGGGGCTCACCACAGCCATCCCTGGACCATCTCCAGACTACCGCAGAGCTCTTGACATCATTGGGGTTCAATATCAATGAGCCGAAGTCCCACCTAATTGATTAATTGGGGTAATCCTCAACATTGTGGAGTTCAGGGCTCTCTGCCACAAGGATCCTAAAGCAATCGAGCTATGATCCTGGTGTTTCAGGCTTCGTGCTGGAACATGGAGAGAGCAGCTTTTAGGCTTCTTGGCCTCATACATCTTTCACATTCTTGATGCCAAGTGGTACATGCATGCTGGAATTTGAAGTTCCAATGGGCCAAGCATCAAAGCAATCTGACTGGTGCCATCCTTGTCTCAGAAGAGATGGCTCGAGTCTTGCAGTGGTGGCTGCTCAAAAGCAATAGGTCCCGCGCCAAGCCCCTATCCCTTCCCCACCCAGAGCTGACTCAGCCCTGCTGGGCAGAGATCAGGTGACTCTAGTGGAGGGCCAGCTCCACATCAATTTACTGGAGTTATGGGCCATTTATCCGACCCTGAAGGCCTTCCTACCATCTATCAAGAGGAGCTTGGTGCAGGTTCTCATGTGGTACTGCAACAAGCAGAGCGGCATGTGGTCCTGGGTCCTGTGTTGGAAGGCTCTGCATCTCTGCTGGCAGTTGGAGCACCAGGGCATTTTCCTGATCACAAACCACCAGCAGGGTCCCTGCATGCCAGAGCAGATGGATTGAACAGATGTCGTGGTGAAGATCACAAGTGGTGCCTACATCCCGAGGAGGCATAGGACATCTTCCATCTGTGGGGACAGACCTGCCTAGATCTTTTCACCCTAGTGTTGAACATTTTTTGTGTTGGAGTTTTGGCAAGAACCCTTGTTAGGGGATGCATTCTGGCTCGAATGTACCACAAGACTTGGACACGCCTTACCACCTCTGCCTCTTCTGCCCCGAGTTCTGAAAAAGATCAGAAATGACTGGGCCCAAGTCATCGCAGAAGCTACAGATTGGGTCAGGAGAGTGTGGTACCCAGACCTTCCGCACATGAGCATCTGATCTCCAATCAGGCTGCCAATTTGTGAGGCCCTCCTTTCTCAGCAATAGTACAGGGTCCTTGTGGTAAAGGATGGTACAGAGTCCAGCTGTATAAATAGAGTAATCCTTTATTGTAGCTTGGTTCCAGGATAGGTGAGTAGGATAAGATAGAAGGTATAGATGCAGCCCCACCAGGAGCAGGCTCCTAGCCGCTCAGCCTGGGTTAACCAACTGACACTCTAAACACAGAGAGGCACTCAGGCATTCTATGATGTCATGGTGCATTCCAACAGAGCAGTACAGTGGGGAATGGTAGAGAAGTAGTTTACCACACATCCTCCTTCCTTGGGGAACAACAGCAGAAATAAGGAGAAAGACAAATGAGATACCTCAGGAATAACGTGAGCATGAAATGAACACATTGAGATGCAAATATCTTATGGTGTAGTACATGAGGTATCAGGAATAACACAGGCATGAAAAGAAATGCATTAAAATGCAAAAACATCATTGAATGTATTAAAATTGCAAATATCATTAATACACGCCCCATCCCCCTCCCTTAGGGAAAAACAAAGCAAGGCTTAGATGGAAAAAACCACTGCAACAGAGAAGGGTGGTCACACCCACTACCTCCCCATACGCGGGTACACCACAGGGTAGTCACCCTGGTAAACAAAAGTGGGTGTTGACACTGACCCTTGAGAGAAAAACAACATCCCCAAGAAAAGGTACAACAGGGGAAATATTCACTCTAGATAACCAGAAGAGTGCAACCTCCACAAGAAAGATACACCAGAGAGAAAACGCTCTGGAAAGGACAAAAGTTCCCTAATTAAGGTAGAAGGCATGCTGACACTTGAAAACTAGGATAAAAGGTCAGTTAAGGGTAGCGGAAGAGGTCTAAACACTAGAGAGAAGCTTCTCACTCAAAGTCCTACGAACATGAAACCCTTGGCCACGAGTTCCAAGCAGGTGGACTTCGACAGGAGCATAGTGTCAACATGAAATGATGCCCCATGAGTAGTAACGCTAGGAACTGACCAAACAACATCCACCAAAAATAGGGAAGAACGCAGGGTACTGACCCTGGAAAATTACACAACCTCCCCTAGGTAGGGTACACCACAGAGTAATCACTTTTGAAAACAAAAGTTATGGTAATCACCTTAGAAAACAAAAATTGGCCCCACAACCTCCCCCAATGAAGGGTACACCATAGGGTAAAACAACACCCCAGGAAGCAAAAATCGGGCATTGACTGGCCCAACAACCTCCCCAATGAAGGGTACACCATAGGGTAAAACCACACCCTAGGAAACAAAAATTGGGCATTGACTGGCCCAACAACCTCCCCAATGAAGGGTACACCGTAGGGTAACACAACACCCTAGGAAACCAAAAATTGGGCATTGACTGGCCCAACAACCTCCCCAATGAGGGTATACCATAGAGTCTACAGCACCCTAAAAACTAAGTTGGAGCATTTGACTAGCCCCACAACCTACCAAAACAGTTACACTCTACACTAACAAAAAAACTTGACTTGAGCACTTACCGCTCGCACAACCTCCCCATACATGGGTACACCGCAGGGTATCCGTCCACCTAGGGAACAGAATTAAGTCACTGACTGTCCCCTCAACCACCACATTATAAGGTACACTAGACCCCCAAACCAGCGCATAAATGGGTACACGCAGGACCACCCACTAAGCCTCCTCTTGACAGGGTAAACCACCCCGATAGCCTCCCAAATAAAGAGTACACAGTGCAGTAGTAAACTGGATGAGAATTGCCTTACACCTGTTAAGGGTCTTAGGAACAAAACACGTTCATAAACGCACACACCCAAAACAGGACAAGCATAATAATGGCAAGCAATATAATGAGATGAAAGTCTCAAGCTCCGGTGAGCGGCCTCTCACCCGAGGTCTCCACACCAGGCTTCCCGCAGCTACCAACACCACAATGCGGAGTAGTAGAGGTGCAACACCTGAGTCCCTTCAGTGAACTTTCACTGAACGCCACCGTTCAAATTACGTGCCACCGTGTTCGAATGTCCATGCTGGACCACACACCTGCTTGTGAACCGAAAGTTCCAAAGTTCCATTTCCACTTCAGCAATTGCGGCAACATTCTCCCCTTTTCTTGCCGCACCGGCCGTTGACCGCTGGAGAGAACTGTGTGACTCGCCATGAAAGAAAAACTTTTTTTCTTTTCACACAACTTAATTGGCAACGCGGTTGGCAGAAAATGTACCCCACCATGAAGAATGCCAAAGACGAGGGAAACTCCAAACGCAAAATGGCTGCACGCTTCTTGACGCCGCGCCGGGTGGCTCACGGCGCGCTACTGCAAGTGGGCGTCACTGGGCAGCTGAGAGACATGAAGGGAGAAGGACGTCATCCAGTGACGAAGAGAGGAAGACATCACCAACAATTCACCCTGCCTCCGCGCGACGCTAGGAGAACGGTGAGGTGGGCGTGCTAAACTTTGAAAATAAACGATGCGCTGCCGTTCGTCAAGGGTCCACTTTAGGGAATAAAGAAGCAAAAATAAAACGCGCGCACTCACCAGAAAACACAGTCTCGCCCAGGATGCCGCTCCTCATGCCACAAATCGCTCGGCCAGTTTCTCTGGCAAAGTTCCTCAAGGCCGTTTGATGTTGTCACAGTCTCACCGAAGCACCACCCTAAATACACGTATATAAGGTGCTCGCTGTGAAGAGTCACAAGGGTTTTTTTTTAAATACACCGCTGCTCTCAGCCAATGAAGCTGTTGAAATAACAATCAGACTTCGACGAAGACGCTGCCAAATACATTGCCAGACGCTGCTGGAAACAAATTCCAGCACCAGGTAGATCAGCGATACACTGAGGATGTAGACAAAACGTGCTGTCAAGCCACAACACTTCCAGGTGGGTTGGGGGCTCAAACAAAGCAGGGGAACGCCACAGGGTTCACGCACCTGTGGCCTATGAGAGGTTTGTTGCTGGAGAGACTGTTAACTGTAGAAGTCTTCCAGAGGACAGCAGGCTTCTCAGAGGTGTGAAGACAAACGCCCAGGGTGCAGGCTGTCTGGATGGTACAGGACACTGGTGGGGCTGACCAGGGCGCGCCTTGAGAATGTCTTTAATGTCTTTTTGTTCCTTGTCCTTCGGTTCCTTAGTCGCTTAGTTGTCCTTACTGCTTACTCCACGCGTAGTTTCTTCAAGATCGTCGCCAAAATGTGGTAAAGGATGGTACAGAGTCCAGCTGTATAAATAGAGTAATCCTTTATTGTAGCTTGGTTCCAGGATAGGTGAGTAGGATAAGATAGAAGGTATAGATGCAGCCCCACCAGGAGCAGGCTCCTAGCCGCTCAGCCTGGGTTAACCAACTGACACTCTAAACACAGAGAGGCACTCAGGCATTCTATGATGTCATGGTGCATTCCAACAGAGCAGTACAGTGGGGAATGGTAGAGAAGTAGTTTACCACACACCTCCACTGAATCTATGCAATCTACACCTACATGCATGGAGACTGAGCAGCAGACTGACTGAATTTGATTTGACACCTGAAGTGCTAGGTGACATCCTGCCACCAGGGGCCCTTCCATGAACTCTATTTATGCCTGCGATGGCACAAATGTGTGGTCTGGTGTGGCATTCACAAGACTAACCCCTTACAATCAAAGCTGTTAATATCCTTTTGCTGGTTGTGTCTTTAGCCCAACAAGCCTTGCAGTGGGCATTTTTTAAAGTTACTTCTCTTGACCTACGGCCTTTCTACGTTTGCCAGACCAACCATCCTTAATTAAGTTACAGCTTATGATGAGATTTTCTAGAAGTTTAACACACAGGTTCCCTTAAACCGTTTGTGATTCCACAATGAGAACATAACTTGGTCTTGAAATTTCTCATGTGTATGCCCTTCGAACTGATGCAGAGCCGTTCACTGCACTTGCTGACCTTAAAGACCATCTTACTCATTGTGATTACTTCAACTCGTCAAATGAGTAAACTTCAGGCCTTTTCAATGCAACCACCCCACACCACACAACCACCCCACACCACACAAGAGAATACTCTGGCGACCTTCTTACTGAAAGTCGTGACACCCTTCCAGGTTGCTCCTTTTCACCCCTCGGAAGTGAAGAAGGAGGCTCCACCAGTTTAAATTGCTACATTGATCATATCAAAAACCATTGGTTGGAAAATCAGCTTTTTGTGGAGTGAAGAATGGGAAGGTGGTGCTGAAGACGATCTTGTTGAGGTGGATAGTCATCTGCATTAAGATCTGCTACACACTAGCCAAAAAGCAGCTGCTGGAAGGTCCTAGAGCCCATTCCTGCAGGGCTAAGGCTGCTACCATGGCATTGGCATGCGGAGTGCCTGTCCTTGACATTTGCCAGGCTGCTATGTGGGCATCAGTGCATATGTTTACACAGAACTCTACCTTGACAGCCAGGTCTAGCAGGAATGACTGTTCTCCTGTCCAGTCCTGCAAGACTTTTTGAACTGAGTCCTCCTGAGTTTGAGCAGTACCTCCATTTGGGGAGGTACTGCTTTGGTATCTAGCCTAAAGTAAGGAATCAGCTGTTAGAAGTATCCATCACAAGAACAAGATATTCACCTTTTGTGATGCTCTTTCTGGTGGATACTCTATCTAACCGCAAATTCCTCACCACACTCCCACCGCCTTATTCTGTGCATTGGTCTCTTTCTCGCATCAGATCAATCAATGTAGTTTGTATAGCGCTTGGTTGCTTTAAAGAAGAAGTATCCCAGCGCTCAAAGCAAAGACTGAGAACAGGGCGGAACAGTCAAATCAAAGTTTGATCAAAAAGCAATGGGGCATATTAGCAAGACCGGCGATAAAATTATCGCCGTTTAGCGGCAGGAAACTGCCGCTAAAACGGCGATAATGGGCTTGCTAATATGCGTTATAGAATTCCAATAGAAGCCCAGGTTAGATGTGCAGGACATCTAACCTGGGCTTCTATTGAATTCTATAACGCATATTAGCAAGCCCATTATCGCCGTTTTAGCGGCAGTTTCCTGCCGCTAAAACGGCGATAATTTTAACGTGGGTCTTGCTAATATGCCCCCATGTTTTTAATTGTTCCTGAAGCAGTGTTCCGAGTGAGCCATGCAGAGTTTAATGGGAAGGGTATTCCGAAGTTTCACAGTCAATACTGAGAATGATCTACCACCCTGATGGACTCTGGCAAACCTGGGAATGCGCATAAGTTAGAGGTGGTTCGTTCTCAGTGATCTCTCCTGTTGATACTGGCTGAGTCTATTTCTCAAGTATAGGGGGTCCTTGCTGGCGAAGGCTTTGAATGCCAATGATTCTTTTTGCCACCGGAAGCCAGTGAAGCTGCCTCAGATGCGATGAGATGTGATGGCGGAAAGGGACTCTCTGGATCAGCTTTGCGGCTGCATTCTGTATGATCTGAAGCCTGTGGATCAGATAGGCAGGTAGACCCATATAAAGGCTGTTTGCGTAATCCAGACGAGATGTCAGAAGAGCGTGTATTACAGTTTTTCGCATCTCAGCTGAAAGGAGGTGTATCAGTTTCCTAACTGATCTAAGCTTCAAGAAGCAGATAGAAGAAATGTGCCTGATCTGGGAGGCAAAGGAGAGATCAGAATCAAACAGAATCCCCAAGTTTCTGGCCAAGGATGTTGGATTCATTTTAGCCAGCCACCAGAGGCTGGCAGAGGGAGGGGTCTTCTGGTTGAAGAAAATAACCTCTGTTTTTTCTGTGTTTAGTTTTAAAAAGTTTGAATCCATCCATTTGACAGTGCCTTTAAGGCAGTTTTTGAATTTAAAGAAGGCTGCCTCTGAATGCTCTCAGAACGAGAACAGCAGTTGCATGTCATCTGCATAAGAGGCAGCCTTCACTCCCCAGGATTCAACAAGAGTGGCCAGGAGAGCTAGGTAGAAGATAAAGAGCAGAGGGCTAAGTGCGGAGCCCTCGGCACCCCACAGACCAGGGGTTTGGACGAGGAGTAATAGGTCGCTGGGAGCGCTGTTCCAGAAAAGAACTAATCCAAGACAGGACTGTACTCTGAAGACCAAGTAGGCTTAACATATTCATCAAGGTAGGATGACCAACCGTGTTGACTGCTGCCGAAAAGTCGAGCAAAACCACCATGGCAGAGGAACCACAGACCACAGCTTCTCTGACAGACTCAGCTACTTCCAGTGAGGCGGTCTCCATGCTGTATCCAGCACGGAAGCCGGATTGAGTGTCATGCAGCAGACTGTTTGCTTCAATGAAGTATGAGAGTTGGTTATTTACCAACTTCTCCAGGATCTTTGCGGGGGCCAGCATTAGCAGTGAAGTCTGGTGCAGGTAAGAGTGGTGGGGCGGTGGGGCAAGGGGAAGTCTACAGATGACGACACAAAAAAGAAAATTTAAAAAGAAAACCACTTACCTTGCGCTCGCCGCATCGCCGACTCGGTGATGTTGCGAACACAAGGTAAGTAGATTTCTTTTTTTAAATTCTATTTTCCCTCATAGTCCTCTGTCGACTCCCTCTCCTCCCCCGCCTCACCGCCCCACCGCTCTTACCTGCACCGGCCATCACTGAGCATTAGACAAATGGGCCGGAAGATGCTGAGCATCTAAAAAGGTCACAAGTTAGTACTCAGCACACTGTCACCAATGATTGTTCATTTTCTGCGTCTGAGGGTGTGGAAAGGCTAATAGATAAGAAATTATCAGCCCATGGGTGGTGCTTATATGCGGCTATGTTCTGTCACTTCCCGGGAACTGTAGTGTCAGCACAGAGCTGCACGATGCCTTCTAACAGTGCGGGAGAGTACTGCTATGGAAACGTTTTCATGATCCAGTGTGGCACTGGTGTCCATTCTAAGGTGAGGAGACAAATTAATAAATGAATTGGATTAACTAGATTCATTTTAATTTAAAAATGCTGGTGTAGAACTAGTTATACAGTTGCAATAATGGGGTAGACGTAGTAGTAAATTGCATTTCAAATGTACCTTAATGAATCAGCATCTGTCGATTTAACGTAGTGCTACTTTGAGATAGTGGACCTGTGTGTAGTGATATACAACTGCTCTGGATGCTACTGGTTCATTTTGTGGTTTTTTTCTCCAATGTTTTTTTTTGTGTGTCTTCATTTTGCCAATTCTCTTGCTAGTGTTACTCTTATCCCGTAAATGAAAGAACAGGAGAATGAGGATATCCATGCAAAGATTACTGCTGTTTCCATATTCATCTCCCACGCGTAAAGACCGGGGCAGAGGGGAGCAGGGACCTCCAGCATATATGGCTTAATAATCGGACCCGCTTGACTGCAGTCTCCAATCCATAAACAGAGCCCAGACCCTCTCCAAACTTTTAGCGTCACATGCAACATCAAACTGACACATATAGTTAATACTTTTGAGGCAGTCAGCAAAGCAGGGGGGACTTTCAGATTTCCAGAGCCTACATATCTCCCGCCTTGCCAACAGGATCACATAAAAAATAAATTTAGTTGTTACTGTGTTTGCTTGTACATGTCCTTCTTGAAATAGCCCAAAAAATATAAGTCGAGGGCTTACCTTGATCTGTTGGCCAGTCACTTCCCTTAAGAAGTTACATACAAACGTCCAGTAGGGAGCAATCTTTGGGCACAGCATAAACATATGCAGGTCATCTGCCAATGAAAGCATACACTTTGGACAAGCATATGCATTCCCCGTGACACTGGAAAGTTTGGCCGGAGACCAATATACTCTATGGGTAGTAAATAGATGATTTCGTTTAAGCGAGGCTGGTTTTACCACTGCTCGTAAAATGGCGAAGGAAGCATACCAAGCTTGCTTTAGATTTCCTTCTCCGAGCTCTTCTACCCACAGGTTAGAAATTTCTGACTCGATCTTGTCATCCGCCTCCACAAAGGCCCAGTACCAAAGTGAGACTTCCTTTTTTAATGGGCCCATTCTCATCACCTGATCTAATCGGGATTCCTCCTCCTTTTCTTTCCACTCTTGTGTGGCCCACCAGGAATGTAATTGGTAATATTTAAATCTCGTCAGTTGTCCTTTAGTACAAATACTTAACACTTCCCAGCTCACTAAACTTGATCCCATTCGTAGATCAGCCCAATAGCATACCCCCCCAGATTTTTTCTCCAATGTTGATAGTTCTGCAGAAGACAGGCACTTCATTCCCAGTGCCCCGTGCCCCGTGTCATGTGATGTAATTTACAGTGATATAATCGTAGGGTCAAAGGTCATGGAATTATACTTCTTGTGATATTCTACTGCTAGCTAATAATTTTGGCGCCTGACTATTTCGAAATATTTTTATTCACAAAATATTGATAAACATGAGAACATGTTTGCCTGGTGTGTGCTTTTCATCTTTTCTCTCTTACTGTTTCTTTCATTGTATTGTTTCATTCCTTTGTGAATCAAGCAGTTGAACAAGTCCTTCAGCTGCTGTCTTTATGATTGTGCTCCTGTATCTTTTTCCTTTTTTCACCATAGTCCTCTTGTCCAGCCCACAGCTTTGGTCTCTGTCTCAGAACATTCTACATCTCTGTGGATGTTAAGTGACTGAGGTCCAAGGGCCTCTGAGGATCTTTAGTTGATATGTACTGAGGTTTTGGTCAGGCTATTTTATAGCTTTTTCACATTTCGGGTTGAGCCTATAGGGTGATTAAAGATGTATACTTGAAATGAGGGTACTGAGGACTAAGAAAAAATGAAAAGAGTATAAACATTATTACGACAGGTGACTAGCATTTATTCTTTGTTGGAATTGCACCCCAGGCATTCGCTCTGATGGAACAACACCTATACACATTATTCTTTTTAACCAGATGTTATTTCTTTTTGACAGAAAACCTCGCGGTGAAGGCAAAAAATGCCGAAAAGTCTATGGTATGGAGAACAGAGATATGTGGTGCACTGCTTGCCGCTGGAAGAAGGCCTGCCAGAGGTTTGTTGACTAATAAACCGGGATCACCATGCCAGTGGGCAGATATTGCATCAGGACCCATTTCAAGCTGCACTTATGACAGACTGTTTCACTCCATGGCTCTTTTATCAAAGACTAATATAGCTTTGCAATTTAAAAACAGCACTTGGAGCCAAGAAAAAAAAGCACTTACATAGAAATGACTTTGAGGACGGAGAGAGCCAAATGTTTTTTGATTATGGAGCAGCTATTAGAATGGCTCATCTTTAGATACCTGCATACATTCTTGTTCCTTTAAACGAACTTTTTTAACCATCCTAGGAACATAGGAATTGTATATGAACCTGTATAGCACTTAAGTCAAGTAGCAGCTCGTTCACTGGAATGAAGGCCCTTTTTATAAGCTTTCTGACAAAACTGACTTGTGGTTCGTTTGCAGCAGAGCAATGTATAAGCTACAATTTTTTCAAAAGCATCCATTTTAAGACTGAACATTAAGACAGAATAATACTCTTAATATTAGTGGTCTTGCTTTAATTTTTCTATTTTTTGTACTTGGTTTTGAGCATTGGATTTCTTGGATTTCAAGACAAACTATGTGCACTTGTGACTGATGCTGATAATGTTGGTTATGTCTAAGGATGGATGGGATGATCACCAGCAGATCTCAGCAGGCTTTGGGACCCGGATCAAGCGTGGATAGCACGGATTGATTGACCATTGGTGATAAAGGCGAAGAATGTCACTTGCACTACAATTATACTTCCTTCCCTGCTTTTTGGAAATAAGGCTTATCCTAGCAGCCACACAATTGCTTCATCTGATACTGAACGCCTGTCTGAACCTCACTCTGCCGCTCTGATACTTTTATTACTGTTTGAGAGGTCATCTCGATAATGACCAATTCAGAGTTTGGATAAGGAAATTCTGATAATTGTCTGAGCACATAAGGGAGACAAAAACACAATGCTTATTTTATTCCTTAACGCCATGAATGTAGTTGTGGCAACAGGGCGACTGTTTCTGTGGACAGGCTCAAGCTGCAGAGATTCTACTCACTCCATGTGGAAAAATGATTCTGAGGCTTCCTGTCTAATGTGGCTTTTAGTGGGCTCTGTTTCTTGATGCTCGCCTTGAGTTTTCCACAATTTTAAAAGTAGGTAAAGTAGAAAAATGTGCGTAGTCCGTGTCTAGAGCCATAAGCTGCAAATATTTGTACTGCAGGACTCAATGCCATTTGGCACTTGATTGTCACATTTCATGCTCCAACATTTAAAGAGCATATTTTTTGACATGTATATATAATTCTGGAAATACACATATATTCAAGAGTACATATAGATATATATCTGTATATATATATATATATATATATATATCTATATATATATATATATATATATATATATATATATATACACAGTCCTACTCCCCAATAATCCAAAGAAGAACGGCACTCCTGGTGGTGTATCCAACAATATCCTTTATTAAAGAAAGTGGCAGAAAGCTATAAACAACACGTCAATGCATTTCAGCTAGAGAAGCCTTGTTCACGATGCAGACTTCTTATGTAAATGCCATTTTAAAATGACAGTGGAACATCAACGCAAACAAAGGACTAAACACAGTGTTCTATTGCAGCTGCCATCTTGAAGTGGAATGATGCACAGTAACATTATAAAATAAACATGTGATCGCAGTACATTATGATCAACGCTTACTGTTGATACATTTCAAATAGTATCTTTAACTCCTAATCAGTATTACACAAAATAAATGTGGTCACTGTGATCTTCAGTACTCCAACGAGGGGACTACTCTCTCCCGAATTGAGAGCGCCATATTGAATTGCGATCACGCACTCAGTGCAACATAAAATGAAGTAATATAAATTCAAGTGCTCTTTCACAAGTGACAAAAATTCCACTAGGGTGCTATTATACCATATTCTAAAAAGCATACTTATTGTGATGCCAATATCGAAAAGCAGAATTACTTTAATCAGAACTCCAGAGTGTACCCATACATTGCTATATTGTTTTATTTTGAGATATAATATTGATACACCCTCAGGTTCTGATTAAAGTAATCACAATAAGTATGTTTTTTAAACTATTGTATAATAGCACAACGTTTCAAAAAAAAGAAAACTTATAACCGCTCATTCTCAGGAATGGCCCCTAGGATTTGGAATGCCTTACCCCCAAATACAAGACAGAACCGTCACGTGGCATCATTTAAAAAGGAAGTTAAATCGATTCTCCTGACAAAATTCACTTGATCTATTTGATGCAGGACTGTAGATAGGTGCTATGCTGGATCTATTACCGTTTGTTTGACTTATTATAAGCAATATTATTTTTATATGTATATACCTATTTCCCTCTGGCTATTCCCTCTTTTTCTTTCATTTATTTGTTGTAAAGCGCTCTGATACCCGCAAGGGTCTTGTCCGCGCTATATAAAACCTTCTAAATAAAATTTATATTACTTCATTTTATGTTGCACTGAATGCGTGATCGCATTTCAATATGGCGCTCTCAATTCGGGGGAGTGTAGTCCCCCCCATTGGAGTACAGAAGATCATAGTGATCAGATTTATTTTGTATAATGATTATAAGTTAAAGATGGTATTTGAAATGTGGCAGCAGAAAGCGTTGATCACTATATACTGTGATCACATGCTTATGTTATAATTTCACTGTGCATCGTACCACTTCAAGATGGCTGCTGTAATAGAACACTGTGTTTAGTCTTATGTTTGTGTTGATGTTCAAGCATAATTTTAAAATGGTGTTTATACAAGAAGTCGGCTTCGTGAACAAGGCTTCTCTAGACGAAATCCGTTGACGTGTTGTTTACAGCTTATCGCCACTTTCTTTATTAAAGGATATTGTTGGATACACCACCAGGAGTGCCGTTCTTGTTCTTTGGATCATTGAGGAGCAGTACTGCATATATGTACATGCTCCAGCGTGAGCGCATTTATGTGCACCCCCGTCATTCTAGTGCCGGCCGGCATACAGGTTTGACTGTTGGATGGGTAGAAATATATATATATATATATATATATATATATATATATATATATATATATATATATATATATAAATGCCATGTCAGTGAAAAAGATATTTATTACTGCAGTGCACATTTCAAATACCATGTTTTTACTCCAGTGCAGGCCAGATTGTGCTGGTTCCACTTTTTAATGTTCACTGCTTCATACTATGGGCTGGGGTTACGAGCAATAAGATTGTGCTCTAGTTCTGCTTAAATACCTGTGTTTATAACTAACGCACATGAAAGGACTTCATGGCATAAACCATAGATGCAGATGTACAGAGTATAATTTACTATTTATTACCATTGTTGAGTAGAAAGGGCTGCATGGCCCACACCCAACAAGGGCAATAAATAGCATATTACACTAAACACATCTACGCTATTTATGCCAAGGCAGTGAAAATAATGCAACCCAGTATGTAGAGCAAGTGTACTAATAAAGGCACATTCACTCATTTATTATTACAGTGCAAAGGTCAAATTTGGTGTAATTACCACAGTACAGCATAACTGACATGAGAAACCATTGTTTAATGGCTCACATATGGCATTAATGCCCTGATGGTAGAAAATAACTCTGCTAAACGTCATGAGGCTTACTGAGTGAAATTGTATTTCAATCCTTGTATTTAACCCATTGTTTGCTGATTCTGGCTATGTAACTTTGTTTACAACTACTACTCATGATAAAACAGCATGGCATAAACCATATTTTGCAGATACAGTGAGTCTAATATGCTATCTGTTACCATTGTTGGGGGAAGGGCAGCATGATTCCCGTTAGGCCTGGCCTCTGGTGAGTCATACCCCCTCCCCATATTCAGCACTGCTAATAAATAGCCTATTACACTCTGTGCATCTGCATACATACTATTTATAGATATAGATATATACATATAGACAGGTAAAGAGAAAGAATTCATAATTGACCATGTATCATGCCATTGAGGGTCTCTAGCAACATACTAACCAGAACACCGATGATCCAGTAGTTTGTACATGTCACCAGAACCCCGAAATGGCAAGACACGACCGCAGTAATCATTTAAGCCTCCATTTATTCTCCTACTTTAATGATGAATTTTTGTGCTACATTCAAGTTTTTCAGTGGAGTATGATTGAATAAAATCTGTCTTCGAGTTTACTGTATGGCTCACAAGGATGTCCATACAACATTCTGTGTCTTGTGGGGAAATGTCAGGCATGAGGCATAGCCGAGTGCCTTACCTTTAAAGAAGTTATATAATACCTCAGATATGGACATCCAGAGAAGCTATATTAAATGAAAAATCCAAATCAAAAATGGCCCTGAAAACAATTATCTAAAAAAGTATAAACTGGTAGAAAGAAGCAATATATTTATTGTGCCCGTCATGCAATCAGTCATGATACTGAGCGGGTATGGTCGTTGTACAGTGAAGGTAAGTTCCATGCCAGAGAAAAAGACATGGCCCAAGTTTTAAATATATCTTTTATAAAGTGGTTGGTTTAACCCAATTGTCTTTTTTTTAGTTCTAGTATAAGGACTCAGCAAGCATTGCCTTTTCCTTTCAAGAACTCTATTACACGGAGCAGGCAATAATGTATTCCTTGAAGGGCTAAATATGTTTATTATCTAGGTCCAAAATTGAAACAAATAAATTAGTATTCGGAGTGTCTCTTTGAAAAAATCCTATTGCGGAGTCATTGAGGCATGATGGCAAGAAATAGCAAATTTGATAGAATATTTGATGACTAAACCATATGGCTAGCTACTGCTGACAGATATACAATCATATTCTCTGTTTTCCTAAATTCGCTAGGTAAATTTACTGATTTGTGTGAAGGTGAAGTTTGTGTCAATAGGAAAGAATGAGGTAGATGCGTTGTTTCCTCTGACCTCACGTGTATGGGTGCTTTATTTACTGAGATAATCTTCACATGCTCTTTGTATCCTGTCACTTCGTCCAGTTCCCCAAATCGCATTCTGGACTTAATGGAAATGTACTTAATCTGTCAGTATTTGACCATTTATTCGTTCTGCCATCTCAGATTGATAGATCTGGAATGATCAATGCCTAACTGATCAGGAATGTTTTGATAATCTTTCTTTAACGTAATCCTGTGAGTGTGTGTTGTGTCTAGGAAACAGGCAACTATTTTAGCCCCTTAAATTTAACAAAAAATGCTAGCCTCTTCACTAGCCCTGATGACCTAACTACCCAGAGGTCTTCTTTGTACTATACACACAGCAGCACAAAATTTAAAGACTCGCAATGTATAGGAGGGATGGAAATCAGGACATTCTCTATCTGTATGTACAGTACATCTCTTGCTGCACCACACCTCTTCATCAGCCCCCAGACTTAACATTATGAAGTTATACAGAGCAGTCGCAAGTCTTCAACCACAATCTGTAAAGGTTTGAAAAAAAAGTTGAAACACATATGAAAACATTTTCAAAGAAAAAAAAGTCTGACGCGATTACATGAAAATTACTGTATCTTTAGTTTTTATATCGCTAAGGACTAGAGTTAGGGTGTGGCTCAGGGTTCGAATAATGGTCAGTGAAAAGATTAGCTGTGGGATTAGGATAAGGTTTAGCTTTAGGGTAAAGATGAACATTCAGGTTTGAGTAGGGCTATGCTGTCGATTTCGGCTAGGGATAGGATGAGGGCATGGGTTATGGTTGAGGATGCAGAAAGTAATGAAATTAGCATTAGAATTAGGGTAGTTTAGGGCAGAGGCATAAGTGATGAGAGTAGGATTACTTTTAGGGTGCAGAGGTTAGGGCACCTTACAGCATGGGTGAACACCTTTGACAAAGTGTATTATTTTAAAACTGAAAAAAGCATCAAAGTGTATGATGGCTTTGAAGCTAATTGATTATCACATAGATTACATTTACTTGCAACTGTAAATCTCTCACTTTCCCCCCCAAACTATTATGCCTTTCAAACATTTAACTTTGAACTTTCAAACTAGATTCCAGTTGACAAAACATTGGCTGCTACATACGAATTCCTCGGAGCTGAAGGACGAAGCTGGAGAAATGTGTTCACAGCACAGCAAGTTAAACCCTGCACGGGCTTCTGAATTCTTCACAACTTGAAACTGATGGATGGTCCTTTTTGGAGTACCAATACAGAAAGTGTTTCGTCATTCACTTTTGAGCTATAGCAATGGTCGCCCTGAAGAGGAAAGAAGAATTTCAGTAGTTTAATGTCATAATGGGAAGAAGCTACTGTGGAATTTCTATGACCTATGCTCAGCCCCAGAGACGTCATCCCAGAGAATCGAACCACAATCACATATGAGATACATACATATTGGCCATATACGACAGCCGTGTCCAATAAACAGTACAAGTTTCATAGTGAGAAGATGTAACAAAGAAAGAAATGGAATGGGGCTACTAAACGGCAACCTATCTGCTTACAAAGAATCGACTCAGACCAGGACTTGCTAGAAAGACTCCGACGTCATGCAGCCATTGGCATTACATACTAACTGTCAAGAAAAGAAATATCCATGCACTTATGGCCAGTGAATGATTATGACATAAACACACCAAGAGAATTAGTGGGACTGAATTATTTTCAGAATCGCTGAGCGCCTCACAACACAGTATGAAAACAGAAAATACAAAACTAGGTCAACCCTGCTACAGTCGTACAAGAAACACAGGAATATGTGAAAAACCCAAAATTCAAATGCCAACATCATAACTCATACAAATACAGAGAGGTTCCACACAGTGACACGTCTGTGTTCTTTCCATATCATTAAAGATGCATTTTATAGTCCAGAACTTTATCACCGAATGCGTTCTGTGTTTTTGAAGTCTTACTTTGCTTCCATTGAACTAAATAGATCAACACACCTGAAAACAATGATTTGTAGGTGAAAGCTTAGGACTGCAGACAATGTCCATAAAGAATTGGAGTGAGGTGGTCACCCTATTGCGCAGTAAAGCAATGGAGTGCACACAGCCACAATCACAAGCATTGTGCTATCTCTTCAGCACCTGTCTCGCGCCTTCACATAGACCAAGGATATGAGAGACCCTCAGTCACTCCAGTAAGGCAGCAATGAGCATTTGATAATCCCAGGGTGCCTCATTGACATTTAAGGCATCCTGGTAGTTCAAGCTTATAAAAACATCCACACATTACTCATGGAAGGCCATACATAGCTTAGCTAAGCAGATATAAATGTAATACATAACTTTCTAACCCACAAGCCAACCCTTCAAAAGAAGGGACTCCTAAGAATTCCATTCCTTTCCTCCCCCAAACCCATACGGGGTAGAAGCGATCCAAGCCTCGGTGATCCAAGGCATTGACCCTTGGCGGAGCCACAAGGAATACACTTAAGCCTTCTTCTGCTTCTGTTCAAAGTTTCGGAAACAAATCAACACATCACCAAGTGCCATTACTTGAACTGAAATGCATAAAAATCAGTTTAACTTTGAGGAAAGTGGTATAGGGTCCTGGTACAACATGGTAACTGTATCAGCAATGGAAAGACCAGCAGAATAGGGCTGGAACTAGGAAACTCTACTGTCCGCAGGGTGCTGTACTGCTTTCTCTGCAAAGGCGTAGTCTTTGAAAATCTAAGCATCTTCTGCAGGGCATGTACTGCTTTGCAGCGGTGAAGGAAATTAATACTGCACACAGATCAGCACATCACCACCATGAAAAAGAAACCTATCTCACAGGTATGACAACCATCACATGACAGCCATCTCCAACAAAGTGTTTGGCAGGGACTTAATTGTAGACCAGGAGCAGTCCTACTATGAAAGCTCAGAAATCATGAAAATAAATTGCTCACATAAATCACCGTCACACTCATCACTTCCGCCATCGTGAACATGAAAAAAATATTTATCTCCTACAAATGCGAGCACACATGCCACAGTGAGGAACCATGCAGTCCATGAACCTTTATTGAACTTGAATTCCGAATAGGCTCTGCATCACATAGGTCACAGAAACAAAAGCAGTACTTGTGCCCCAGAGGAGCACAACCAGCCATGAGGTATCACTGTCTGTGAGGGGGAAGGCTTCCATCAGAAGGCCTGCACAGCAACAGCATGTTGAGGGATTCCCATGAATCCAAAAGAGCATCAAACACTTTGTTACAGAAAGGGTATTATTTCCTTAATACTATCATAAAAAGTCATGTAATCAGGAAGCGTGCTCTGGTCAGTAGTAGCCACCCTCAGTGAAGTATCACACACCCAGCACAGCAAGCTGTGGTGTCTGCAGTGACAGAATAGCACCCAAACAGTCTGTGTGGTACATCCGCAGCATTCCAGTTCCTCTTAACAATTTGCAGCAGGGCCATGTTGCCTAATGTACTTTTACCCCAAAATGTCAGTGAAGGAACCCTGGTAATGGGAGTGGGGCAGAAGCAGTAGGTGTCTTCCGATAAGAACCAGACTTCAGGCACATACTCTGCAAGAGTGGAATAAACATCTGCAAACACTGATAAGAGGATTGAGGGGTGCGAAGATCCCAATTCCAAAACAGAGTTGCTTTAAGTGGAGCACCTTCCTCCCTCCAAGTAAAAGGTGTGCTCTTTGGAGAGAGGAGGAAGGGGAATTATTCTTCATATCAAGGTCGGAGCTCCCAAAAGAAACCTTGAGGGATTTCAAACACACACAGGCTCCCCTCCAACTAAAAAAAGAGGGCTCTGAGCGTGGGAGCAGAGGGCTTTGTCCTTCATATCCCATCAGACACAAGTCCTTGGCCTTAGAAAGAGTGGAATAGACCAAAGCGTACAGCTTAGTATAATCCGTTTCCTAGATTAGATGGAAGTGCCATCCTCAAAGAATGGAGGAGAAAAATAGATGGGCATTTTGGACAAAATGGCCCTTGTCACTTCGGATACAGAGGGGCCTCCCGGGTCTGGTAAACTACCATCAGCCTCCTCAGCGCATCTAAGAGTTGTCTTATACCATGTGCATCCAAGCTATCATTCCGAAGAAGTGCTAGACCTTCAGGATATCAGTCTGTCTGACAAAACAAAATAACACAAAACTAACAAAAGCATTTAAAAATATGAAACCAAATGACCACGAAATTCCTACAGAATCATTAACTCTCCACATCACATCCCAAATATTACTAATGCACATCAAAAATCCCCACCTCTGAGCAGAGCCAAACTACCACCCATTTCATGAAAATCCTCAAAGCCGTACTATTAAAAGGTTATTTGGAAGACTTTTCTCTTGGGGCGGTCATTGAGGAATGTCAAAGTGGAGTATTCTCATCAACAAACTGAACTCTAGTATCCATTGTTCTTCTATTCCCTGCATTCTTTACCTTTGTCATTCTTTATCCCTGAGTACTTTAATGCTATCAAAGGATGTCACCAAGTGTTCTCCATAAGACAATACAAATAAGTAGAGAAAGTATTCGGATTCATGGTAAGACCTGCACCCAAGGTCATGCCCGGATCAAAGGAACAAACGGGGCTACCAAATGAAAGGACAGACATTTACACCATCACAGCAAAAGAAGAGGCTAAAATATGTTACATTTGAATGGCTATTGTGGCTGTCTGTTTCTTGAACATAATTTCAAACTCAAAGTCTGTGCACTAGGATGGAAAAGAGGGATACAATTTTTATTCTTTATCCAAAGGGTAAGTGCTCACTGCCACATCCCACAGTGTGAACAAGGAGCACCATTGTGTGCTACACTTCTGTGTTGATCTTTGTTCATAAAAAACAATTAGAAAAAGATTTGTGTTTGATTTCTGTTATTTAAAAAAAAAAAAGTCGTACTGAAAAGACCAGCAGTTCGTATATCCAAAATCCAGTTTTCAATCTAAGCAGATCAGCTGCCTATCAATATTTAATAAAGGTGCACCATATGACGAGCATATGGTATCCACAGTATTTCTAATTAGAGACATCCCCATCTTATTATCAGGAGACACAGTTATACTAAGTTTGTAAGGTTAAATGTCTCAGTGTTTAGATGTTTCATTCCCTACAGGTTGCCTCATGCCTCTGTAACTAAGAGCCATCATCTACCCTTCTTTGTTTACTTGAGACTTGTTCCTCTAGTTCAGTTGAAGGAGACAAAGAGCATGCCCCATGTTTTTCTTTATTTATTGCGGTTAAGCCAAGTCTGATAGGCTATAGAGTGTGATAAGAGATTGGAGCTGTATAGTCTCCTGTAGCCGAACAATAACATCCTTCATTAAATATAATACCTCAACAAAGCCTATACAATGCAACTTTTTGGCATTGTCACCTGCAGCCACATTCAATTAGTACTCCCATATCTAAAGGGAAATATTCTTACTCACTGTACAATATGGCTTGCTCTCAAATCCAGTGTTGCACTTGAGCCACCTCACATTGATTTCCACAATTCGGTGTTTTTTCTCAGCCTAAGTGCATTTAAGAGAAATGAAAAAATGCCCATTACCCCTTTACTGTCACAAAAATCTGCACATACACTTCTCATAACCAGACTATTGAAAATGTGAAGAACTCCCTGGTGGTCTTCAAATGTTCCTACATTTTCTCTAACATCTTCGAGAGCCCCTTTCACCCCATATCCATTAAATTGAAAGCCTTGTTCAAATTAAAAAGGTAAATCCGGAGACTCATCCATTCCTTGGGGTGGGGGCAATGTGACATGGTAAGCCTTTACCCAAACCTCCTCTTGAATAGGGATGTACTGCCTTGGAAAGTTGACATAAAGTCTGGTGCTATTCATGTCTTCATTGTACAAAGTATATTGTGGTGGGTCACTTGCTGTTACCGGTGCATTTATTTCACTTATGGTCCTCCTTCAGGACATTTGTTCATGTATACAAGGCCATTTATTGTAAACAATGTAGAAACTGTCACATCTTCCAACATTTCTTGCTTTCAACTTTCCCCAATCATGGAGATGTAACCGTGCTTCCTGGCAGTTATTGTTATAGCTAATACAATTCCAGCCTTGAAATGTGCCTTTCTTCTAAGTGATTAGAAATCCCGTTTCGCCTTTTGCTCCTAACTTTTTTTTTTAACAAGAACCTTGCTGTGTTATGTGCAAATACTTCAGCCATGTTTTTCAAATTTGAAAGTATCCTAATGCTACAAACTATTTTTTTAAATTTTAAAACGTTTGAAAATATTGCCACGGGCGCCATTTTTGGAGTAATTCTGACATTGGCTCATGTGTGTATCAGCTTTCATTTTCACTTACTCAGATTTAGCAAATATAGTCGTGCAGTCTTGCTTGTTAAAGTTTTCGATCATCTTGTTAACTTTGCTTGTATAATTGTAAATTTATCGCAGATAAACAGTTGGCCATATAGCTCTGGGAGGATTATTTCTTTTAGTTTCCTTAGTGTAATGGTCCAGTAGAAATTAAGCAATTTATTCCTTATCTGTGGTCACAAAAATGTTATAGTTTGCTGAAACCAATTAATCTAGTTAGTTTTTCCTTCCTATCCTTTCAAATTCTGATGCTGTTCTTTTGTTGTGTTGTGTCACCTGCTTTGTATGGGCTGTAGTCCGTATACACACCACCTCCAACCTCTGCATCAATGAACATGTGTATGAGGCATATCTAAACACAACACCATCCAGCAGGCTGGAAATAACTTCACAGTTTAAATCAAAAGGAAATCCTTCAGATTTATAGAAACCAAATACAAACTAGATATTATGCACCTCGGTAATCAGGAAAGCATGCCCCATAGGTTTTGGTTTGAGAGCCAAGAGTGTGAACTCTAAATCCTGTCTCCCTCTCACCTTTCCTCGCCAGTTTTCAGGAAGGGCAAGGGATCTCTCCATGGACTTGCCCTACCGTCATCTGACAGAGATTGAGTTCCATTTCATAAATTCCCACAATGCAGTGACAAGGACAACATAAACATCTACCTCATTGTATCCTCTCCTTTTAATATCATATGAAGAGAGGCTCCCTCTGTGTATCCACACTACTATGGACATTTCACCAAAATCCTGCTACTTTTATTCCACAATGTTGCAACAGGTGTAAATACCCACTGCAGCATATGTCAGCCATTCTGGCAGTGAGGATGATAATTTTCAAAACAGATTTGGGTAGGGAATTTTAAGGTGGCTGTTCTGTAATTATTGTTTTACTGTTTTCTCTAAATTGAAGTTCAGGTTGCCATTGTACAGAATGTAGCTGCTTTGTGTTGTTACTCTATTGTGATCTAAGGCTTTGTGTAATATTCACCAACTTTTTGCTACATTTACAAAAAAAACATTGCAAAATTGTTACAAAGTTTACTGTAAAATCCATACTAATGCAAGTACACCAATACAGTCTGCGTGCATGAGTAAAGTTTATCTTCCTTTTTTAAAGCAACACCAGCCACAATAAGCTGATATTTATAGAGTAATGGAGATTTTAGAGATATAAAACAAACAGACAAATGATGATGGGAGGAATGCTTGTAAACAGTCAACCCACTTGTGGTAGCATTCCAACCCATCATTTTCGCCCATTGTGGCACTCTAGACAGAAACCTGCCTTATGCAAATCAGTATTGACTCTGCTCCGCATGGGTTTGTCACAATAAGGAGCTACAGAGGGAAAAATTAATCAGGTCGCCCCCCACTCAAAAATCACCAAACAGCAAAAAGACCTGATCAATAGGGGCTGAATCCACTTTTGTATATAGGATTGGGAATGGGTCTTCAACTTATTATGCCCACGAAATTTCTCCGTTGTTCACAATCCTTATAGCCCAAGGTAAAATATTGGATTTCTGAAAAAACCCTTTTGGGTTGTCAGTCACTGCGCTCCAAATATACCCCCCACTTAAACAGGTGTATAAACAACAAAAAAATTGTGTATAGGCGAGATAGCACCTCACGTGCGCTACACCAGAGGAGCTTACTGGTTGGTTCTCACCAGTTGTGCCCACGTTTCTCATCATAGGTAGCTATCTCACCTGTGAAAACAAAGAAATTGTCCAGTACAAACAATAAAGGTGAAGAAAGTGTTTGTGTGTATCACAAAAAGGAAAAGAAGAAAGACCCCGTAATACTAAAATTGAGTTAAGGCTCACATACACCAAATGCCAATTTTATTCAGGACTCGTGAGCTTACTCAAAGTTAAAAACAACTGCATGTTGCAGACCAATTAAGGATGGGCCAACATGTTTCATTGCCTGTTTTCTTTATGGCAATTTCATCAGGGCTCGAGGTCGTAAATCACCTTACTGGACTTCAATTTTGTACACGGAGTGACTGACAAACACAAAAAGAGACACAGTTAAAAACGTCCAACCAGTTAGACCCTCTTCAGATAACATTCACTATGTAACAACAAATGGCTAAAGCCTACATCACTGCAGTGGATATTTACCAGGTGTTAGCAAAGGCCCCTCGTACCAGCTATCCACCTCGTCACAGGGTGCCTCCTTCTAATAAGAGACCCTTTTACAACACCGTTTGTTATCGTAAATCTATGTGGAAAAACATACAACTATTATTTCTTCCATTCCTCTCTAGTGTGTGTAAAATAAAACCGTTTACACCATAACACACTCTCTATAATCCAAAATCACAGCCCTAGTGGTCCATATTCCTATATATAGGTTGGGTTTGTATTGTCGAGTTAGTTTATACATCTATGTGCACCACAAGAGTTCCTCTCCCTAATTATTTTGTAGCCAAAGGATCGTACGTCATGACAACTGGCAGACAATCACTACTCTGTCTCGCATTCTTCTCAAGTAATGCACTTCGTGGTGTATTGAGCGCTCTTTTTCTTGCATTATTCACTATCCTGCTAGGATAGGCCCTCTGAACCAATTTGTCTCTCAAACCCTCCGATTGCTGCATGTAAGCACTCGTGGTTGAGTAGTTCCTACGGTATCGCAAGAACTGGCCCACGGGCAGATTATCACGTAAAGCCCTGGGGTGGAATGACTGATAGTGAAGCAGTGAATTTATATCTGTAACTTTCTGATGTACAGTGGTACAGAGTTTGTTGTCAACAACCACAATATCCAAGTCCAGGTATACTGCCTTTTGATTGCTCAGTGTCCAAGTGAACTTTAGGCTTGCATCCAGCCCATTAAGCCAATTCAAAAATTCAAGGAGGCCACTTTCCGCCCCGGACCAGATGCACAACACATCATCTATATACCTCTTCCAGAGGCGGATATTGCTCTGGAAGGGATTAGATGGATGGTGAATATAGTTCTCTTCGAACTGGCCCACATAAATGCAGGCTAGGCTGGGCGCAAAGGTTGCGCCCATAGATGTCCCTGATACTTGTAAAAAAAAAAGGTGATTATTGTAGCGAAAGTAGTTGCGTGTCAGTGCTAACTCTATGCACTGTAACACGAATGATTGTGGAGTATCGTAAAACCACTCCTGCTCCCCAAGAGCACGTGCTGCTGCCACCAGCGTGGCATCTTGGGGTATGCAAGTGTACAGTGACTCGATGTCTATAGTCACCAGAAACTCACGTGTAGGATCAAATTCTAGCTCTTCCAAGATATTAAGGATGTCAATCGTATCCTGGACATAGGAAGGTTGTTTTACTACTGCTTCCCTCAAGAAAAGGGTTCAAGGACAGATTGATTCCTGAAACTATTGGGCGTCCTGGGGGTGGCCGTTGGGCCTTATGAATTTTCGGCAGTATATAGAATGCCGGAGTCCTAGGTTTAGGATTCACTAAAAATTCTGCCTCTTTTACAGTGATCCATTTCTTCTCCCTTGCCTGTCCTACCAAGATTTTAATAGTCTCCTGAAGTTCACCAACAGGATCACGGGGGAGCGGCCGATAGTTCTCACGTACCCCCAGTAGTCTCATGACCTCGGTCTCATAATCACTCGTATTCATTACAACTACCGCCCCGCCCTTATCCGCAGACTTTATAGTGATCGTCTGATTGTCTTGCAAGCTCTTGATTGCCTGCCAGTCATCACAGCTCATGTTATTAAAAGCGTGGTATTTTTCTGTCTGTTCCAAGGCAGTGATCTCTTCAAGTACCTGTTGCTCAAAAACCAATACCTCTGGGCCTACTGAGGAATTGGGAGGACAAAACAGGGACGGGCGATGCAGATTGGTAGTGAATAATGAAGGGGGGTCCATACTTTTGTTGGCAAAAAAATGTTTTAACTTGATTTTCCTCATAATCTCGTGAAATTCTATTCTGCATTTAAAAGAATCATGTCTGGGGGTGGGGCCATACCCCAAACCTTTGTTTAAAACCCGGAGTTCACTGGGTGTCAAACAATGGTCAGATAAATTGACCACTATGCTGTTCATAATGGGGTCCTCCCCCGGCTGCGGGTTATTCGTGGAGAGTACGTTTGCCATGACTGATCCTGGTTCTGGCGTGCACGTCCTCTGCCTCTCTGGCCTCCCCCTCTGTTGCCGTCCTAAAAAGATCGTAACAGGGCTCCTAAATCTTCGTTGGACTTATCTTGATGGTTAAATCTCACTCTATTTTGATTTGAGGATTGAGCACCTCCTTCCTCTTCTTCACTAGAGGTATTATCGAATGTCCAGTTTTGAGGAGTTCGACTGGCTTGTTGACGCCCGCCCCCTCCGCATGGGAACAGTCCATCCCGAAGTACCAGACAAGGCCCTCTCCAGAAGGAACCAAGAGCAACCCCAGACCTTATTTGGCCTTGTGAGGCCTCGTCAGGGAGGTATAGCTTAGATACTGAGGCACAGTGCGTCTATTTGCAAGCATTTCTCCAATCACTTTTTGTGGTTGTTATTAGAGATATAATCTCTACCCTGTAATATACCTGAAATGTGTGTACTGCTATCCACTCGTAGAAATATATTCTGTTAACTATACTTGGTTCAATAGTTTGTAAACAGCTGGCTGTCCACTCTGGTCTCACAAATGGGTAAGGTACTGAGTTGAAGAGTTACATATTGAGGTGGTCGGATATTCAAATTACCTTGCTTCTCTACATATGTAGACATTATCATTCTTGTTGCACTGTTTTGTGTTTTGAAGTTTTCTTAATTATTTTCACAGCTAGTTGTTTATCTGTGTTCTCTTTTTATGTAGTGTGACATCTCAAAAAGGCTTTTGATGCAATCAAAAGAAGACTGATGAAAGTAGCAAGACAACATACCTGAGCATATTAGAACAGGCAAAAGCTTTGATCCTTATCAAACAGTCTGATTTTGAGGCGGTTTCAGAAAAGAAAATAGTAATATTTCCAATGATGAGCTCATTGATCTCCAAGGGCAGCTCCTCCATCTTTGTTATTTAGATTTACGAATTGTCACTAATCCCTAGGATGCATATAAAGGATTATTAGTCTATAGGGTCTCTGTCAAACAACAGTTCTCTTGCATTTGTTAGTTCCTCTTGGTCCTTCATTAAAAAACAGATGATGTCACGAAATGGCCCCTACGCCTCCCTGTATTACACCCCCCCCCCCTTTTGCTTCTCCCTGTGCCAAGTCTTCCTCCCTCCTCTCCAGGAACCTCAGCTGCCTTCAATGGCAATGATGTGCTGCCATCAAGTGGTCCATATGCCTCCGTGCATCAGCACTGAGTGGAGAAGGATGAACTTTAATAGTGGTTCTAATCCCTGCATACCTCCTCAGTGGGTGTGTACCTGTTTCTTACTGATCTTTTGTTGTCATCGCTCCTTGGGAAGAAAACATGATCTGACTTGATATGGTGTCTCCTTCTTTGAAGGGTGGGTCTCCTCCCCTCCCCTCGCCTGTCATCCCTTAAAAAGCCACAGCTCTGGGACTATGGGCAAGTGTGGTGAACTGCCATTGGCTCTCTTACCCATCTGAAAGCACTGCATTGCCTAACATGGGAGCCAGCAT
This sequence comes from Calotriton arnoldi, assembly GCA_963921515.1. Taxonomy (NCBI): domain Eukaryota; kingdom Metazoa; phylum Chordata; class Amphibia; order Caudata; family Salamandridae; genus Calotriton; species Calotriton arnoldi. Next base: position 161,859 of record CAWUFW010011853.1, read on the forward strand.
GAAGAGGCGTTCTCCTGTCTGCAGTCTCATGGTTGCAGCGGTGCAGTGAAAAATGTCTGGAACTATTTGCCATCTTGCTCCCAAGAGGGCCAAACAGATTTGGGCCGGTAACATAGTGAAAAGCTCTATTTCAGTAATCTCTATTTTTTACAAGGTGAAACGCATGCATTTCATGCTAGGACCTGCATCTCTTTCATTTAGGATACCACAATACACCTACTGGATTTCTCTGATCCTGCTCTGTGGCATAGACGTGGTTCTGATTCTTCTTTTCCATCACAAGTATCTAAGGTTTGCATTGCACATCCATCATTTCTAATTTCTGACTCGTCTAATGTCTCAACAGTTAATTACATTGGAATTGGATACATTTTCATCACTGTCTTATAGACTGTCTGTAAATCGGACATTATGTTCAACCCCATGTTCTCATATCTTGCCGGTAACAGCTCAGCCTGTGAGAAAACTTGCTATCAATCAGTCTGTTGTCAAACTCTGTGGTCTCATCCCTTCACTTTGACCAGGAATCGACTTCCATGTTCAAGACTACATGGCATCACAAATATAGTTGTGTCCTCCTTGGCACTATTCCATCTCAGGCTGTGGATAATGGCTCTGCTTCTCAAAACTCCATCTTTACAGGTGTTGGTAATCCTGCACATAGGCTGTATCTTTGCTCGGTGTTCTACTCACCTGATTTGGGGAACCATAAGTTGGAGGAGATATTTGGGCGATCACTGTAGATGGGGGAATGGTTGAGTAGGGGGATACGTGTTAACTGGTGGATAAGTAGAAATAGAGGCTATATTTTTCAATTCTGGCCCCAAAAGCACTGCCTATAGAACTGGGAATTTGCCGCCTTTCTGTGTTTTTAAAACACTGTATTTCATAATAGTATGTTATATAATGTTTTATAATTGTTTTTCATACTATTATAGTGGCATGCCTCTATGACAACATTCATGCTAATTGTCACCCAATTTTGCCATCTTGGGAGGGCTTCTTTGGTTTAAGTCAAGCATCAAAACACCTAGATATGTTCCTTATTCCAATATAAGCATGCTTGTAAACATAATCACAAGTTTCTTGTTTGCCTTTATCACTACTTTGTGTGTTTCCCGATACCTCTCAATGCTTGGTTAATCCACAAGATTGTAGCTAGTAGTTCCAGATAAAGTCCAGAGAGGCAGGTACTTCGGCATTTTAGATGGCAACCACACCTGCCTGAGTTTTTTCTGCAGACATAGGAACCTCCTCAGTGGTCTCAGCATGTACCTAAAGCTCTTGATCACTTCCAGTTCTTGGTTTTCAAATAGAGACGATAACCTTAAAAGGCATGGCATCTCCATTGTAAAGGATGTGGAAATAAGTGTGAGACCCATGTTTGCCATTCTTGGTGGCTTTTATTGCGTGATTTGTTTCGGTTTATTGATTCAAGATAAAACAGCTTCAATGGTAGTGGCTTACTTTTTATGATTGATTCTCTGCAAGGTTTACTCAGGTGATTGGCAATTTCTACTGCTCATTCACTTTTTATGGTTTAGGCACTCAATATCTCATTGGGTCCATGTTTCTCATCGATACTTATTGGCTTACATTGTCGAATTCATTAACACCTACCCCTTATTTGGATCTTCCTCTGGTCAGGCAAGACCTTCATGCTTATTGCCAACTACAGATCATTGTTCAAAGTTTCTTTCAAACATTTACTACTAAAGTATTTTTTCTGGTGACTTTTACCTTAATCCATGGCATTGGCTCTTCTTCATTGCAAGCTCTACCTCAATAACTTAATTTTACAAAAGAGTGCTCCTTTACTTTTACCTTGAAGGTGGTCCACTCTTGTCTCAAGACATAAGCTCTTTCTTAATTCCTGATTCTCTCCCTCCATCTGAGTCTTCATTGTTAAAATGTGGTAAAAGCTTTCCGTTTACCAAGAGTGCACTGACTGCCTGTGCAACTTTTAATTGCCTTACTAATATTTTATGCAGCCAGGAAGTCATGTTCAGCTACCTCAGTCAATAGATGTGTATGGCAATAAAGATGATTTACCAGTATATCAACCTGGAAATTCCATCCATCAGCTTAGGCTACTACATAAGGAACATAGGTGATTCTTTGGTGGAGCCTTCGGATGTATTTGTCCTCGATGCTGCATTCTGGTGTACTTTATCAAACGTGCTGCAGATGTTGTAATTGGAATTCCATCCCATTTCTCTTCTACTAAAGATATTTCATGCATTCCTTATTTTCAATGCACAAGGAGTATCATCACACTAGATTAGGTTACTTCTCTTACGTAGTCATGACTGCATACTTCTTTGACATATCCTCACTATGTAAGGGCTAGTGTGATATAAGGAGGATGAAGTGGAGATATTAAGAATATATACCAGTTTTGGGCATCTTCAGTGCTTAAATCAAGCTGTTCACCATCACAGGGTAAATCTTAGCTCGCATGCTGCCCTTTGCCAATTTGGTTTTATGTTACACTTAAACAAAACATGGCTATTAAAAGTTAGACACATAAAAGTGATTAAAGGAAAGTGACTAAAGCCTGTTGAAACCATTTTAGGGAGGCAAGCAGGTTGGCAGTCAGCTGGACTGACCCACCCTCACTGAATGAGGACTTTGATGAGAAGCTAGATTAAAGTTTTGAAACATGTCTGTTAGTGTTCTGAAGGTTTAGCAACAGCATTGAAATATTTCCCATGCATATATGTAACTTCTCCTATATGGTATAGCAGTTTTCTCGTAGCAATAGGGCATTTAAGGTAGAAGCGTATACCAATGGTGCTTCATTGATAGGTCCACAAGTAACAGTGTATTTATATGTTACCAATTCCTTCCACTGGCATATACCCAGATTGAAGTAATATAATTTAAGTGTTAACGCATGCTTATGAAACCATTAATAGGAACACAGGCATTGTTCTTTGTGTATCTGCAACAGCCAGCACACAGCAGATTGTATATTTTTTTGGGTGTATGCTGTTTTAGTACTGCAGTATGAGTGTTACATGAGGATAAATATAACTGCTTTATTAAAAAAAGGAAAGTCATGAGAAAACATTATTTTATGTATGCACATCAAAAGTATCCAGTTTGTATGGAGGTGTAATATAAGAACTGCATACAGTGCAGCAAGTGGAGTTGCTGTGCTGCGTAGCGTGAATAAAAGAGAGCAGAACTACGCTATATCTTCAAAGAAATGGCACCGTTCTCCTCTCCATGCGCTTGTGCACTCGTTGCTGCCTAGCGCCAACGCAGACAACCTTGTGTCATAGTGCAAGGGTGTCTGCATTAAGGTCAGGATAGCTTTTGGGCAGGAAGGAATACCAGAACACAGCATATATGCAAAGAGAAAATAACGAGGAGTAATTATGATATTTCTCTTTGTTACGCCAGCCTCCGGCAGGCGCATCATATTGGTCCAAACTCATGTCCACAGGTCTTTTTAGATGTAGTTTGCGTCAAAATCCATGGGTGGATGCACAGCAACACCCATGCACCACCCATGGAACGCCTACCTCACGCAAAGTAAAACAAGACAGTGCAATGCGCTGCGTTGTTACTTTTTTTTTTTTTTACAAAGCAACACAAATTACAATTTCTGAAGATGAGTTCCCATATAGAGTTTACCACTATGTTTTTAGGCTGTACTAGAAGCGTCTCTGCACATTTCTTTTTCGATTAAATAAAAACGGGTTCTCTTGTACTCAAATCAGCCTGCCAAAGTAAACACTTTCAGGTCAAATTCATACTGTTGTCATCCCAAGGGCACCCTTCCTGTGACCTATCATAATCAGCCTCTCTGCTTTGTAGGCTCCTCATTTACAGATAGCTTCTCCAAACCATTTTTCAATTGTGTGTTTTTTGCATACCCTCAACTAAAACAAGAGCATTAGGTGCACTGGCTCAATCCACTAAGATTGCTTCTTCTGTACAGATGACAGTAGCATATGCCGGTTTGCACACATTAGGGATTGTGAAGTAGCAATGCAATGTGATAGTGCAGTGAGTGCGACCTGCAAACTTGTGAGTGCATGTCTAATATACCAATACATCCATCCACAACTGCACTACTAAATACCCGCCTTCCCCTGCACCATGTCTGACCTAACGCAGGCTAGGCATAAGGAAGTGAGGAAAGTAGATGGGAGTCGCACCCAACCCCTCCCTGCTGTGGTATGTCTTGCATTGTTACACGTGTGCACTACATAAGCCTAGTGAACCGTTTTCCTTTTCCACCCCTTGCTCAGGGATAGGAATGAAAATGTCATTCAGCATCCAACGTTTCCGGCCTGTGTTCTGACATTTATTTTGATGAACCACGGGGGTCTCTCCACCCATGTGTATGATGGGAACGAATGCAGACACTTAATTAGGTAGGGTGGTAGCCTTGTGTAGCTCCTGCAAACAATGCGTAGCAATCCATCGACACACAGATTTGGGAATCAGAGAATCTGATAGTTGTGAAGGTCTGCTGCACACTGTGATGGGCAGCACAATGCCTCCTATTGTTCATTTGCATGGAGCTTTCTGTCTTCCATTAATGTGCTCTGTTTTGCCCGGATTCTACACACTGTTTCTGGTTCCTCATTCTCCCTTATCCTATTTAGAACTGCATTAGATGTTTGCCCTCTAAATGAAGACTGTTATTTAATGCACTACCCTAACCATCAACAGATCAACAGTATTCAGCATCATAAGCTACACCCAAACAATTCCAAAGCCCAGTTATTGAAAAGTAAAACATTATGTATTTTTATATTTTCTATGTGTTTTAAATAAGCCAAGGCCACAGCACATTTCATCAGACTTAAATGTGATTAGTGTTTCATTTCTATTCAAAATGTTCTATTGTGTTTCAATTTATGATAGAAGTTCTTCTTTTGACGATGTCCATCATTGATTACTAAATATTTTTGTTGATGCTGTTTTTGAAAGTAAATTGGTCCTAAAATATGTAAATATGTCCTAAAATATTGAAGTCTCCGTAAAATTAATTCTGCTGAGTTTTTTTTTTTAAATAAACGTTAAAAAATCATGCTTCCAAACCAGCATCAGACCAAAAGTAGTCTATCATAAAATTTCATCAATGGCGGATTTCTACAGATGATCATATCCAATTTAACTTGATACTTTTACGAATAAGTTGTTACAAGCAGCTAGAAAAGAGGTTTTAAGAGTATACTGTTGCAAAATGGGGACATATATACCTTGGAATACCTTTTTCCTATTTTAGGTGCCAAAATCAGAAATCAAGGAAGTAGTTCAACTGTTTAATCTGAAAGCACAACAGTTTTAAAATATTTCTTCTTTAGGATAGTAATGTATTGGATTTCAGTTAAATGTACTCTTTCCAGTCAGGTGTACACAAATCCCTGATTAGAATGTGTACACTTTTCCTGTGATGTAGTGAAAGAAAAGATGAACAGAGATTACTTTGATGCTTCTTTTTCATATATCAAATTCCAAAATATAGGATGGTGGTGTTCACCCTAACTGCCAAGCGGCCCAGGAGAAGTTAAATGTAGGAAGCGAAGCAACAGAGCATGGATCACCCCCTATACAATTCAAATTGGTTTCCTAGTTCATTATTGAAATGATACAGCGTGTGACCTTGACTGATCCTCCATAGTTTTACCTCAGATAGTCTTTGCAATTAGAGCAAGTACGTTGGATTTAATTGTAATATTCTGGTCACCGCCACTTTGTACAGGACATCCTATAAGAAATCTGGCACTTCACCATTACGTCAACATGTATTTCATGCCGACTGGTACTATCTCATTGCAAAAGTGATATTAGCATTCTTCCTGACATTATTTGCTTACCTCCTTATATATCCTCCTGTCTGAGCAGCGTTGGCTACTCCCTACAACTTTTATATTGAGGGAATGTATGTCCTGTATGTGTGTTGTGTGCATCTAAAGCTTGTGAACTATAGCCATATTTCATGGCTTCTATGTTTTTTCCTAGAGCTGCCTAATGAATTGCAGTAGGCAGCAGCAGTTCACTTACAATAATGTACTATATAGGTTTTTTTTTTCTTCTTGTATGTAAGCAGCTGCACTTCTACCAAAATCTATGGCAGTTTAATTCAAAGTCTGAATCCAAACACAGGCCCGCTCCAGCATTTCCAGGCTTCTCTTGAACCTTGCAACTCCACACTCTCATTCACGCCAATAATCGAAGATCAATACATTGCAAACTCTAGCTGAGCAATAACAGTTCAATAAGACATTGCTCGTGTCTCATTCAATTTTCTAAACACATGTATCATTCATGGAGAGGGAATTCTGTCTCTGACATTTTTTGTTTTAAATGTGAATATTGGCCAGGTTACAAGGTGCTCACCTTTTTTACCAAAACAAATGGAATGTGAGAAAGGCAATAGCATATGACAGAAATGAAAGAAATCTTGGGTAAATAATATGTTCTGGTCACCTTCAGAGATCTATTTTTAGTGATACAGCTGCTTTAGGATTAATGGTGCTTTTGGGTACTTGGCTTGAGTAAGCATTTTGTTGATTGTCATTAAAGTTTTAAAAATGTTCCACAAAAGTATGCATCTGGCAAGTAGAAAAGTGAAGAGGACAATAGTGCTTATTCAATGCAACATAGCTTAAAAGAAAAAGCAATTCTGAATTTAATAACTATGAGATGAAAAAAACACGTCAGAAACGCACAAGAGAAAACTGATTACATTTCTTCCAATGGCAAACTTTGTGTTCCAAGCAAACAGTTGTTTTCGAAGAGAGTCCGACTTGTACTTGACGGCATTTCAAAACCTCATTTCTTCGAATATATTTCTGCCATTACTGAGTGAATTTATTGTGATGCCTTTCAGGATTTCTGCCATTTTTGACTTCATTGGAGCGTGTGAGAGAACAGTACTGGCTCAACCTATCAGCGTGCCCCTTCTGCCCTATGAGCACATTTTGGAGGGATTGATTGCAAAGTGATATCGATGCCTATGTTCCGATTTATTATTGTACATAAAACTATGGGTGAGTGAATAAAAATGACTAATGCTAAATGTGCTGTTCAATTAGAAATTTGGGAAACACACAAACGTACATCCCTTTATTTCTGCAAAGAGAGAATAGCCAATTTTTGAGAAACAGTGATCCAATGATGCTTGAAATTCCAAAGAAATTCACAGTGGTTTTTGGTTTCACCCAGAATTGAGGACTGGATTTTAACATTAATAGTTACGAAAAACTGGAACATGTGTTCAGAAATGTCCTTTTTATGACTTTTGATGACATTTTTACATGAAGGCAGACGTATGTAAAAGGAACTGCTTTAAAGAAGGTTACAGAAGCACTTTAGAGATGTTCATGACATGTTTCCTAACATTTTCTGGTCGTTGATTGTCAGCTTGGTGGCTGCATTTGCCGATTTGGTGGGATCTTTGCCCCCAGCAGAAACTTATGGCGTCGGATCTCCCACCTATGCTCTCAAGGGACTCCTCTCCAGATAATGTCCTAAAAGTGGCCACGGTCCCAAATATTGCTGGCTGCCTGTGTAAACATTAGACCTGCCCACAAAATAGAAGCATTAGTGAACTGGTAAAGAAATAAAATAGTATGTTACTCTTGGACATTGAAGCTTAGAATTAAACATTTGCCTGGCTACTCTTTACACCACACTTCCTAGTGTGGGTCAGAGATGCAAGGTTTTTCTATGAGTACTGTTACTGTGTCCTACTGTTGTCTGTTATGTGACATACTCCTGCATACCGAGGCTTCAGTCTTACTCTTGGCTTAGATGTTTTTAATTTATGAAGTTCCCAGAGCAAAGCTTGTCACCTAATGGATCACTTTTCTATGAGTGAGCATGCTTTGTCAATCTGGCCTGGGTACTGAGGTGTAATTCACCTCTAAGACACAGATAAGACCCAATACTCATAGAAAGTGTTGTGTAAATCAGGCTCAGTATCTCGGACACATGTTGTTGTTGACCTACCCAGCCTACCTCTTCAAAGGCCTTCAGGGCCAGAATGACCCATCACAATTGCCTCACCATGGTGGCACGGACTGTTGAAATAAAGGTGAAAAGACATCCCACAAGGCCTAGCAGAGTTCATTCTGCCATGGGTCCTGCATCCAATAAATAAATTTCTAGTCAGTTGTTATATTCTATTTGTAAGAAAAGTAGGAAAGCGTTGGCACGTCTGACACACATTTCTACAGCCAAAAGTAGTCGCGGCCGCCCTTCGGAATCAGTTTCCAAGATACAATACTGTTTTGGAGCCTGAAGCATCTGCAGGGGTCACCGCAGCAGGGCTGGGGAGGCAGCACTTCACCTGTTACTGGGACTTTGCAGGGACCACTGTAAACAGTGGGAGTTAAAATCATGCAAACCTTTGCCAAGTATGTAAATCAGAAAAGTGCATTTGTTATAGTGTCCCTGCTACGACTGTAAATACCTTTTTAGCTCCATAGAGATTCTTTTTTGTAATCATAGTGTACGCATTGTCACGTTAAGTGGTCGGAGTTTTACAAATGGAATGTTTCTAAAAAGATGTTTTTAATGGCAACGGACTGAAGTAAAAACGTGTATGAAACAACATTTACTTATGAAACAAAGGGCTAAACATAGGAAAAAATGAAGGAACAACACAGAAGGTTGTACGAATGAGAGCTAAATCAAAACTGGACATGAAAATGATTTAACATGTAACGTGTATTTGTTCAAACTGTATCACTATGCATCAGCAGAAGTTAATAAAATAAATTATCCGAATGCACATGGTGTAGTGGAATTGAATGATATGTACTTGGGGAGCTATTCAGAACCCCGTGAAGCATGACAGATTGCTGGAGTTATACAACACATTGTCTACTTTTTATGTCGAAACCTACCAGAATGGGAAGCTGATTGGTTTGCTAACGTCATCCTGACGACATTCGGAAAGCTACCCTGGGAATGCATGCCACCCGTTGCTTACCATTGGCTATGTGGTTTGTAACTCACATTTGCTTGTTTTCTATTTGCTGGCTCTATTTGTTTTAGGCTGTCCAGCTTGAGTTTGTCCTTTCCGTTGCCCAAACCCTATTTACTGTATTCTTCCACCAGTACTGGCCTTTAAATCTTTTTCTTATCTTGTCACATGAGCTGTGCATTCAAAGACAGAGGTCAAATGCCAAGCTCTGTCTTCCAGGGAGCTTGATGTTTCCTTTTCTTTCTCTGACTTCAAAGTGAGAGGATTTATGTGACAATCATGCTTGCCACTGGGGGTGTGCTTGTCCAAGGCTGTACAATGTTATTTTTTTTTCTAGCACACAACAAAATTTAAATGTCTGAAAATGAACGGTGCAGATATTTCAGAATTAGAAAAGCACAAATGAAGCATATTTTTTGATAATTCTGAAATGTGGTGTAAACAAATATTTAATACGATCAAAACAAATCAATACACTAGGTGATGACATTTTCACACATTATCGTTTGTGCACTGTATGGTTTTTTTCAGTAAAATTGTATGTCTTTGTAAATGTGATGGTCATTTCCATTGCAGACTTGTTGTCTGTAATGGCAGTACGCTACCACACCATGTATACTTAACTTCACCCTGCTCCACTTACTCTGCACCACTCTACACTACGCCAGGCCACTCAAAGCCACTCCACACTGCGTTAATGCACTCTTCTCTGCACCACTCCACTTTATACCTCTCTACTGTACTCTATGCCAATGCACTCTACCCCAAACTACTCTACTATGCACCACTGTAGTCTTCGCCACTGCACTCTACACCACTCCCTTCCGCGCCAATCCACTCTGCCACTCTACTCTGCAATACTCCACTCTATGCCACTGCATGCTACGCCAATGCACTCAGCTCTGTTCCACTCCACTCTATGCCAGTGTACTCTATGCCTATCCACTCTACACCACTCCACTCTACTCTGAAACAATCTACTATATTTCACTGCACTCGGTGCCACTCCACTTGGCGCCATTCCCTACTCTGAACCACTGCACTCTACTCTGTACCACTGCTTCGACTCTGCACCACTGCACTCTATGCCACTTTACTCTACTCTGCAACACTTTACGCCACTGCACTCTATGCCATTGTACTCTACGTCACTACACTCTATTTTACTCTGAACCACTGTACTCTATGCCATTGCTCTCTACGCCACTGCACTCCACACTAATGCACTCTACACCACTCTACTATACACCACTGCACTATGACAGTCTACTCTGCAATACTGCATTCTCTGCCACTGAACTCTATGCCACTCTACTCTACGCCACTGCACTCTACTCTGAACCACTTTACGCCACTCTACTCTGCACCACTGCATTCTATGACACTGCGCTCTACTCTGCACCACTCTATGCCACTCTATTGCACTCTACGCCAATGCACTCTACACCACTCTAATCTAATGTGCACCACTGCACTCTATGACACTGCACTCTTTGTCACTTCACTCTACGCCTCTCTACTCTACTCTGCACCACTCTACTCTATGCCAGTGCACTCTGCCCCACTCCAGTCTAGGCCACTCCACTCTACTCTGCATCACTCCACTCTATGCCAATCTACTCTGCAAAACTGCACTCTTTAACACTGCATTCTATGCCACTACTCTATGCTAATGCTCTATACCCTGTACCACTCCACACTATGCCACTTCACTCTACTCTGAAACAATCTACTGCACACCACTCTACTCCCCTCTGCGCCCCTCCACTTTATGCCACTGCACTCTACACCACTCTACTCTAAGCCACTCCACTCTAAGCCACTGCACTCTATGCCACTGCACTCTACCATTCACAACTCCACACCTACTCTGCAACAATCTACTCTACGCCACTGCACTCTATGCCACCGCACTCTACTCCACTCCACTCTACACTACTACACTCTATGCTGCTCCACTCTACTCTACTCTGCACCATTCTACTCTACGCCACTCTACTCTGAAACAACTGCACTCTATGCCAATGCACTCAACACAACTTTCCTCAAAACCAATTTACTCTACGCCAACTACTCTGCACCACTGCACTCTGCACCACTATACTTTACTCTGCAACACTCTACACCACTACACGCTAGGCCACTGCACGTTACACCACTGCACGCTACGCCACTCTACACCATTGCACTCTACATCACTGCGCTCTATGCTATTCTAGTTTTCTCTGCACCACTGTGCTCTACGTCACTGCTCTCTGCACCACTTTACTGTGCACCACTCTACCGTACACCAGTGCATTTTATGCTACTGCAATCATTGCAATTGAACTTTACACCATTGCACTCTGCAGCAGTACAATCTACTCTGCACCACTCAACTCTACAGCACTCTACTGCGCTCTACGCCAAAGCACTCCACGCCACTACACACTACATCACTCCATGCCACTCTAATCTGTTCTGCACCACTGCACTCCACGCCACTGCACTCTACTCTACGCCACTGCACTCCACGGCACTCTACTCTACACCGCTGCACTCTAGCCTGCACCACTCCTCTCTACCCTGCACCACTCCTCTCTACCCTGCACCACTACACTCTACTCTAAAGCAATCTACTCTACGCCACTGCACCCTATACCACTGCAATCTACTCTGCACCACTCTGCTCTACACCACTGCACTTTACGCCACTCTCCTCTATGTCACTGCACTCTACATCACTTTCCTCAAAATGAATGACTTCTATGCCACTGCACTCTAGGCCAATCTACTCTACACCACTGTACTTTACGCCACATCAGTCTAGACCATTCTACGACATTTCACTCTATGATACTCCACTCTATGGCGCTCTATTCTATTAATCTCTAATCCACTTTGACACTCTACTCCACTCTACGCCACTCTACAACACTACTCCACTCTACGACGCTCAATGTAACTCCCTTTGTGCCACTTTACTCCACTCTGTTCTATGACACACTACTCCACTCTATTCCACTCCACTGCTCCACTCTTCTCTGTGCTACTCCACTCTACGTCACTCGACTCTATAACACTGAACTCCACTCTATGCCATTCCACTCTTGTACACTGCTCCACTCTATAGCACTCCACTCTATGATAGTCTACTCCACTCTACTCTACAACACTCTACGCCATGCAACACCCTCTATGCCACTCTACTCTGCACCACTCCACGGAACTCTATGCCACTCAACTCTACGACACTCTATTTCACTTTGAAACTCTACTCCACTCTACGCCTCTCAACTCTACTCCACTCTACGCCCTTCCACTCTATGACACTTCACTTCCTCCACAACACTCTACACCACTCCATGCCACTCCACTTCTCTCCACTCCACTCTACACCACTCCACGCCACTCCATATCATTCCACTCTACTCCACTTTACAACACTCTACTCCACACCACACCACTCCCCTTTACCCCCCTAACTTTAAGCCATGCTGTACAGCAGCCACGCTGTGTACAACATGGCTGAAAAATATTGGCAAAGCCAATAGCTGTTGCATAGGTGAGACCTACTGGCTTTGCCAATGCTTGTTCACCCTATCTCATGCAGTAATGCCCAAGGGCCCCAATGTAGTCCTACTGCCCTCAGCTGATTTAAAAAGTTCCAGTTCTCTATACTTTTCTTCATACTACTTTCATGGACTCATCAACTCATATCTGACATTCAGACAAAGAGAATCACTTTGCTGTGTATTTTTATCATTTTTAAATCTCTTTTTATGGTTAAAGAAATCAAGAGTCAAGCTAATACTTTTGAGAAATAACAAAATCCCGAAGAGTGCCAGCACCAGCCCCTCCTAGTTCTCACAGAAATGTCAGCAGCCTTTGACGCCATTGGCCACCATCCTCTTTGTGCATGAACATCACAAACTAATCCTAACCTGACTCACCTATTTTCTCTCGGGCAAATGGCAGGTGTTCTACAAGTAGAATACTTATGATTACTTCCCTCACTGTCCCATGTGAAAGTCCCATGGCTCCATATCACCAACAGTGACTGTGTTTGCAGGTTTGGCAGTCAGTAGCGTGGTTGTAGAGGGTGTCAATATCCAATGACATAATGGGGTAGCACAAGATTGTCCTTAGGTGAAAGGTCTACAAAGGGAATCCGATAACCATGGCTGATGATGGACAGAACCCATTGATCTGACATCTGCTGGAGCCAATGGTGTAGGAAAAAAACTGAAGCCTGGCCCCAACTTCTGGATATTCATTTTTGACTTGCTCCCTGGGTGTTTTGACCCTGGGGTTGGAACTTATTGGTGAACGCAGCTCCCTGACCATGAGCCCGACCTCCAAAGGGTCGTGAAGTATCCAAAACATCCTGAAAATGATGTTTTTGAAAGAAAAACTTCTTTCCTTGAAATGACTTTAATATTTTATTTTCCGCAGTCGATCTCTGAACCATAGAGTTCAATTTGTCACCAAAGAACTTCGGTCCTTAAAAAAGGCAACTTATGTATCAATGACTTCTGTGTAGATTTCAGACGCCATAGCTTAGTCTACAGGGATCTGTGCCCTGCAACAACTGCTCCTGAAGAGGATGAAAAGGCCCACAAAGTATCAAATGTCACATCCGAGAGGAACTGGGCCAATATCTCCATCTGAGTCAAAACAGGCGTTGGATCCCCCTGTTCCTGAAGACAATCAAATAATTTCTCAAAATCCTTAATGAGAACTTGGGAGGCATAGGCTGAGTAAGTGCTGGCCTGACTCCCAAAATTAGAGTTTGTGTAAGCCCTTTTTAAAGCTGCCTCAACCTTCCAAGCAGGATCTGAAAGGCTTGCTTGTAGTCGGAAGATGCCATAGAAGACAAAATTGAGTCACCTTAGGAATCTGCGGATACAGAACCTCAATTTGAGCAAGGAGATATTGTTTGTTGAAAAAATGAGGAATACTCTGTTTATCAACATCCTTCCACTCTTTAGCAAGGATTTCTTTAATAATGTCATGTATTGGTAGATCGTCCGCAACAGATGAACTATACTGCAAATAAAACCCATCTTCATTCAGGGTTTTATAAAACCAAGGAACTCATGAATATGTGCCAGCATTTCTGAGAAAACTTTCCCCTGCACATTTTTGCCTTTTGGTGAATTGGCCAAATCCTCATCAACATCACCTTTCTGCTTTTTAGTTTGTGGCTCATTTAAAGTGGCTTCAACCGTTTTGTTAATTAAATCCTGAAGATCTGCTCTTGAGATTTGTAACAGATCTTCCTCCTCTAAATCCTGGACATGCTTTCTTTTAGTAGCAGCTTTCCCCCCAGGAGCAACCGCAGTCTCGTCTATAGGCACCATAATGCCAAACCAAGCTGGTAGTAAGTAGACACTGCTTCCTATTTGTGGACGTTTCCAAGCAACTTAGTCTCATAAACTATGAGACTTGGAATGCTTAACAACAGCTCACTGACTCCCTGCAACTGCGCGCTCATAGAGACACCACCGCGGGGACCGAGTGCTTACTCACAATGCAGTACACGATCAACCCGCTCGTGGACCGCCAATAACACTCCTTGTCCCAGCCAAGCACATGCATGGGGAGCACGGCCATGGGTGGTGTGAAAGAAATATACACATGCACAGTGAGTGTATCATCAATAAAAATAACAACAAGTACCCTTCAAATAAAATGTATACCATTTTCAAACCAAAACATGCAATTGAACTCTAGCGCTTTTTCTTACCTGTCTTGCATAGAAAAACAAGTTGGCATGTAGGTGGATAGGAAGGGTCTTTATTGAATAATATTTTTTTTTATAAGACTAGTTTGTTAGATTGCCTCTCAGGACGGGGGACAGCCTCATACAGTCATGACTGGGACAAGGAGGACCTTAATCGGGGTAATGAAGTTTACTGGAAAGTAAGGGTTTAATTTACAAACACAGATTTCTACCAGATCTTCTCTTTGTTGAAGCCCATTTATGTTTGCCTCCATTCAATAATTTTTGGGGACAGTGGAGGCTCCTCTGCTAAGATGAAGGAGCATCACCCCACTGCATTTCAGCAGTGGAAAAAAAATTATAATAACACGTTGTTTTCATCATTTTATTTTTCCTTACTGAGGCAGTTTTACAGGGCGGGCAGGGCTGGGCTGTCTCACAGCCAGCAGGGGGAGGACTGATTCATGCACTTAAGTGCGCATGACAGTTTGGTCGGCTGTCTGGGGCCAGCCAAACAGTCATGTGCACTTAGCATGTTCTCCACCGGGCTATAATGCACAGCCTGGGTGGAGAACATGTCCAGGCTCCCGCTGCCTGTCTGAGCGCCAAACCACGGAGCTGAGACCAATCACAACGCTGCTGTTATTGTGACAGCAGCGTCGTGATTGACTTAGGTTAGCCTGGGTGTTTCCTGCTTCCGGAGGAGAGATGGCAGCCCTGCAGAGAAGTTAAGTGGGAGTTTTCTTTTTTTCTTTCACCTCCCTCCAAACTCCCCCCCGCCCACCACCCCTGTTCTGTACCAGCCGCCACTGGAATTGGATGAGGTTCTGGTGTAACGTACTGGCTGAAACAAACCTCATGGTGAATCAAGATGAATAGGATTTCTGTCAACCATCCCTGAAATGTTATGGACAGTTTTCAGGCAATAGAGTGAGACCAAGTCCCTCCAAAATTAATGCCCCCCCACCTCAGCGCCTGCCCCCTCAAATGTGTTTGCACTGCACTCATTCTTGGACAGTTCTACCTACTTGTTTAGTTACATACAAGATTGTTCCTCCATCAATGCGCCCTTGAGGAAGCTGTTTAAAGAAGGACATGAGTTTCCCTAGTTTCACAGCTCTCATGCCAGTTTTGATATATATCATCCAATCGTATATATCAAGATGGCGGCGACGGAGTCAGGATCATCTCCACAGAGCTTTAGAGACTGGAAAAGCCTGAGACTTCCTGCCACCCTCCCCATCAACTGACTGTGAACAGGTTAGCGGAGGGAGTATGAGGGAGATCCTGAATATCCTTTGGGGACCTTCGCCATGGCACATATGTCCTGCGGCATGCTTTACTAGTTAGAGGTCAGCTGTGCTAGGAGTCTCCCTCTCGGTGGCTGCATCGAGGTGGCCAACTTGCCTCGATTCCTGGTAACTGGCCAAAGACCAACTGCCTACCATGGCCCTCCAAGGAAGACTCTCCCTGTAGACCAGCACCATCCTGTGGTTTACTCCATGGAGCTCCACGGCACAAGTGGAGGAGCTGCCTCTGATACGAAGCGTGTTCCTTTGGAGCGGGGTGGCTTTACTTGTTTTTATCTGGGGACCCGATGAGTGATCTCTGTGCTGTGCCCGTACACACAATACAGCAGTTTAAGGAACTGGGCGCTGGAAGCATCAACGTTTCCTGTGTGAGCTCCCATGGGGTTGGAGGTAAGCAGATAGACCTCATTGATTCTCTGGAGGCTGCCATATCCTGCTATGGGTTATTTACGATGAGTAGCACACTAACTTGCACCTTGACAACAATGTCCAAGGTCATTTGGAAGGAAATATAGCTACTCTGCCAAGCCCCACTACTACCTTAGATCAATATGGAAGGGAAATCTTTTAAAAGAATAATTCATAGTTATTAATAACTCTGCCATAATTGTAGCAATGGTTACATGGCTCCGGTGGGTCCTTGTGGGATTATTTTAGTTCATGATTTCATGAACAGCAGGTGGCCCTGGGTAGGTCTGGCAGCGACTCCATGATGCTGGACGAATGGATACCTCCTATGGACAGACTAAATGTCTGGATGCCCTCCTCAGACAGTATTTGAGCTTCTTGATAGGCAGAAAAATATGCTTAAACTGCCTCTCCTGCCTAAATATACTTTCATTTTGTAACCTGTCCTCAGTATTTTGTAATGTAACTAATCTTACGTATTGTGTCTTCATGTAATGCACTCAGTCACACATTCAGATCTTGCCCTCGCTATATAAAACTGCAAATAAATAAAATAAGAAATAAAAAGAAATATATTTTTTGTAGACGCTAGTGAAATGGCTTACGTCGATCATCCCTGCACACTGAAGTTATTGTCAACACTGCCCATTTGGCCTTGGCAAAGGGAACGTAGTCCCAAAGCACATGTAAGAACCAGTGCATATGCAATTTGCAGACTCACTGGTCAAGAAATGAAATAGTTGCAAACTGAAAATGAGTCATATGCAGTGGTGGGGACCTGTGAGCAGCAGGATCCCCCATTTATATACGGAAATTGCTTCACGCCAGAGTATTTTACCTTTGAGTGGCCTGCAACTGGTTATTCAAGCAAGTGACTGATCTTCCTCATGAGGGCCACAGAAACATTGTTATCACTCAGAGATGTACTTGCCAAAAAGGGCCCATTCTATTGGCCCTACTGGTAGAAGAGACACTTGACACATGTTATGCATTTTAGAGCTTGAGAAAGGACAGTGCTTCTGAACTACTTCAGGTGTCTCAGTGGAATCTAGGAGAAATCGACCATTGAATTCTGCATCCCATTTCACAGTCAATGATTGCTAGTCATCATAGTTAAATATTTCAGATTCCCGGAGGTGTACGTGTATTCAGCACATCTGCTGCAACTACGATAGCAGTGAACAGAAAATGTTCAAAATGTTATGTTATGTTACAGTATTTGTAAAGCGCATGGCTGCCCCAGCAACGGGGCGTCCCAGCGCTAGTGTTGACCACAGAGTGAGGAGACAGACAGGGGAAGATTAACATTGAGAGTAAAGCCAGGTCTTCACCAGCCTTCTGAAGGTAAGGTGATTGGGGCTGCTTCGGATGTGGGTAGGGAGGGAGTTCCAGAGGGCGGGGGCCAGCAGCTTGAAAGATCGACCGCCCGCTCTGGCCCTCCGTATCTGGGGGACTCTGGCCAGACACAGATCTGCTGAGCGCAGCATGCGTGTGGGTGTGTAGTAGGAACATAAATCACTCAAGATTCTTGGGCCAGTGCCCATAAGGATTTTATGGGTGATACACAGCGTCTTGAAGCGCACTCTCTGTTCTAGAGGAAGCCAGTGCAGGCGACAGAGGAGTCTGGAGACATGACAGTGTTTGGGAAGGGCGAAGATAGCGCGAGCAGCCGCATTCTGAACGAGCTGCAATCTTTTAATTGCGGATTTATTGGCTCCCAGAAATAGCACATTGCAGTAGTCCAATCTGGCAAGGATTGATGATTGGATGATCAGCTGCCGAGTCTTAGAGACAAAGAGACCTAGTATTGGTTTAAGGCCTCGCAGCAGACTGAAACATTTCCCTGCCACTGATTTGGCGTGGACCTCAAAGGTGAGATCACTGTCCATCATTATACCTAGGTTCTTCACCACAGGTTTGGGTATGGGGGGCACTCCAAGAGCAGGAGGACACCACTAATTGCCCCAGAGATGGGAATCCCTGCCTACCAGATGGATCTCGGATTTGGCCGAACTTAGCTGCAGATAATTAGCGGCCATCCACTCCGAGATGACTGTTAGATCCTGTCTAAATTTTTCTGCATCCTGGCTAGGGTTGTTAGAAAAGGCAATCACCAGCTGGGTGTCATCTGCGTACGACACCAGGGAGATGCCCCGGGCTTTGGCCAGCAGAGCCAGCGGTCTCACATAGACATTGAATAAGGTAGGGCTCAGTGCTGACCCCGAGGGCACCCCACAACGCAAAGGGTGAGTGCAGGAGTGGAAAGGAGGGGCAGTGACTTGGAAGGTCCGGCCATCTAGGAAGGATGAAAACCAGGAGAGGGCTTTACCCTTGACACCGATCTCCTCCAGACGTAGGAGCAGGATCTCATGGGAGACCGTGTCAAAGGCCGCACTCAAATCCAGCAGAATTAACGCTGTAGTTCTGCCTGCATCCAAGGAGGTCCGTAGCTGTTCTATGACCGCCAGCAGAGCGGACTCAGTGCTATGCCAAGGCCGGAACCCGTTTTGAGATACGTCTAGTATTGAGTTTGCTTCCAGGTAATGAGTTAAGATTGAATTGACATGTGATTCCGTGATTTTGGACAGGAACGGAAGCAGCGAGATAGGTCGGAAGTTTTCTGGTTTGGAGACATCTAGAGTTGGTTTTTTCAGTAAGGGAACTACCTTGGCGTGCTTCCAAGGCTTAGGGACCGCCACCGAGGATAAGGACAGATTAATTAGCTCCAAGTATTCAGGCAAGAGACATTTCTGATATTTCCTGAAAGCATTAGGTTTCATGGGGTCGTCTGGGGACCCTGATTTCACTTTGACAAACAGTGCTTCCAAGGCTAGATGGGAGACGGGGAGGGAGCAATGCGAGCGAGTAGATCTCCAAGCTTGCCGACACGTTCCACCCTGTGCCCCGGGAGGTATCGCCTGGGTGGAAGCTGCTGTAGATGCGTTCTACCTTTTCCAGAAAAAAATTAGCCACTACTTTGCATTGCATATTAGAAGATATGGTGGTGGCTGAGGCAGAGGGGGGCTTTACCAGGTCCTTCAAAAGAGAAAAGATAGTTTTAGTAGGGTTATTGCTTGTGGTTATCAGGTGGTGTTGTGTGCTGCCCTTGTCTTGCGGACCAATTTGTGGTAGGCCTTAATCGCACTTCTGTACTGTGTTTTAGCCAGAGGGTCATAGGATCTCCTCCAGGCTCGCTCTAAAACCTTGCAGTTCTTCCTGGCTAGGGTCAGAGATTCATTGAACCAGACGTTGGCCCGTGCGCTTTTGGAGTGAGTGAGTTTGAACGGGATACATGTGTCCAAAGCTTGGGTAACCCACCCCTGAAAGTGCGCATGGGCCTAGTCTATATTAGCGTCCCTTTCTGGGAACTGAGGGGCATATTATCAAGAACGGCGTTAAAATTATCGCCGCTTTAGCGGCAGAAAACAGCCGCTAAAGCGGCGATAATGGGCTTGATAATATGCCCTTCAGAATTCCAATAGAAGCCCATGTTGACACCAGAACATGGGCTTCTATTGGAATTCTCAAGGGCATATTATCAAGCCCATTATCGCCGCTACAGCGGCAGTTTTCTGCCGCCAAAGCGGCGATAATTTTAACGCCGTTTCTTGATAATATGCCCCTGAGTGCTTAAGGCGGCCAGGAAGGCAGCATGATCCAGTTTATGCCAGGGGCGTTTGAGTGAGGGAATGCGGTGTAGCTGTAGTTTGGGGCCAGCTAGCGATAGCCGCATGTGTATAAGAAAGTGGTCTGTCCAGGGCATAGGGAGGGGTGCCAGCACCTCTAGGGACTGAACATTTGAGAAGATCGGGTCAAGAAGATGGCCAGCAATGTGTGTGGATCCTGGGACCAATTGAACCAATTGGCAAGCTGCCATGTCCCTGAGAAAGCTACAAATATCCGGAGCCTCCTGCAGCTCTAGGTGAAGGTTCAGATCATTCATAATATTGAAGTTGGCTGTCTGAAGAGCCAATGTGGTAATGGCATTGGCTAGGGCTTCTCTAAAGGTGTTTGATGGGCCCGGTGGGCGATAGATCAGTAGCCCGGAGAGCGTGAAGTTGGCTGTCAGTGCGATTTTGAAGAGTGCGCTTTCACTGTTGGCGATGTCTTTAGGAATGAGGCTACAGGTATAGACAGCTTTGTGTATGATTGCAATGCCGCCCCCTCTCCCCGTCGCTCTATTTAGGCAAGTCATTACATATCCGGATGGGAGGACCAGGGCTGGTATAGCCACAGAATCCTCAGAGAGCCAGGTCTCAGTTAAAAATAAGACCTCAAGGGACTGATCCTGAAGGAGATCGCACACCTCAGCGTGATGTTTAGTCAAAGAGCAGCAGTTTAGGCTGTGAATAGTATAGGTCTTAGTTTTAGGGTCAGAGTCTATGGCGCGCACGCGAGGGCTGCTCCTGAAGGTGCACTGACTACAATGAGTGGGGCAAACCTCCGGGGCCAACCTGTGATCACCGCATGCTCCCTCACCTTGCAGAGCGACCAAAGCATCATGTGAATAAACTCTTCTTTGGGACAAGGGTGGAGCTGAGTCCCTGACTCCAGGCGACGTCCAGGCGCGTCCGCGCAGTGGCATGCATTAAATGCATGGGGGGCACAACTGGCTCCTCCCAGGCTGGTCGCTGATTGGTTGGGTACTGGCCAATCAGAGTGCAGTACCGCCAAACCTGGGAACTGGACAAGCGCTACGTGACCGCGAGTGCAAGTAAGTTTAAAATGGCGTTTCTGTGCAAATAGCTTAGTGTAAGTACAAAGTTAAAATAGCATCACAGATTCAACAAACAATGTCCCTCACTCGATATCAGCTGCGCGTCCGTGCAGCGGCATACATTAAATGCCTGGGGGGCACAACTGGCTCCTCCCGGGCTGGTCACTGATTGGTTGGGTACTGGCCAATCAGAGCGCAGTACCGCCAAACCTGGGAGCTGGACGAGCGCTACGTGACCGCGAGTGCAAGTAAGTTTAAAATGGCGTTTCTGTGCAAATAGCTTAGTGCAAGTACAAAGTTAAAATAGCATCACAGATTCAACAAACAATGTACCTCACTTGATATCAGCCGCGCGTCCGCCCAGCGGCATGCATTAAATGCCTTCTGTGCGCCACCACCTGACTCTTGCCATTAACATTCCACGTGTATGTTGTGTGGAGTCCGTGTGGTACATGCAAGGTGTGTGTGAGTGAGCCAGAGAGATGGAGTCCTGTGGGATCCATTATCGATACCCCAGGCCTGGACTTTTGTACAAGATAGAAGTGAGGTTGTGTTAGAAATGGGGGTCTCTAGTTGTCAAGGGCTTGCACCTTTGTCCAAGTAGGGACCCTTCTTCCTAGTCAGGATAAGGGAGTTACACTCCTGAAATAACCCCTGCTCACCCCCTTGGTAGCTTGGCACGAGCAGTCAGGCTTATTCTAGAGGCAGTGTGTAAAGCATTTGCACCAAACCAACAGTAATACAATGTAAGCACTACAAACGGACACCACACCAGTTTAGAAAAATATCCAATATTTTTATATACTTTAAACAAGACCAAATACGATAAAAATCCACTGTACAGTACTTCAGAAATAGTTACTTCTCAAAATGTCTTTAAAAACAGTTCCTTGATGTCGATAGCTCCGTCCAGGGCTATCACGGTGTCGTGAACAAACAAATCCAAACAGTTCTGGCTGACCGCGGCGTCGCGGGTCAGCTACGGTGTCGGGAAGACCCGCAAACAGTACCTTTCAGAAATGCAGGGCGTCGATGACCTCGCGGTGAGCTTCCGAAAACACGGCGTCCGCAGGCGTCGGTTCCGGAGGTCGGTGCGGCGTCGTCGGGGCCCTCGAAGTCACACGCGTTGCAGATCGATCTCCTCTGTTGAAGTCAGGAGCGCTGGCGTCGGCCGGCGTCGGTTGCTGCGGTGCGAAGTGCAACGGTGCGGCGTGCGGTGCTCTCAGGTCGCGGTGCGAGCAGCGGCTCGGTGGCGGCGTCGGATGGCGTCGTCGGTGAGACCAGGGTCGCGGTGTGAGATGAAGGCGGTGCTCGTCACGGTGCTGGCAGGTCACGGTGCAGCAGCGTCGTCGTCGTAGCTGCAGCGCTGTCGTCGGCTGACGGACTGGAGTCGATGGCACCTGCGTCGGTGGGCCAAGGCTGCGGTGCGGGATGAGGGCGGTGCGTCATGTAACTTACGAGCGGTGCCCCCGAACCACGGTGCAAGCAGCGGCGTCGAGTCCGGCGTGGAGTGGCGTCATCGGGAAGGCCACAGCGTCGTTGTGAAGCGAGGCGGTGCGGTGCCCACAGGTCGCGGTGCGAGCAGCGGCTCGGTGGCGGCATCAGCAGGCGTCGTCGGTGAGACCAGGGTCGCGGTGCAGCGTTGCGGCGGTGCCCTCTGCGGTGCCGTCGGGACACGGAGTCGGCAGCGGCGTCGTCGACGTCGTCGAGTTGCTTTTCTTCTGTTGCAGCACAAAACACACAGTCCCCAGTGCTGAGGGCAGAAGAACTTGAAGTCTTTGCTGTTCCTGAGACTTCTTGAACAGGGGGCAAGCTCTACCTCAAGCCCTTGGAGACACTCACAAAGTAGATTGCAGAAAGTTCAGTTCCAGTCCTTTCACTGCCCAAGACAGAAGCAGCCACTGAAGGCCAACACAGCAAAGCACACAGCAAAGTGGTAGTTCCTCCTCACAGCTTCTCCAGCTCTTCTTCTTGGCAGTCTTCTTGATCCAAAAGAGTTCTAATTTTCTGGGGCTTGGGTCCCCCTTTTTATCCTCAATTTATCTTTGCTCTCTGAAGGCAGAGAGGCCTTTGCCTAGTCCAAACCAGTTCTGGTCAGTCCTGGGGCACTTTGTTGACAAGTCTCCTTCTTTCCTTTCACAGTGCAGGCCAGGGACATCAGACGCACCACAGGAGGTGGAGCCAGCATTGTGGAGGGAAGGCCCAGCCCTATTCAGGTCCCAGGTGCATCTCCTCCCACCCATCTACATGTAGATCTTGCTATTCAGCCCTGTGCTGACTCACCCTGTCTCCTGGCATCCCCCAGCCCCTGTCACTCACACTCCAGACAAGGAATACACAACCTAGCAGAGGCAGGCTTGGATGGTTAGACAAGAAAATACCCACTTTCTAAAAGTGGTATTTTCAAACACAGAATGTTAAAACCAACTTTACTAAAAGATGCATTTTATCATTCTGAGTCCAGGCATACTAAACTCGAATTTCTACCATGTTCCCTGGGTCAGTTAGGATTATAAGCTGTAATAATCAAAACTGCCCATTCTGGCCTATGGGGAACAGGTAGCCTTGCAATAGTGAAAAACGAAATAGGCTGTAATTCACTATCAGGACATGCCACACACACCTGGGCATGTCCTACCTTTCACATACAATGCACCCTGCCCACAGGGGTACCTTGGTCCTACCTTAGGGGTGACTAACATGTAGAAAAGGGAAGGTTTAGGGACTTGCAAGTGTGTGCACTTGCGAAGTCGACATGGCAGCCCCAGGCTGCGCACAGGCTCTGCAATGGCAGGCCAGAGTTACACTTTACGGGCTGTTTGCGTGGGTGGCACAATCCAGTGCTGCAGCCCACCAACAGCATTTGATCTATAGGCACTCTCAGTGCACTTTACTAGGGACTGACACATAGATCAAATAGGCCAATCATGGAAATACCAATCCATAACACATTTTGTACAGGAGCACTTGCACTTTCCCACTGGACAGCAGTGAGGAAAGTGCGCAGAATCATCACACCAGCAAAAACAGAGTCAAAAACCAGGAGGTCAGAAAGCAAAAAGTCAGGGGAAACACGCCAAAAGATGCCAAGTCTAACAGGTTGTTTTTCCAGACAGCGGATGTGCATTACTCATATTCTTAAAGCTGGAATGAGGAGAGCTCAGCAGTGAAGAGAGTGCAGTGGAGACTAAGCTCCTTTATAAATTCAATTTGGTCTTTTGCTTGGCAAGGAACTGCTGATCCGTTTTCCTGAACACTGCCATGTGGGTGTGGTAGGGGAGAAGGGTGGGCCTGCAGACTCTGTTTTGCAAAGTGATGGGACCGCTTTAAGTGAGACCAAGGGGTAGAGTTACAAACATTTTGCGCTGGGTTAGCGTCACAAAAGTGGTGCTAACCAGCACAAAGTGTTTTTTTCCTAATTTACTTTCCAGTGCAAAACTTGTTTTACGCTGGAAAGTACCCTTAAAGTAACGCAAAGCAGCACGAAGTACTACTTGGTGTTACTTAGTGCTAAGCGGGCGTTACATGGGTGGTACATGGGTGTTCCCATACAACCACCCATGCCTTTTGGCACAAACCATATGTACAAACAATAGTAGACAGGGTTTAGCACCAAAGGTTAATGCCATTTGAAAGAAGGCGTTAAAAGGAGAAATGTTTTTATTTCTCCTTTTTTTCTGACTTTGCATGTGTGCTGCACAGTGCAGCACACATACAAAGAAGGAAAAGTTGTAAAGTGTGTCTAAGCATAGTATTTTGTACTGGAAGTTTACCCTTCCAGTACAAAACCTATGGCAGACTCAGGCACACATCCTTGCACTATGTCGCAAAGGTGTGTGTCTGGCGCACGGCAGCTAAAATCTGCGCTGGTGCTAGGGAGAGGGGAGGAGAGAGCCATATCCCTGTAGATATGGTGCTCTACTTCTCTCTCCCTGTCACGCAGCGCAGCATTTTTGGCTGTTGCGCTGTGTTCCGTGACTGTTTTGACAATCTGGGCCCAAGTCTTTTGTCACTCCCGGATTTCACACTCAGTTTGGCTAATGACAGCCAGGTTTCGAAGCCACCCACCTCTTTGTTCCCCTGTGGTTGGTGCTCCAGGATGGTGTCTGCCCTGCTGTGAGCAACATCACTCTACACACAAAGGCTGTGTCTGGAGAGCAACACGGAAAGGGAACTTGAAAGGAGATCTATCCCAAACCAGTTCGGAAGATGCAGGTAGTGGATAAACATACCCTGTCTGATTTTGCTGTGTAATAGGGGGATCCCACTTGTTTATCAATCCTCTATGGCCAAGGAAAGGAGTCAAGAGGAAAACCAGAGCTGATATCTGCCTGGCAGTCAGCATCCCAGATGGGCAGGGACATCACCTGAATCTGTCCTCTTGCTAGAAGAGCTGCATATCTGAGCTGAAGTGGCTAGAAGCCTGACTGACTGCTGAGGAAGGGAAGGAGCTTACCAACCCCGTAAGAGGAGGGTTTTTCCAGGAGTGAGGTGCATAGTGTTGTGAGTGTTTGTGGGACAACCAGATGAAGAAGAGTGAGAAAAGTGATCTGTGGGCCATGGTGTCTGTTGAATAGCCCCAGATGTTTCTGCACTGAGCCCAAAGAATCTGTTCATGGGGGCAGATCCACGCCATGATCAAGCAGTGACCTGGTACGGTGGCTCCCATTTGCTCAACAATCACAGAAGCTCATCGGAGACTGCGCCGAAGCAGGACTACTGGATTCACATCTGTAAGAACGTGCCCCAGCATCCAGACTGGACAGCCTAGATGGAGCTGCTGGTAGTGTGCCACCTCCCTAAAGTGGGCGGAGGGTGTGCACACCGAGGAAGAAACTAAGGGTGCTAAGAAATTGTAAAAACTGAACTGTGACAGACTGAGGGAAAGCATGTTAAAGGGAAGATCTGTACCTGAGCCATAATCACGCTAACACCATATCTCGAAGGGGGAAGAACCATATAGACCAGAATGGGGTGTAGGGCAAGACACCTGATAGAGGCACAGTCCTGCCTTACAGCATCCAAGATACTAAATTAAGTTGTGACAATATTCATGTCTCTGTTCCATTCTAATGAACATTAAAATACATTTCTTTCTTGAAAATCAAGCACTGGGTTGGAAATTCATTCATTGTGCTGCTGTATCTCCCAGAGAAACCTGTGACGGCTCACACTGAGCTGCTACCACTGAGAGTGAAGTGCTGAAAAGGTTGTACTTGGGTCAGTTTGTTTAGTCATAGTAGGATAGAACCAGGGACATACGAGGCAATCAATGCTAACCTGCAAGGATGAGACCCAGGAGCACCTGCCTGCCCCATGCCCCTCCACCCCCCCCCCCCCGGAACGGAGTCTGGCAGACACACGTTCCCCAAACAACATCCCTGACTCCTCAAGATCATGCAGATGCGTTGTAGGGACATCTTGAGCAGATACACATCAAGGAACATGCAGCCAAATTAAGAAGGGCTCAACTTTCTCATCTCTGTTGACATGGTACTTGTTTGATCTAGAGGTTCACACAAGAGTGACTCTCCCTTGGACCCTCACCCATACCTCATCACAGATGTCAAAGAATCCATGCTTTCTGCTCAGTGCGATGGCTACACAACTGCCGAATACTCAACGTGTTTTGGAACTCTAAGTCGTGATTCCTGCATCATTTTATCTGATGAAGTAAATATTGACAGTGGCAACCTTAATGCCCCCTCTAATGATTTTGTCCCAGTTTCTCAGAACAAGAGTCACATCTCTCTCTAGCTCCTTGATCCTTATCCCTCGGCCCAACCAGTGCTTGATTTGAGTAGGGGGTTGCCGGTGGGGCCCACCGGCACTAATTTTCGGCGACCAGCACTTACTTTTCCTCATCAGACTTTGACCCAGGACCAGAGAGAAAGAAAAACACAAAATGGGGAAAGAAGGAGGAACAGAAAAACGGGAAAACAATGACAAAGAAAGAAGGCAGGGGTGAAAAAGAACCTGCAAGTGTGAGATAAGGGGCTTGAAGTGTGTGGTGGTGGATGAAAGAAGCACGAGGAGGAATTAGGACTACGAACCCTTGGAATTCAACACCCCCAACTTTCAGTAGAACTGGCCGTGGACTTCTAAGGAAAACTTTGGGCCCCGGCACCTATTCTTTTACAAATTAAGCACTACTCATAACGTGTCCCTGACACATTGGTGGTGACGTTCACTTCTAATGCACATGCTCAGCAGCAGCGAACGAAGCTGTCATTCCAAAGGCTTTTGAGTCCATACTGAAGGGTGATGTAATTAGTTAATATCGTTCACCTGCAACGTCGTCGTTTAGAAGTCCAACCATTAGCTGTGCTTAGAAGTTCTTACACAGTGGCTTGCGTGCCGGGTGCAGTTGTTTGGTGGTGGTGTTCTTGTCAGTGAATTTGAAGCCTCAGTCTTATTTGTAGCCAGTGGTGTTGAGAACTATGCACTTAAGCTGCTGCATTGGGTCCCACTAAATCCTTGATTAGTTATTTATAAGCGCCTTATATCTGTAGGTTTGGAGACCAAAGCTTATATATGGGTATGTGAAAAGAGGTGAGGGTTAAAGTGAAGAAGAAAAACATGAAAAACGGAAAGAACTGTGAAAGGAAGCAAAGAAGGAAGGACTGAAGAGTGAAGAGGCTGATGGATGGAAGGGTGAAAGATTGATGGGTAAATGTATGATGACTAGATGGGTGAAAGGATGGGTGGCTAGGAGAATGAATGGATAGGTGAATGGAAAGTTGGATGGGTGAAAGTATAGATGGATGGAAAAGAGAAAGAATTGGATGGTTGGTTGGATCTGTGACTGGCTCGATGATGGACTACTCATTGAAGGGGTCAAAGGTTGGAAGGACGGAAATGTGAAAGGGCGAGAAGTGAGAGTCTGGCTGCATCCCAAAGATGTATGGATGGGAGAGTAAAGGGACATTTGAGGGAGGGTCCAGCTCACCTGCATTGTTCGCTCGATGCCATCAGAGGTCTGATTCAAAGTGATGGGTAGTTTCATTTTCTGGCTATTCGCTTGTTTCTAGCACTACAAAGTAAAACGTGGCAAGAGACTGCTAAATATAGGTGGATGGATCAAAGCTGACCTCAAGTCTCTTCTCTTCCAAAGACACTTCCAGAACTAATACTTTCGTTCTCAGGCCCCTCTAGGAAATTCGCTCGTCAGTGTAAAGTTGTACTTTTGTCTGTTCATTCCTTACCTTGCGTGTTGTGCTGGTTTTTATGTGCGTGTTCCCCTCATCACTAGTCCCCTTTGAAGTCACGCCCTCTCTACTACCTCAAGGAAGCTCTTCCACTATAGGAAATTCTGTATTCCAAGCCTATAGAAGTGCCTTCCCAGTGTGTTTTGAGTTACTGCCACTTAATACAGTATTATTCCTTTAGTTGTATTTTGTACCCCATGTATCATGTATTTTGTACCCCATGTACCCCCTGCTGAATTCACGCCCTCTCTACTACCTCAAGGAAGTTCTTCCACTATAGGAAATTCTGTACTCCAAGCCTATAGAAGGGCCTTCCCAGTGTGTTATGAGTGACTGCCACTTATTGCAGTATTATACCTCTATTTGTATTTTGTACCCCATGTTTCATGCACACCTGTCACTTTTTCCTCTTGGTACTTATCCCTCTTGTATTTGGTTTGTTTGTTTTTTTGCACAATTGTCACTTTTTCCTCATGCAATGTAACGCTTGCTTTTGTATTATGCTCATTTGTATCCTCCTCCTTATGTAATGTTGCTGTTCCTGTTGTGAAGCGCTCTGACACCCTCGGGTAAAGTCCGCGCTATATAAAAACGCATAAATAAATAAATTGGTACATCCCTTCTTGAATGCAATCCTGTCTAAACACACTAACGCCGTCTTTCTGGATTTGTTCTATCTGTACGCCGGTTAGGAAGAGACGATCCGTACAGAAAATAACAAAACATAACAGGAAAATACGGGCTACAAAGCTGTGAGTGCAGCTCAGCACACGAGTGCCCTATAGGAGCAGGGCGAGGGTTACAGTGCAGCAATAACAACTAGGCTTCCGGTGGGATGCGTGGTCAGCCCTCAGGCTCTGTCGTCTTGCCTGGGGTATGTTTAGTTATGCAAATACGTCTGCTGCTTTCTGGCTGATTCGGCCTCTAGAGTTGTGATTGACAGCAGCTGTTCCTCCCCGGAAATTGTGCAATGTATTCGTTTCCAAGGCGACTGCTGGACGCTTCGTAGCGCGGTGAAGGCAAACCTGGGATCCGAACTGCTACTAGCTGCCCCCCAGCAGGAGGAGGACGATGGCCGGTGAGTGCGCCTAAAGCGACAGGGGAGGTGTGCCGCGGGCCGTGGAAAGAGGCAGATTCTGCCGCCAGAATCCTGCAGAGTGGCGCTTGTGCTGGTCGGAGAGGATTCGATCAGTGCATGAAAGCTGTTCCCGAATCAGCTCACCTTCATATCCGCACCGCAGTACAGGCATATCTGTCCCTCCAGATCCGCACCTTCACTATAGATGCGGAGTGCCACACGTCAAGCGTGACGTCTCCTCCCGATTTTAGTTTTCGATCACTGGCACGTGCCAGACTGGGATTTTTCAGCCAATGTATATAATACCAACACATAAAAACAAAACTGTAAGTACCAGAATTCCCCTGTTGGTTAAAAAGCCACTGGCGTTGTCGGTGCAACAATGGTTTTTGTTGCCTCTACTCCCCCCTCAACTCCCAAACCAGTAGCCTCCTTCATGGATTCGCTCACTACCACCCTCCAACAGTGCCCTTCTTCTCTCCATAGTCCTTCTCTCACATACATTTAATTTGTTTTAAAGCGCTGGTTGGGGTTGGCTTTACTAATAAGAATGTATAGGTACAATGAACCCTTTTTAGCAACATTAGAAATTGATAATGAAATACTGGTGAAAAAATCATAACGTCCTAGCCTATAGTATGCAGTTTGGATGCAGCTTTTTGATACCAGTTCATCAGTAACTGTTCTATATTAAGATTGTAATTTATGAATTTTTGTAACTAAAGGATCTATGTGACAAAAGCACTAATCCACTGAGCCAGCCACATAAAATACAGTTCTGTGATCTGTGTGGTACACGTTCTTTGCAGCAGGCGTATTAACGCTCTGCTCTACTTTATGATCAGTCAAACTGCCACTAGACAAAACTCCAGCTCTCTCCAACAGGAACATTAATCACTAAAACATTTTTATTGCAGCCTGAAAACTGCTGGATGCACAGGGCACTCAGCAGCAGCTGCTTTTAAAACCGTAAGTTATTTCCAAACACAGGGCGCTGGAGGTCTGCGACAGGTGTGGCTGCACTGGTCGCACCGCCCTAAAGCCGGCCCTGAACATGGGCCCTCTTGGTACACCTGCACTCATCTAGCTCAGGCACATCACTCCTTTGGTGCGAGTACAGGGGTGTGGCTATCAATGGGGCTGCAGTGGCACCGGGACCGGCTGTAAAGGGTTCTCTGCACTCGAGAAGTGCAGTTTTATAGTGCTTAGTATAGGAATAGGAGGTAATTTCCCATGCTTACATTAGGGTCCACGGTACCCTTCCTAAAGTTAAATCAAATGTCTCCTATGAAATGTGGTGTCCATTGTTATGTACATGCAAGTCTACTTGGGAGCCAGTTCAGGCCTTCATTTGTAGAATCATTTGAACCATTGTGGTGGCAAAGAGTTCTTGTTTTTTGAGAGGTACTGTAAGGCCGTTATCTGTTCTAGAATGTGTCCTTTAAATGGAAACCTATAAAAAAGGTTTGCACTAGGTAAAGTCTGATAGCATAATAGTAAAATATAACTTTTGAAAGCACTGCAAGCACTCGGATAATGACAGATTTACTAAATGTTCATGCAATGCGTTGCAGCAACCAAATTTGCCTACTATTGCTGTCATCTCCTGTACTGGCGCCTTAGTTAGGGTGCCTAGAGCGATGCACAGCCTCGCATGCGCAAAATTGGGTGTGTGCTGTCTAGCATAGGATTTATACTGAAAGCATATCCATCCAGTTTAAATTCCTATGTCTATACACATTTCAGAAGGGTCCCACGCACTAGAGGTGTGCTGTGCACTTTAGCACAGATGCATAGTATGGTTTTTTTCATAGTTTTATTTAGCATTTGCCGGCATTTAGCCAGCGCTGTAGGGAGGGGCGGGGCCTAAGCATGGGAGGGGGAGGAGTGCTATGTGAACTCCACTCCCTAAGTACGCATATGTATTTGGCTTGCCGTCTCAGGCCGACCAAAACACACATGCACAATTAGGTTTTCAACAGCCCAGCTGCATTGAGCAGCGGGGATGGAAAAACCCCAGAGACTCCCTAGTCTGAGCAAGGCGTCTTTCTTGCCTGCTCAGACCAATCCCCGCGCTGCTCTGCAGCATAGGGATTGGATAGGGAGTCTGTCTCAGGGGCTGCTGGGACCAGGCAGGAAAAGGAGAGGCAGCGTGACAAAACGCAACACTGAAGGTGGCCCCCCCCCCCCCCCGGACCTCACCCGCCCCACACCCTTTGTTTATGGCGGCCGTCGCTGCATTTACAGTAGGCACTATGCAAGACTCTTATATTGCATAAATAACAAAACTACTGAAACAAAACTGACAAAAAGTACTCATAGGACATAGAGACCCACACTTACCATCCAGGGGTTGTCAAAACAGTAACAAATTTGGGAGTGTTGTTTGACTCTTTTCAGCATCAGATCAACAAACTGTTGTTTTCTTCTTTATCTCCCGACATCATTCCTTTCTATCATTCTGGCTACAGTTAGAGCCTAATGGACTATTATAATTCCCTTTATCTGGGTCTTCCAGTCTACATAGTCCAACATCACCAAATCATCCAAAATAGAAATATGCGACTACTTTTGACTACCCCTCGACAAATTTCTGTTGTGCAACATCTCCGGAGCTTGCGTTGGTTGCCAGTAGGGAAACAGTTGGTACTCTAAAGCGTATGAATTTGCTTTAAGGCTCTCACCAACCTTGGTTCTTCCTTAATACAGCAGTTTTTAGGGATACTGTCCGCCTATGGTGCTGTGCTCTGCTTCGGCTCACTATCTTCAAGTCACTAAACTATCTAAAATTAGCAGGATAGTCGCTCATTTGTTTGCTTAACGGCTAAATTATGGAACAAACTCCCCCCTCCCTTTCATTCGGAACCAGCCTGTACCTATTTAGGAAAGAGTTTAAAACTGGACCCTTCTTACTTTAATGCTTAGTTTAATATGACCGCTTAATGGTTTACCTTTTGCTGATCACTAGGACCCCATTTGCAATCGTATGATTTACAAAAGCAAAAATAAATACAAAAGTGAAGTGAAATGTAATAGCGACTGCATCATTGACTTGGATTACTTTAAGGGTTAAAGCACACTTTGTCTAGAAAGAGAACAGTGTTTTTTACCTGTAAAGTTAAGAGCAGGAACCTCTTTCAATGTCTGTTTTTAATTCTTGCTGGTGCTGAGCACTGGCAGGACCAGTCCCACTTAAAGCCCTGCCTTGCACTGCTGTTGTGCTGACAGTCATTCCTCATACATTAATCCCAAGCCCACTGGGCGGCCCTCAACCACTTTCAATCAGGCGGGCATAGCAGGTGGCTGTAAACTTCAGGTAGCCGTGCTTCATTCATTCTCAAACAACCAGGCATACCATGTGGTCATACGCTTAATGCAACCATTTTGCATTTGCCTTCAGTCTATCTGGCATGCTAGGTAGATGTCCACTTTCAAAAGCTGTGCTTCATTCATTCTACTGGGTGATTGCCCACTTCCTGTATACTCATTCTGTTCAGTACTTCTGGGTGGCGGTTCTCTTATATAATTTCCTAGCCATACATTCCCTCAAGGGTGAACCTTTGCTTCCTGCTCTAGTTCCTCCCCCATTGTATATGGGTTCTCCTGAAACTGATTAGATGTCACCAGCCAGGGTTCCTAATTACCACACTTTCCACCAGCCCCGCAGCCGACCTTGTGGCTGCAATGGATTGACTTGTAAGCTGAATTCTAAGTTGCAGCAACTGTACAAGGAAATTGGTGTTCATTCTTCATCCTTACCTTTTTGCGTTCTTCATGATATGAGGGAAGCATCTGAACTACCTTCACGGGAAGAGAGGGTTTCTCAGAGGCAACAGGAGTTTAAATACTGAGCCCCCTTTTTTCTTGGAATCAGGTGCTGCCCTTTGGCCAACCTAGAAATTAAATAGGGGTGTTCATCCCTTTCTTCACATTGGACCATCACCATCACTCTTTTTCAGAGGCGGAAGGTGGTCTTCCTTTGGAAATCCACATTATAGACCTGGGCCAGCTATCTCCTTAGACATGCGGTTTCTGTCCGGGATAGACAATGGGAGGGGGAGGTCAGAGGATCTTCCTTGTGTTTACCATGAGTTTTCCCATTCCGTGCTTCCCGAGTCCTCTCCTGCTTCTCGAAGGGGAGGTAGATACAGGGGGGTGAACAATGGCTCACAACTCGAAGTACATTCAATAGCACCAATAAGTAGTTGTCCAGTCAACTACTGTCTTTTATGAAAAAAGTAATATTTATATAGAAACACAAAGTGAAATACGACATACACAAACAATGCAAACAGCCCCCTGAGGTCAGGGCTCTAGTGTTCAATAGGCAGGCCCCTAAGTACCACTTCTCTCTCACTAGCTGGAGAGGTTATTCCCCATTCAATATAGGCAACATTCAGGTTAGACCCCACTAGCAGCCCGAGTCTCAGGACTCCCATTTTGACTCTTTTAGAAAAGACAAAACTGTTTTAGCTCCAAAGTGCTATCTGGCAGACAAGTTTTACCAGGGCCTTCCATCCCTTCGATGAGTCTTGCCCACACCAGCATGGATTGCACAAACAGATCTCTTAGAGCATCTTACTCGCATGCAAGGAGCTTGCAGCGGCTGCTTTTGCTCACTAACACTTGCGGCTCTGCAGGGGCAGCGGCAGGGTGTCCTTGCCTCTCCCCAAGTGCGACGGTAAGTATCCTTTGATCCTTCCCACAGTTGGGGCGAGGGGGAAATTCGATGACTGATGGTTCAGAACCTCAGTCTAAACTCGGGCCCGCATTGGTCACCACAGTGACCTCTCCTCTCAGTGATGGCATCAACCAGGCTACAATCCTTGTCCTTTCAGGTGGCCCCCTCTGGCATAGAGGGTCACCACTCTTGCTCTGCATTTGGGCAATGACCTTATCAGCACAGCAGCAAGTTCCTCTTCACAACTAACACCTCTGGCATACAGGATCACCGACTTACACACTGCACACAGGCAACGGCCTGATCGGCATGGTTAACTCCACGGCAGCCCCCTCTGGAATATGGGAATACCGACTTATACACAACCCACGAGCAACGGCCTTATTGTCATGGCATCCTGTTCTCACACCTTGCTACAGGGATCCACTCACCAGGATCTCCCACTGGACCTCGCTCCCTCCAGCGATCTCCTCTTCACATAGCACACTAGTCTTGGTACAATCAATCAATCAATCAATCACAGAATTTGTAGAGCGCACTACTTACCCGCGAGGGTCTCAAGGTGCTGGGGAAAAAAAAGGGGGGGGGGGTTGCTGCTACTGGTCGAACAGCCAGGTCTTGAGTAGCCTCCTGAAGGTCAGCAGGTCTTGGGTCTGTCGTAGGCTTAGTGGAAGGGTGTTCCAGGTCTTGGCGGCGAGGTGTGAGAAGGATCTGCCGCCGGTGGTTGTTCTTCGAATGCGAGGGACGGTGGCGAGGGAGAGGTCGGCGGAGCGGAGCTGGCGGTTGGGGACGTAGAAGAAGAGTCGTCTGTTGAGGTAGGCTGGGCCAGTCTTGTGGAGTGCCTTGTGTGTGTGGATGAGGAGTTTGAAGGAGATTCTCCTGTCGACGGGGAGCCAGTGCAGGTTCCTCAGGGGGGGGGGGTGATATGGCTGTGGCGTGGTACGTCGAGGATCAGGCGTGCGGAGGCGTTTTGTATGCGTTGCAGTCGCTTGATGAGCTTGGCCGGGCCTCCCGCGTAGAGGGCGTTCCCATAGTCAAGTCTGCTACTGACGAGGGCCTGGGTGACTGTTCTTCTTGTATCTGTCGGGATCCACCTGTAGATCTTGCGAAGCATGCGGAGGGTGTTGAAGCAGGAGGAGGAGACTGCGTTGACTTGCTTGGCCATGGAGAGCGTTGAGTCGAGGATGACTCCCAGGTTGCGTGCGTGGTCGATGGGTGTCGGGGCTGCTCCCAGTGTCGTTGGCCACCAGGAGTCGTCCCAGGCTGAGGGGTTGGAGCCGAGGATGAGGACCTCTGTCTTGTCCATGTTCAGCTTTAGTCGGCTGATCTTCATCCAATCGGCGACGGCCTTCATTCCTTCATGGAGGTTGGATTTGGCGGCGAGGGGGTCCTTGGTGAGGGAGAGGATCAGTTGAGTGTCGTCGGCGGAGGAGATTATGTTGAGGTCGTGCTGTCTGGCGATGCGTGCGAGCGGGGCCATGTAGATGTTAAACAGTGTTGGGCTGAGGGATGATCCCTGGGGTACGCCGCAGATGATCTCGGAGGCTTCGGATCGGAATGGTGGGAGGCGGTACACAGGTAAGCACTGATGCGCCTGGCTCCAGAACAGGTGATCTTGGATTTTCCCTGTATGATGTCCCCTTACCCAGCGGATACACTGACAGGCCTTATCCCCCAGTTCTGGTAATAGGCAGAAGTCTTGCAGAGCTTCTCCTCCTTGCACAGCCCGACTGGCTGTTCGGCAGTTGTCAGCTTTGGGGGGCTTCAACTTCCCCTTTTTTTAGTCAATTTCCAGACACCAAATGTGATTTGAAGTTTGTGTTGGGGGTCTGCTTTCTTTTGAAGTGCCCTCTCCTCTCCTCTGCACTGCCCTTCCTCCAGAAAGTATTCTGTCATAGCAGGGAGAATCTCCAAATCTGTTAACCCCACAACACAGGCCATGGGAGTGACTTGAGTTCACACCTGGATGTCAGCCACAGTGACATGTGTATTAAAAGATTACCCCAGGGCCCCTGACCTACTCTTTATGATTCTCTTATGCATTCTATCTCCATCCTGAGATGTGCCCAGGCCCCTTTCCAGGGACCTCTCCCCGAATCAAAGAATACCCATAGAGGGTTACTGAAGAGCCTGTCTCTACTTCCTCCAGTGTGTGTGTGTGTCCCATCCAGCTCACAGTAATGCAGCAATCCGCAAATCTGTTTTGGGGCATTCATCTACCTCCTCATGCTCATGAGTCAGCTCTGGGTTTCCCCGAAAGGAACCCAGAATCTTCCACGAATTGTACCATTCACAGGCACACATACACCCAGCACATGCTTGCAAAATACACACACTGGACAGCACTTTATAGTAACTTGATGCAGGCCAAAGGTGAATTAAGCACACAGCAGTAAACAGCCTGTAGGCAGGCCTCACTTGAGTGATACAGGTAAGAAGGGTCTGTTCACTCCTACTGAGCACTACACGTATGCTGCCACTACCACACTCGTGCTACTTAACTCCTGGCAAAAGCAGTAGTCTTTCACCACTTTGAGTGCTGGTCCAACAAGACCGCAATCAGTGAGACAGGCCTATGTCATGGCGGACAAGCATGATCCATGTTTGCCCATGTGTGAACAGAACTGTACCACAATATTCAGGTCACTCCAAAATGCAGAATCCGCATCGGTGAGCACAAATCGAACATCAGGTTGCTCAAATCCACTGCCCCTCTAGCTAATCATATGGCCATGTTCGGACATTCAGAAGAAGACTTACGCTGGACTATTTTGGAAAAAATTCGTTCCACACCTGGTTTGGATACTTCAGCGATACGTAGAAAACGCTAATTATTTTGGATGTTTTCTCTCAACACCAAAGACAAGGGACTAAATGAGAGCCTCCAATGGGATAATGCCATTCTGTAATCGTTTGACCGTCTTTTTTCGGACTATGAAATCTCTTTGTTGTTCTCTCTCCCCCCCAGATAGATTTGCCTATGGGGTTTTTTCTGTGTTTTTGAATATGTCGTATCTCTGGCTCTTTGGCCTCATGATGGCTTGCGGTTCTGTTTTTTGTTTTTACTTATTCTATGTCCTCTTTATTTATTCTGAATTTTTCTGACTTTAGATTTCATCACGATTGATTCTTGTTTTATGGATTTCGTTTTCTCTTTATTGATTATTAATTTTCTTTCCTTTTATTATTAGTTTATTTAAATTGATCTTCCTTTTGAATTGTTTACTCATGCAGGATTTGGGTTTCTAGGTCTTTGGACCTCCCACCCTACGCACTGATCTCCGACTTTTGCTCGTAGGCTTTTTATTTTCGTTTAGTACGGACCGTTGATTGACAGGTGGAGATTTATTCTCTAGCTCTTACCTGATTGACCTTCGTATCACTTGACCTACCCTTGGGTCACATGTTTTTGTTAGTCATTTTGATTGGCGGATTTCGCCGTTTTTTTGGGGTTTAAATCTGCCGACGTTTTATTGCTCCCGTTACTCTAGCAGCTTTCACATCGTCATGGTCAGCATGCTGCCTGCTACACCTCTTGATTCCTCGGTAAGAACTATGACATCTGTTCTAGAATCCTTTTCTGCCGCCATGCATTTATTTATTTGCTCCACGGTCTGATTCTCTATTTTCATTCCAAATTTTTTTTATTTTGTACCACTTACCTCTTTAGAGCACGGAGCTTCCCACATGCTGCCTTTTACCCTCTGCAACCCCTATCACGGAGCCAGTTGTCCGCTGGCGCAGACGTTACTTTGTGGCCCTCAGAACTGATCTGGGTGGGTTTTGCTTGGCGAGCCTTTTTGTAATCTTTTCTTAGTCTGCCATATTTTCCATGCCAGGGTCATTTATCGTTACCCGTCTTTGCTCCTGCCTGTGGCTTATGGCCCTTATGTATCTGTTTCTTTTAGGACCACAGTGGACGCTTTTCCTTGGGACCCTGTTGTCTTTTAAAAAATAACTTGACCACATCCTGGTCACTCCGACTAGTTTCTTTCACTTCGTTCGACGAGGGATTATTTCCATCAAGTTGCAGCATTGTTTTTGGCTTTGTCTCCACTCTATTAGAACCGACACTCATTGCGGTTGCGAATTCAGAAGTTTTTCACATTTGAATTGCCTCACGTTTACCGGTGAGCCATGTTTCTTGTTTGTTGCACACTTGGTGTGTTATCCCTCCCCATGTGAATCAAATTACTTTCTTTAGACGATTTCTATATCTAATGTGAGTATTTTACCCTTGTTATCCGTACAGGCTCCTCATTATTTAACCTGTACAGGCACTTTTCAGTACGCATTTAAAGTGTTTCTGCGGTTAAGGTAAACAGCCAGTTTCTTTTGACTTCTTCATTTATCATTGCCTATTACGCTACCTGACTTCTGTTCGGTACTTATTCCTCTATTTCTCATTTTTACTTTTATGCTTTCATAGGCTTTATTTCTCCATTTCCTGATTAGTACTTTACTCTTATGTATTGAGCATTTGTTCTGCCACCTTAGCAATATGCGAAAGCTCACTGAATTTCCCGCTAGTTGGACTTTATATCTTTTATTCTTTTCTTCGCTGTTTATTCATTTAATATTCTCTCTGTTAATTTACTACATATTTCTTATGAATTATCTGTTTTTCCGTATCCTTTTTCTTCTCTCTTTTTTCTTCTATTTTTTTTCTTTCTTTGTATTCTATCAGTCTTTATCTGTCACCGTTGGTAACGGGACTACTATTTAAGTTTATGTTCTTTTCTCTATAATGTTCTGTTGTTCGTCCACAAGTTCCTTTTTTACCCATTTTCTCAGTGCCCTGTGAACCACACCTTATTATTTCATCCTTTCTTGCTTAAATGAATTCAATTAACATCTGTTTATGTATTTATAATTAGCTAGTTAAATTTAAAAATCTTTTTTTCAGGCTCATCCCACTCCGTTTTTCTGTATTGATTTTGTCGCCCTGAAGAAGGTGATGCCCACATAGGGGTTCAAACCGAAACGCGCGTCGGCGCTGGATTCCATCTGTTAATGCATTGTAATATGGAAAACCCCCCCACTTATGTTTTCTTAAAAATATAATCTTTGAACATGTGTTATCTAATTATGTTAATTATATTTTCTGATTTATTTTGAAATGTGTTATCTGTCTTTTTATGTGGCATTGGCCTCATAATATAATTTTTTCTGTATCCTCTTTATGAATTTGCTTGGGGGGGATCTCCATTTCCCATTTTTTATATTGTGACAACATTAGAGTGAATGTGTGATCTTGGTAGGTGTGTGAGAATGCGAATACATGAGAAGGTATGTCTGAAGTTTGAGTGATTTTGTTTGTGGGATGCGCTTGGATATCTATATTTATATCTATCTATATTTATCATGATATGATATTGAATTTTTATAACTCTGAATTTGAATAAAAACTTTTTTCATCATATTTTTTCTCTTTGTTTTGGTTCACCACTTATTTTATATTTCTTTTCGCACTGGTTCTCTAATATCTGTGACTTGTTGCACGTATGGAATATTTCAGGTAGAGAATTTCTCTCTTTTTGAGTATATTGTTCATTTCCCCGAAAGGAACCCAGAATCTTCCACGAAT
The DNA here is from genome assembly GCA_963921515.1 of Calotriton arnoldi. Classification (NCBI taxonomy): domain Eukaryota; kingdom Metazoa; phylum Chordata; class Amphibia; order Caudata; family Salamandridae; genus Calotriton; species Calotriton arnoldi. Next base: position 201,508 of record CAWUFW010011853.1, read on the forward strand.
TGTACCATTCACAGGCACACATACACCCAGCACATGCTTGCAAAATACACACACTGGACAGCACTGTATAGTAACTTGATGCAGGCCAAAGGTGAATTAAGCACACAGCAGTAAACAGCCTGTAGGCAGGCCTCACTTGAGTGATACAGGTAAGAAGGGTCTGTTCACTCCTACTGAGCACTACACGTATGCTGCCACTACCACACTCGTGCTACTTAACTCCTGGCAAAAGCAGTAGTCTTTCACCACTTTGAGTGCTGGTCCAACAAGGCCGCAATCAGTGAGACAGGCCTATGTCATGGCGGACAAGCATGATCCATGTTTGCCCATGTGTGAACAGAACTGTACCACAATATTCAGGTCACTCCAAAATTTGGACTACCCAAAAACATACCGTTGATGGTTCACCTACTGAAATTAATTGCATGAAAAAACACCCTCCCTGACATCAATTTAACAGAGTAACAGAAATAAATAATAGGGAGCACTCAATAACTGAGATCTAGATCAGAGGAAAATTCAAGTATTGTTTTTAAATAAATCTCAATTCTATTAATGAAGAATAAATGCCATAAATGCTTCATTGAAGAGTTATACAGAGTAGTCAAAATCAGAAAATATTATACGTCCCAAATGAGCAGCAAAATCATAAAGAAATTGGATAGCATCTCTAGCAGAACAGGAAAGTCTGCTGGCTCACCTCCAAACTCAGGGGGTCTTATACACAATTTTTGCAAAACAAATGATTAAAACAGCAGAATCACTATGGTGTGATCTTAAGTATCTACTTTTTTGGCAAATCATAATAACAAGGGTCATTACTTTAACACATAAGCACTATCCCATTTTACTAAAGCATTCAGTATCTTCTGTGTTACTGCCATCTGGACATGTTAGAACCAAATATGAAACATTTAACAATGATGCTTCACACAAATGAATTAGACCCGGCCTATCAATGGAACTACAGTTGAAGGGCCTTGAAATTACAACAAGTTAAGAACACAGAAATTCATCAAATGTTTTGTATTTATAACAGTAGAAATAAACCATTTCATCAGATTGACAGTGCGCTGCAAAACTGGGGAGGGAGGATGCGCAATGGAACATAATGGGAGGGGGCAGAAAAGTAGTGAATGAATTACATAAACAAGATCCATTTTGTCCAACATGCTGCTTCATATAAATGTGGCATAACTAAATTACATTAATAAACATATTTCTATATATTAGATTAAATATGTTCCAACTGTAACCATATTAACTCATCATATGCATACTGGATCCAACATACACATTAATATTTTTCATTATTATTTATTGCAAAAAAAGAAAATATAAACCCAGAAAACCGCTAGCACACTCTTGACAACAAAAATCGGCACCAGGGATCCAGATGTCATTGCAGCTGGGGCACTCAGGGCAGGGGTACATGTCTATCACCATGTGAGGGACTTTTCCATTCCAACACATGGGCATCTGTTCCTCCCATCAACCTCATTTGTAATGAGAAGACTCTCTTATCGTTTGAAGGGTAAAGGATTCCAGCTGTAGAGAGGAACATGGTACATGTAAAAGTTTGAGCTCCATCCAGACGGTGCTGACTACGCCACAAACATCCTTCTAGTCAGCCAATACATTTCAGTCATTCAAGGCCAGGACTTGAATGACAGCGTCAATGGTAATTCAGCCTGGAAAGCACACCCCAATTTTCAGTATTATTTCTTATTTTTATCCTATTCCTTAATTATTTTAATTTATAGTAAAATGCAATAAAAATGCTTTTACTAATTTATTATAAAATGTGATAAACTATTTATATTTTCCCTATTCTTTACAATGCAGAGATCTCCGGCCTGACTGCACAGTCTACCCATGGTAAAGTATGGAGAAAATTAAAAAGTGTAATTAACTTGAAAATAAATATTTAAAATATTTTATGATAGATATTAATGCAAATTAAATGTATTTCTTTATTTTAATGTAGGACAAAATTAAAATGCTACAGCACTATTAACTTAATTTTGAACTAAATCTTTAATTTGTGTAAATATAATAAATTAAATTAAAATTATTTTTCATAAGGTTAAATAACAATATAAATTCCAACTAGAGTACAGTAAAAAGAAATTTGTAATGATTATTAAAATTGATGTATATAATTTATTAAACGTAATTTCATTAATAAAATGTGTTATTACTTTAATTTTTAAATGCAAAAAGGTTACTAATTTTTTTATAATTCAATTAAAATAAGTACTATTTTTATAAATGAGTTTTAAATTAATGTATTTTATTTGTATTATTTACCAAAAATATTATTTAATATTTTAGATAATTAAAATTATTATATTTCCTATGGGGTTTTATTTTTAGTTCCTATCTCCGTTATTTTTAATGGGAAGGGGTTGCAATGCCAGTGGTTGGCCGTGTGTGGTGTTAACTGTGAGCTGAAGTATTTTACAACTGTTATGGGTCCTTTTTAGGTCGAGCATTCGAGACCTCTTGTATATACTTTAGTATATACTTATGTGTATGTACTTTGTGGGCTCTGGAGATCAGCCCTAGGACTTTTCTGCTTCCGCTTAGGGACTTTTACTTTCTGTTTAACTCCCTCTATTTAACGGTCTTGATAGAAAACGACCAGTAGAGGTCAGTAAAATACCAGAATTGCTGTCTGCTTGTTCAACTGCCTCTATTTAACTGTCTTGATAGAAAAAGACCAGTAGAGGTCAGTAAAATACCAGAATTGCTTTCTGCTTGTTCAACTGCCTCTATATAACTTTCTTGATAGAAAATGACCAGCAGAGGTCAGTAAAATACCAGAATCACTTTAGCATTCTCTAGATTCCAGTCCATATAAATTGTCTTCCACGAGCACCCGTAGACAATAATATTTTTTTCAAATCTTGTATTTTCAGTGATATGACCCCAGAAGGCTCTGATTTTATATTAAAAACAGAGCTTTGGACTATACCATTATCCGCTGAAAGGCAATATTTCTCTCCATGTGTTCCCATACCTGGCGTGTCACGCAGTTTGGTGCTTACTTTCCCTCCATGTTAAAGAGCAGTAGATGTTTCAGCACCCAGGCTAATGTGCTGCATAGCTAAATACATATAAGGGCCCAAAGGCGAGACTGATTGCATTGCAAATGCTTGTTTGACTGTAGTAACTATAGAAGTGCAGTTTGTGAATAGCTATAGGTTTATTCTTATGTGGATGGGGTGTTCTCCCTAAACTCCTCCCTGACTCTCACTGAGGTTCCATCAACCACACCTTACTTCTCTCTAATGCACTCCCCTTTATTTATAAGTATTCCCCATTTCCAATCACACCTATGTGTCCCTCCCACATTTACTACTAAAACGTATACTTGCATGTGCAGCGTCTCCACAGTAAAGGCGGAGATCTCCACATTCATAAGTATAGGAGAGGCGGAGGTGTAAGCTCTGCATGTAGTTTTATGAATATAATTTTTTAAAATCTTTTGTAGTACTACAAAACGTATTACAAAATGCAGTTTGTGAAAAGCTCCCTCAGTGCTACAGCAATTAGGGGATGGTGAGGGAGTCGGCATTGGTTATAGATGCTGAGGGTAGATACACCGTTTTAGGGTCGAGCCTGTGAAGGCAAGCGCTAGCGCATGCGTCTCGCTTGCGAGTCACTGTTATTAACAAAAAAGGGCTTGGAGCCCGCCCGTTGCCTACCATTTGTTGTCTTGTGTGGCACTCTTCTTTACAGCCTCGTAACTCGTCAAGGCAGGCCTAACATCATTTCTGTTCCTCTCTGTGGAACAGGAAGCACTGATTCAACTTAATCAGGGCCCGTCCCCTGCTCCCGACCTGATTGAGGTGCTAATTTGTTCTGTTTAACTTTTAGTCCTCTACATACAGACGGCGTGTGACAGGCAAAAATTTGCCCAGCAGGACAAACAAAATTGCAAAGATTTATTTTCTATAGTTAACTTTCTTTTATTTTGCCAAGTCTTCTTTTCTCACTTTGCACTCATGTTTTCTTTTGTTTTTGCTCGTGGGCACTGTTCTCAAAAGATGAGGATTATTTTATTGCAAAGCGACATTGTTTCTTTCTTATGTGCAATTTCTGAAATGATGCTTTCACACATAACCGTGCAGTACACCCCAATCCACCCCACTCCAATCCATGCTAATCCACCCTACCTCACCCCACACCAATACCCCACTCAATTCAACCCAGACCAATCCAATCCACCCCACTCCAAACCACTCACCTCAATCCAATCCACTCAAATCCACCACACTAACGTCCTCCCAAACCACCCCACTCCAATCTGCCCCACTCCAATTCACCCCACTCCAATTCAGAACAATCTGCGCCACTCCAATTAAAAACAATCTGCCCCACTCCAATCTTCTATACTCCAGTCTGCCCCACTGCAATCCAAAAGAATCTGCCACAATCCAAAACAATCGGCCCCATTCCAATCGGCCCCACTCCAATCCAAAACAATCTGCCCCGCTCCAATCCAAAACAATCTACCCCACTCCAATCAGCTCCAATCCAAAGCAATATGTCCACTCCAATCTGCACCACTCTAGACTACCTCGCTCAGTCCAAAACTTTCTGCCCCACTCCAATCCAAAACAATCCTCCACCTTCCAATTCGCCCACGCCAATCTACCCCACTCCAATCCAGTCCAGCACACCCCACTCCAATCCAATCTGATCTACCCCACCCTAATCCAATCCACCCCACCCTAATCCAATCCACCCCACCCCAGTCCAATCCACCACAATCCAATCCACCGCAATCCAATCCACCCCACCCATTCCAATCCAATCCGCCTCACTCCAATCCAATCCACCCCACTGCATCCAATCTACTCCACTCCTATCCACCCCACGCCCATCCAATTCATCCCACTTCTTTCCACCCCACTCCAGTCCACCCCACTCCACCCCACCCCAATCCAATCCACCTCACCCCACCCTATTTCAATACACCGACTCAAATCTAACCCACCCCACGCCAATCCACCCCACTCCACTGCAGTCCAATCCACCCCACTCTACCCCAATCCACCCCACTCTAGTTCAGTCCACCCCACTCAATCCACTCCATCCAGCCCACCACACTCCAACCCACCCCATTTCAGTCCAAGCCACTCCACTCCAATCCAAACCACCCCACTCCAATCCAGTCCACCCCACTCCAATCCAATCTACCCCACTCATTCCAATCCATCCCCTCCAGTCCAGTCCAATCCATCCCTCCACTCCACTCTAATCATGCCACTCCAAACCACCACCCTACTCTAATCCAATCCACTCTACCCCAAACCAATGCATGCCACCCCACTCCAATCCACCCCAATCCAATCCACCTCACCCTAATTCAGTCCACCCAACTCCAATCCAATTCACCCCATTCAGTTCATGCACTCTAATCCACCACACACCACTCAATCCAACCTACTCTAGCCCATTCCAATCCACCCCTGTTTACTTCAATCCACCCACTACCTCACTCCACTCCAACCCACTCCACCCTATTCCACCCCACTCCACTCTACGGCACTCCACTCTTCGCCACTCCACTCTACGACACTGCACTCCATGACCCTACACCCTACGACACTCTCTGCCTCTGAACCATTCAACTCACTCCCCTCCACTCAACTCTACAACACTCTACTCCCCCTATTCCACTCTACAACACTCCACGTTACTAACTTTTAGCCATGCTGAACAGCAGCCACACTGGTGTACAACATGGCAAAAACACATTACCAAAGCCAATAGCTCTATTAAAGGCAAGACCTATTGGCTTTGCCAATGCGTGTTTCTCATTTATTGATCTGTGAAGGTGAAATCAGAGGATGGCAGCTAGACTGATTGTGTGGTTTGAATTAGGTTACTGCTTAGCATTGTTAGAGAACAGTAAGGTTTTTCTATAGAGCTGATGATTGCCATTGGATAACCAGGCTGGTGTAATATTTTTCCAGAACAAGGGTCTCAGATATAGCATTTTTGCCAACATCAACTTTTCCTACCCTATTTTACTACAATGCAGCAGATTTGTCTTAGGACCATGTATTTTACTTTTGTAGGATGGTTGAGGCTACAATGTTAGAATTATTTGTACACAATGGGGAATATGTAGGGGCAGATTTACTAAGTTGGCATACAACAAAGTGCATCAACTAATATTGCTGCATTGCTTGAGGGAGGGAGCGGGACAGTGCCATATCTATTAAGATATGGAACTCCTGCTCTCTTCCATAGTGATGGTGCACTATCAACTGCCTTGTGTCATATGCACATCTTTGCACCATAGTGCAAAGGTGTCTGTGTGATGCCTAGCATAGGTTTTTTACTGGAAGGGTAATGTTTCAATACTAACTACTATGCCTAGATAAACTAAAAATATTCCTACTTTGAATGTGTGTTGTATAGTGCATGCTGTACAGTGTAGCACATATGCAAATATAAACTTTTCTCCTTTTAAAGCCTGCCTCAAAGATGGGTTATTTTCTGGCCCAAATTCCTGTCTCTCATTGTTAGCAGGTAGGGCTTTGTGTAAGAAACCTTGGGAGGTTGCCTAGGAACATGCATGTGCCTCACATTGAACACCCTTGATGCAAAGTAATGCAAAACACTGGTTTGCATTACTTTCATGCAGCATTCCAGTGCTAAACATGGTGTACTGCGGAAAGTAAATTCCCAAATAAATATTTTGCGTGTTTTGCGTCACATTTGTGATGCAAATCTGGCACAAAATGTTAGTAAATCTGCCCCTTTGCCTTGGAAATGATTAACTCAGGGATTAGTTAATGTTTTAACAAGTAAACTATTGTCCAATTAATTATTTTTATCTTTTTTTACTTAAGTTATAGCCTCTCACATACACATCATCTTAAAGACTTCATTCTAAAACAATTTTTATTCTTATTTGTTCTTCAAACAGTTCTAGTTATCATCTATAAATATTCTGGTATTCCTATTACAGTACTGCCAACAAAAGAACAAGCATTGGAAAATGCATTAAGTTTCGCCTATGGGATTAATAGATTTGCTTGTGAATTACTACATGTAGTAAAAGTATATATAATATATTCTGATGTGGTGCCAAATGCAGCCACATTAAGCTGTAATTCTATCCATACATGCGGTGAAGGAAAAAAACTCCTCACACTGCTGATAAATCAGAGAAGGCACGCAGCACCCCGCAGCTGCTAAAACAAAAAAAAGCCACTAAATTAAACAAAGGAATGGGATCCCCCGCAGACGCGAAAACAAAGGAAGTAGCACTGCACAAGCCAGCAGTATTCCTAGAGCAGCTACACGTGGGAACAAGCGGCGCTAGACCAGCTGCTAACATAGCAATAATAAGCGGCGCCAGTGCAGCCGGATCTTAGATGAAGTGAATGGTGCCCACGTAGCTGCTAAAGAACAATCTTAGCAGTCCAGTGAGGACAGTAGCACCAGTACTCACCACCATACTGTAAATCAAAACTTGCAAAGCAGCACCATAGCAGCCTGACTGTCCAAAGGTGTGGCATTTTTCCAACCGTTACCACACTTGAATAAATCAAACCATATTCCCCGGCTCATGCACTATAAAAATTACATTAGTTAGAAAGAACTGCTTACGCATGGAAGTGTAGTCAGAGGAAGGATGGCTCGTTGGCAAAAACCGGGTGGCGGGGCACAGGGCTGAAAGCGAGGCTTGGAGAATGATTCTTTCCAAGCCTTGTGTAAGAAATTAAATTTACAGCGTGAGTGAAACAGAAACCAGATGAACTAATGAAAGACACCAGATCGGATGGCGAAAACTTTTGAGAAACTAATTAAGCCTCAGAGCAGAAATGCCAGCACTTTAAAAATAAAAACAAGCACAGCGCAACATAAAAAAATAGTTCACAAAAGCAGATGGAAACAGTACTTGCGCTAAGGGAAACTGATAAGAGAAGCACACGAGGAACAACAGGAAACAGTATGCTACAACCAATAGAAATGGAGGAAAAGTGAGTGGAAAACACAGGAACCAATGAAAAGCAAGGAAAGCAAGGCGGCGGGATGTAAGCCCCTTTTAAGATTTATGTTAAATACATTACATTTCACAAGCACAGTGCAAGCGCTGTGCTGGTGAAACCTAAAAAAGGGGTTGTGAATGTACCCAAAGAGAAATAAAGTAACAAGAATCATGTGCATGCAGTTACAATGTAATCATTGAACCAGTTCTATACAACTGTTGCATGTGATTTGATTTCATGGAAACACCAGTTCTGAGAAACCATTTTACCTGAACTGTTTACCCAAAGTTTTCACGATGAATGGCTTTTACCATTTTCTCAAAGTAACATTTTACATGCTTTTGTTAAAGTGTAAACGCAATTTCACTTGAAAAGGGTTTCTCTTTGATTCTTAATGCTTTCACCCCCTTACCTGTCCATGTTTAGGCAATGAGTGACATTTCAATATTTTATCATTTCTGTTCTCCCGAATGCCCCTACACTCTTTCTACTGCTTTTTTCTATCCAACATTCCTTCTCCATCCCTACCTCCTCCTTGCTCTTTCCCCTAAGTTTTCTTAGTAGAGAACCCCCAACTCCTGCCTTTCACACATTCTAAAATTGGCTTATGTTCCTACCCCACATGCTTGTTTTACTGTCCACTTTTTTTGTGGATTCCCCACTTCATACCCTCATTCCTCCACCTAACTCTTTCCCTACCCTGCGCTTCTCTATGTTTGTCACACCCCTTTTTTCCACTGCAAAATTAAAACCAAGTTTCCTAACCAGAGTTTGCCATGAGATTTGCCATTTTCTTTTTCTTGTCTTTTATAATCTTTTTTAGCAACTTGATATTGATTTTTTTCACTGTAGGTTATGCATGCTACACTACATGAACTCCATAGACTAGGCTAGATATTTGTAGTAAGCTATTTCCTTTCCCAGAGAACTCATCATTCGTACGTGTCAACATTTTTGACCCTTAATTTTAGGAGTCCCATCAACTTTCTCACGGATCGAATGGAGGCAGTTTTATAAAGTTGCCTGGCACAAGTAAATTTAAAAGAAATTGGACTGCAATCTGAGGTCAACAACTTAGCAACCATATACGGTTGAACTGCAAATAGTGCCAGTGTAGCTGCAGGACAAAATCGCAGATGCGACGCTGTGAGGTTGCTGTCTCAATCCCTGACAATAATCCTATGGCACAACATTTAATTCTAATGAAAAACAGCTCAAGCTGCTGGGAAGTGCTGCTGGGACCTGCAGGACTGAAACTGGACTGTGATCCAGCGCAGAGAAACCTGAGCGGTAGTCGAGACCCAGAAGAAGGGTGGCGAGATGTGACCGTAGCCCAGCTGAGGCCTACTAGAGAGGGAAAGGGCCCAAGAACACAAGCGGCCTACTCGCCAGGTATTTCTGTGTGCCCCGGTGGTTGTTGCGGTGGACCATGCCAGTGGCCGTGAGAACAGCCTGGTGTGGGAGGTGATGCAGACTGGTGCCATTGTTCCTTAGAATGGGACCATGGAGAAGAACACGGGTCCAGACATCAAGCAAAAGATCAGGAGGTACAGTGGAGGGCAACAAACCTGAAGCAGCCTGTGGTGAGACCAGGAAATAACAAGCATCATATCAGGCCAAAAGAGAATTCTGGCCTGGATCAGCTTGGGATTGACTCTCCCTGCTCATGAGGGTATGTGCCCCCGGGGATTATGCACTGATACATAGGTCTGGGGTGGCACACCCATGCATTCTTGCCGCAACCCCGACCACTCTGGAGAATCTTCAGGGGGCCTCCACAGCAGGGACACCTTAGTATCAACAGGACTTGGGGTTTTGAGGAAGCAGTTGGACCTTGCATACTCTCCGCACATCCAAAGGTATTGAAAAAGTGACCTGATGGCCTACCACGCATAATCTAAAAAACAGCCTCTCGCCCCAAAGAGAAAGATACAGCTCTGAACCAGATGACCTGGCTTAGGAAACTGCTGAGAACAGAATGATTGAGAGAATTAGGGGGATTGCGAGAGCTAGAGCTAAGGCCCTGACAACTACATCCAGCAGTGGGGTGGGGGCTTCCTCGAGTGAAGGAAGGGGTGAAGACCCAAATGTGGAATAATTGGAAAAGTAATCCTCTGGCGCCATGTACTACACAGCAATACACCCCATAGCAGCTGAGACAGGCTTGACACATGTGAGCAAGATAGCGAAGGATAAGAGCAAGCAAACACATGCTCAAGGAAAAATGGACGCATATACAAGATCCGAAATATGCAAGAATTACACCATAATGAAGACCTGTCAATATGCCTTGTTTTAGAGTGAGTACACAGGTTACTGGCTCAACAACCTAAGCTGGGTCCCCACCAAATCCCCTCATTAGACAGTTATTTTCCATTAGCGACAGGGTGCAATCCTACATAGGGCACGAAGAAAGGGGTGCATTGCTTTCCACTCAACACAAGTTATGGTCTTCCAGGCTAATACTAAACTGGTGCCAGAGTCAGACTGGGAACTGAAAGCAGCCTGTCAAATTGTCAGACCAGCCCCCGTACAGTGCGTAGTGAACGAGCGCAGCGATTGAACCTGACCACTGCTATGGCGGCTCGGAAGGGTTCTCCCTCTAAGCAAATGTTGAAAAAAAAGACCAAAGCAGTGCATTTTACAACACACTTTTCATTACACATTTAATTGTTTTACCTTTCAAAGCACAGTAAATAGTAAATGATGACCTTAAAGAGCACCAGGTTACCCAGTCATATGTACCCATAGACATTCTTCAAGAGAACACCAAAAATAGACACAAGAGTAGTGAATCAGAGAACACAAAGTATAAGTCAAACCAGCCCCTTTACGGTGTGTAGCAAGCAAGCGCAGTGAGAGAGCCTGACCACTACTAGGCGGGGTTTGGGGGGGTTCTCCCCCTCAAGAAAGCTTTGGAGACAGAAAGGCCAAAACAAAGCATTTTCAACACATTTTTCATACATACATAAGCAGCCAACATACATACATAAGCAGCCAGGCCAGAAACACCACTAAAAGCGAGACCACAGGATTTATCAAATGACTTAGGAAGCTCAGCTGGATCATTGTCAATCAATCAATCAATCAGGGAATTGTAAGCGCGCTACTCACCCGTGAGGGTCTCAGGGCGCTGAGGGGGGGGTCCGCAGATCTGTTTAGCCGAAGAGCCAGGTCTTGAGGGTCTTCCTGACGGTGTTCAGGGAGGGGGCGCGTCTGATGTCTGCCGGTAGCTCGTTCCATGTCTTGGCTGCAATGTGAGAGAAGGATCTTCCGCCTGCTCTGGCTCTGTGGATGCGCAGGGTTTCGGCCAGTGCGAGGTTGGAAGATCGGAGGTTTCTTTTGGGTACGTGGAAGTTGATTCTGTCGTTGAGGTATTTGGGTCTGTTTTTGTGTAGGCATTTGTAGGCGTGAGTGAGGATTTTGAAAGACTCTTTTCTCCACGGGGAGCTAGTGGAGACTTCGTAGGTGTTGGCTGATGTGTTCGTGTCGGGGATGCCGAGGACGAGTCTGGCGGCGGTGTTCTGTACTGTCTGGAGTTTGCGGAGTAGGGACTTGTTGATGCCGGCGTAGAGTGCGTTTCCATAGTCCAGTCTGCTGGTGATGAGTGCGTGGGTGACTGTCTTCCTTGACTCAGGGGGATCCACTTGAAGGTCTTGCGGAGGATGCGGAGGGTGTTGAAGCAGCTGGAGGTGACGGCGTTGACCTATCGGTTCATGGAGAGTGATGAGTCGAGTACGATGCCGAGGTTCTTGGCGTGGTCTGAGGGGGTAGGTGGGCTTCCGAGGGCGGTCGGCCACCAGGTGCTGTCCCATGCAGAAGGGGTGGTACCGAGGACGAGGACTTCTGTCTTCTCGGCGTTGAGCTTCAGGCAGCTGTTGGTCATCCAGACTGCGACGTCTTGCATTCCTTACTGGAAGTTGAGTTTGGCAGTGGTGGGGTCTTTGGTGAGGGAGAGGATGAGCTGGGTGTCGTCGGCGTAGGATACGATGTTGAGGCCGTGTTGTCGGACGATGGCTGCGAGGGGGGCCATGTAAATGTTGAAGAGGGTGGGGCTCAGTGATTAACCCTGTGGGACTCCGCAGGTGATTTTCGTGGGGTCGGAGAGGAATGGTGGGAGTCTGATCCTTTGGCTTCTTCCAGACTTGTCATACTTCAAGTCCTCCATTGGCACCCACTGACCACCCACATCACCTTCAATACCTGTTGCATCTACAGATGGACTGGACATTTACATACAGCATGCCACTCTACCTCACAGACAAATGTAAGACGTCATATAGCAGGCACAGCACATGCCGTCTTAGCATTTTCAGACTAAGGACCAGAAACTGCAAGAAAGAGAACCAGAAGACAGGCCTTCTCCAGCATGCATTTTAGTTTAAAACAACACCCTTTCGAAGACCTGACAAGCATCATAACTATGACTCTTTGCTTGTCCCAGAACCAGATACAACTTCCCTGTATTACAATGATAATTTTACTGCCTACTATTTTTAAACCTCTGTTGCTGGATTTGCACCACAAAAAACGCCATTCATACATACATCCCAAGGATCGTTTCATTTCAGCACCTGCTCAATGTTGCTCTGTCATGGCGCAAACTTACTGGGTTACCTAACAGACCAGTGACTGGCAGAACAAAAGATACTAAAGAACATTGTTCTGGTCCAGGACATGTAAAGAGACTTGTTCGATGCAAGCAAAGATAAATATGTACCACTCACCCCCAAACAAGGAATAGGGGAAAGGTGTATTCACCCATTTGTTCGAACTCCACTCATTACCAAAGATGGGACAGGAGATTCATTTACAATCACATGTATCTGGATGGGCGCTGCCCTAAACGCTCTGCCATGTAAGGTGATGTCCGTACAAAACAGACATGTATTTGTACTTGAAACCACAAGGGCACGACATCCACGTCCTAGCTAGCTAGCTGCATGCACGTTTGCGTGCATACCTATTCAGTTTAAAGTGCGTTCAGTGACAGGCTCCGCTGCTCGATGGCGCTGGATTGTACATTTTTTTTAAAATTCTTTTTTATTAATTATATCACTTGTGATACTCTCTCAAAAACAATGAGTTACAGATATACAAAAAGTTCAAATTTTACACCATGACTGAGTTCTATAGCATCCATGCCCAACTCCCTCATAATTGCCATCGACCATTTTACCAACATTTGGTACCGAGTTTCTTCAACTGTCATCTGATAAAAGATCTCCCGGTGCCGGCATACAGATATTTCCCCTAAATTTGTTCCATCCTCCCCACACCAGTTCCCACTTTTTGGGACACCCTCTATTTACATAGACTGCTTTTTCAGCCACCATTGCCCAGTCCATGTCATTGCACCATTCTGTATATGTTGGCGCTGTCTGTGCCCCCCAGTGTTTGGCTATGTTGCGTTTCGCTATTGTCATGCCCAGCGTTGCCCAGTCTTTGGCCTTGCGATTAAGGTCTGTGGCTTCCCATATGTTTAGGAGACACCGTTTGGGTTCTGGTGGTACTGGAGCTCTGCTGACCTGTGTTATTGTGGTCATGATTGTTTCCCAGTATGTTTGAATCCGCGGGCATTCCTATATTGTATGATAGAATGTACCTATAGCCCCACATTTTCGCAGACAGAGCTGGGTATCAGTCCTCCCTATTTTGGCTAATACTACCCTGGATATATACGTTCTGTGGAGCACCTTGAGCTGCACAAACCGTAGTCTTGAGGGGATTGCCACTTCTCGTGGTGATTCTAGCGCTTCTTGCTAGTCAGTGTCATCTAGTTCTCCGATACTGGCCTGCCATTGTTCACGGAGACTGTGTGGGGCCCGGCTGGTTGTTAATTATTTTTCAGTAGGTTAGTGATATGGCTATTTTATCAATACGGTCCGTTAGCAGCCTATCCTCCAGTGGGGAGGCCTCTGGGAGGGTCGTACCCGGTTCAATGGTGGCCTCAAGTGCGTGTCTAATTTGAAGATAGCGAACCTGCTCTGTGGGTGCCATATCATATTTGTCTTGAAGTTGTGCAAATGTAATGACTTTCCCTTTGATCCAGAGGTCACCCACACTTGAGATTCCTATCAAATCCCACTGTCGGAAGCCTTTCCAGCGGCTCAGTATACCCAACTTTCCAGTCTCCCAGAGGGGAGTGAATTGTGTCATTGTATCATCCCACCCCAGTTTCCTGAGGACTGTGTACCATATATGGACAGTGTGTGCAGTAGGTCCCATGAGATCAGCCCTGCGGGTTTTGTTGTAGAGGGCCCCCATGACCCCTCCCTCCCCCAAGACGTGTCTATCCATACGGAATGCGAGTTCCGTCTGGGGAGCGTGAAGCCATTGATTGAGCACGATAAGCTGGGCAGCCCAGTAGTATGTCTGTATATTTGGGAGTGCTATGCCCCCATCATACCACCCTTTAATCAACTTATTCATGGCTATTCAGCTGGTTTACCATCCCATAGGAGGTTGCGCACTTCCGTTTCTATCGCTTTAAAATACAATGGCGGGACCGGAAATTGAGTATTTTGCAGCGCATAAAGAAATCTGGGTAGTGCCATCATCTTGAAGAGCGCAGCTTTCCCTAATAGAGTCAATGGTAGGGATTTCCAATGTTTGGTATCTCGACGTGGTCTTTTTAGGGGTTCTTGTAGGTTTTTATTCATAAATTCGTCTGGGTCTACTGTAATGTAGATCCCGAGATAGCGGAAACCGTTTGCCTCCACTCTCACCTCACAGTCCCTGGGCATGACCGGCAGGAGGCCACTTAGTATAAATAGGACAGACTTATTCTAATTAATTGTGTACCCGGAGTACCTCCCGTACGTCTAACAGATATTGAGTATTCTGGTTAGCGAACATCTCGGGGATGCCATATACAGTAGGACATCGTCGGCATAGAGGGATATTCGGTCTTCCCACTCTTCCGTCCACTGGAGGCCACGTAATATAGGATCTCCCCTTATCCAGGCTGCCAACGGTTCCAGTATGAGGGCGAAGAGGAGTGGGAACAAAGGGCAGTTCCACGTCCTAGGGGGAATGCATTGGATATTCTTCCGTTAACCACCACTTGTGTCAGCGGTTTTGAATATAATAATCGTATCCAGGGTTGGAATTTGGGCCCAAACCCCAAATGTTCAAGGACAGCAAACAGGCAAGGCCATTCGACCGTGTCGAAGGCCATACGCGCGTCGAGGGAGAGGATTACAGCGTCTTCCTGGATCGTATGTCTACGACTCAGTACACCGTGTAGGCGTCGTAAATTAAGTGCGGTGTTTCTGCCCGGCTTAAATCCAGACTGGTCTGGATGCACCAACTTAGTGAGGTGGGGAGTCATTCTAATGGCCAACGCTTTGGCCAGAATCTTGGCCTCTGCGTTGAGCAACGAGATAGGGCGATAAGATGTGCATTCTTGGGCCGGTTTCCAGGATTGTACATTTAAATACATTTGCCCAATGAATGTACGAACATTTTTCACATGATTTTAAAATACTTTTGAAAACAGTAAGTTACACTCACTTAATACTGTGGAGGCCTATCTAGACTCATAATGCTGCTTGTTTCTCCTGTGTCAGCCTCTGACTGACTAGAGGGCACAACGTGCACTATGCTGCGGCACCGGCAGGCGAACTTGGGGAGGGGACGCAGATCATTGGTCCGACTCGCGCCCTAAACTCTCCCTGTCATTGGCTCTCCCGGACGGTTTCTGGCGCTGTGTGCACTGCCTCCATAAGGCAGGTGGTGGGTGACGCCAAAAGTGTAATACATACGCGCACATGCACTGCTAAATCCAACAGTGACGTTGCTACCGCCAGTGGTTCTTTTTCCCCGCACAGAGGTCAGAGTGTAGAGACTGTCACGGTGGCCTTCTGATTTTGTTACTGGGGACCGATTTTGCTAAAAAATCGGCCCCCAGGAACAAAACCGGCCCTCTGTGACAAAACCAGCCCCCACCCTTCTGGGGGATTGCCCTGTGTCCGGCATCACCAGTCTGGCCCTGACTGGTGCAATTCAGAGAGTCATTTGAAGACGTTAAAAAAGAAAATGAGGGAAATGAGCCAGGAATGCATGCTTCGCCACACTTAAGAGAGTTATCAGAGACTGTTTGGCCCTAGACAAGGCACACCACATACAGTGGCTACAGTATGTCAAGTCACAGTTGTATTCAATTGGCTGCCATGATTATTTTGACAACCCCCAGTCTGTCACGAGGCACTCAAAAGCACATAGAACTCTTATCCTTTGTGGCCACAAACAGAGCAGCCTGGGAAAGTGGTAAAACGCAGGTTGAAGCTTATGCTGTGTTAAGGACGACCATCTCCACAGAACCCTACCAGCTTATTATCCCCAGCACACAAAGGTACTGCTTAGTAAGATTCCGTCTGAGCATGGCCCATCTGCTGGTTGCCTGCTTTTTGGGATAAAGATCTTATAGCCTGCCCTTGTGATGCACAAACGCCACAGTCACAGCTGCATTTTGTTTTTTTATGTGACCTGTGAAAGGCCCAAGGATAAGGATATTGGTCCCCTGCTCAGAACCCTTACCATCAGGCTATGCTGACCAGCGTTATTGTATCTCCAGCTGTTACAAACCGAACTATTATCGCACACAGTCTACAGGTTTATTTCAGCCTCTGTTAGGCTGCGCCAAACTGGTGGGAAATAATAAGAATCCTCAAGTATTATTCGGGTTCCCTGGTAATAATTATCGTAAACATCTGGCCACCGCTGACTATGCACAAAGTGCATTCCCTGGAGACAGAACATTGCATCTTGTGTCATATCTTGCACAGCCACATCGACTAATGTTACTTTGATCTGACACCTGTGCTATTTTGTGGCCTTATTTTTAGAGGTAGAAGTGTCTGCACTTAGGTCACTGTTCTGACAGGTCCCATCCGACAATATCCAGGGCAGTGGTCCTTCCACACTTATGTACTGTGGGGGTATTTGTATTTTTATTTTCTCTAACGATAATACCAGACTGTTTATTTTTCTGCCTTTTTCTCACGCAGCCGTACGTTATTCTGGGTGTAATTTCACTGTGTATGGTTTTACTTGTAGAGGGGTTTGTCAGTACTGATTTTACTGATGGTCAATTGTTTTCCCCGACATATGTATGATTTTATTCTTTGGGTAGCCTGCCAAAGGAACTGGCGACATGTTCTTTAACGCTGCTTTGATTATCTACAACAAAATTGATTTGTAAACACTATGGTCCTCTTCTACAAGAAAATGACGCAGTGCAGTGCTGCAAGTGTTTAGCCACGGCGTGCTGTATCATTTTCAAAGCACAGGGATGCATCGTATTAATAACAATACGACGCATCCCTGTGCTTTCCCTTGCCCTGGCGCACAATTGGCTGCCATGCGCCAGTGCAGGCACCCTTGCGCCATTTTGCGCAAGGGTGCATAAAAACAATAATTAATGGCATTTTCCTCTTTCTATGTATAGCAAGAGGAAAAAACTGTGAGAAATAAAAGTGTTTTTCCTCGTTGTGCCACTCCTACACCTCCCTTGGGGAAGCGTAGGATTCGGATGCATTCCCAGTTTTACAAAATGTTGTAAATCTGGGAATGCGTCAAGTTTCATGGATGTTGCGTGGGAAAACCCACAGCAACATCCATGGAACGCCCCTTTCACGCAGAGTAAGCGTGAAAGGGACCCATATTTACAAGGCCATGAAAAGTCACGCAGGGTGACTGTACGTGGCTTTGTAAATATTGGCCAGCACACCCCGCCGCCGGTGCATCAAACAAAGTGACACACCGGTGGTGCAATGGGCTTGTCAATAGGCCCCTTTGTTTGATTTGTGAGCTCTTATGGTTTCATAACCGAAAAAAGATTTATACTACTATTACTACATGCACCTCTTTTTTTTTCTCTTTTTTTACAAGTACAAGGTTCCAAGGTGCTGGGTTGTAGAACACAAAAAACGTGGGGCACTCATAAAGGGAGACTAGAGGAAACGTTGAAAATGTGGAAGCCCTCACACAGTGAGAAGAGCGAATATAGGAAGCCCAGAAACCTGCCCAAGATTGAAATGAGGCATAGGGGTTGTCGCGTCCCCGGACCCACAAAGCACACAGGACACGGGTAGGGGATTAGGTTTCTTTATTGTTGTCTCATCGTCAGAGCTGGCTGTGCACCTCCGCTTCCGATCCCCGTCTCTTCTTTGTGTCCTCCCCACACCCCTGACCGGATGTGGTGTCCGGTTCCCTCCTGACCCCTCTGTCCATAGCAGGGTACTAGTGCCCTTCCCCAGGTCACTACATCTCCCCCTTTGATCACAAAGAACTGACGAGCACGTCAAACCCATAGATGGGTAGATGGTCATAGATGCACGTCTGTCAGGTGACGTGCCGGTGTGCTTTCGCCCGTTACATTTCCTCTATTAGTCTTTTGGGCCTCCTGCATGCTCTTCTTGGGCTGGTCTCCATTTGTTGCTCCTCCGCTGGTCCTTGCTCCTGTCCGTTGCTCTCCGACCCTTTTTGTTCTGCTGTTTCCTCATCTTGGTCCTCTTCCTGTTTTTCTTTCAGTCCTTTGAAGTGTGAGATATTCCGTGTGATCCTCTGGTGTTCTGACTCCGCCGTGATCATCGGGCCCTTCACTTTCGTTACTGTCAGCGGGTCTTTGGAGAACATGCTGTCAGATTTCCTCTGCTGTCGTTGACGCACTATCACTGTGTCCCCTTCCTTCAGGTGTGATGGGATGGCGTGCCGTCTGGCATCTGCGTAGTTTTTCATCTTCCTTTTCGCCTCTCTATCCTTAGCTGCAATGCTGCTGTTTTCTGGTGCCATGATTGCTTCTACTTGCGGTATTCTCGTCCTGCATGTCCTTCCCAGTACTAGCTCCGCCGGGCATCTTCCTGTGGTGCTATGGGGCGTTATTCTGTAGTCACGTAGCATCTGACACAGAGCTTGGCTGAGCGATATCTGCGCCAGCTTCGCTCTTTGAACTACCTTTTTGATGCTCCCCGTGAACCTCTCCACCATTCCATTCGCCTGCGGCCATAGCGGAGTTATCGTCCTGTGGTTTACTCCTAGGTAGACCATGAATCTGCGGAACTTCTCCTGAGAACGGAGGACCATTGTCTGTTTTCAGTGTTTCTGGTGAGCCCCAGGCTGCAAAGATGTCATCCAGTATTGGTAGTGTTGCTGTTGCTGATGTTGATGGCACCTGTCGCACTATAGGAAATCGCGAGTACTCATCCATTACTACCAACAGATAATGGCCTGTGTCCAACTGCCCAAAGAAATCAGCTGCTAGTGTTGTCCACACCGCTCTTGGCAGTTCGGACATCTGTAGTGGTTCATGCTTGGCTGGTGAGCCCGTCACCTGACAGAGGTGACATGTCATGATGGTGTTTTCCACCATGCGGTCCAGGCCAGGGAACCATACTTTCTCTCTTAGCAGTTTCTTCGTTGCTACCATGCCTCTGTGTGATTCATGAGCCAGATTGACCAGTTGCCGCCTGAGTGAATTCGGGATCACTATTCTTGTCCCTCGCATCATTATTCCTGTGTCTGTCTCAGACAGCTCTTCATGTATCTTCTTTAGAGCCAATACTTCTTCCTTGCATACTCCTTCTCTCCATGTGCAGTTATTGTTGACGTGCCTCCATCTCTGCCTTCTCATTGTCTCCATGGCCAGTTGCAGCGTTGCATCGTCCTTAGTCTCCTTTGCTAGCTCCGCTAGTGTTATAGGTGCCGGGGTGTTTTGCTTGAGTATGAAATTTAGGTACTCTTCTGCCATTGATGTCATCGCCTGTGCTTGCGGCAGCGGGTGTCTCGACATGTAGTCTGCCGGGTTGTGTTCCTTCCCTGGCTTGTGTACAATCGTGAATGTGTAGTCCATCAGCCTTATGCCCCAGCGCTCGATCCTGGGTGGCATTTTGGCGGCCGGGCTGCCATAGATCGTTACCAGTGCCTGGTGGTCAGTTATGATGGTGAATAACTTCCCGTAGATGAAAATGTGGTAGTGTTCACACGCCCAGACCACTGCTAGGCTTTCCTTTTCTGGTTGCGAGTATGCCTTCTCAATGTCTGTTAAGCTTTTGCTGGCATACGCGACGATTTTTCTTGGTGAGTCTCTCCCTGGCAGGTGTTGCGCTAGTATTGCCCCTAGTCCTACTGGGCTGGCATCTACAGTCAGTTCAGTGCACAGGTGCGGGTCAAAGTAAGCGAGATGTTCCACAGTCATCACCGCTTTTCTGATGTCCTCGAATGCCTTGTCGCATTCCTGGGACCAGACGAACTTCTGCCCTTGTCTGGTCAGTTCTCTTAGTGGTGTGCTCACCGTGGCAAAATCCTGTATATATCGAGCACAGTAGCTGGCAAGTCCTAGAAACGATCTCACTTCTGCAACAACCGTTGGAGGATTTGCGTTCTTCAGCGTTTCTACTTTGCTGGGGTCTGGCCTCATCCCGTGCTTGGAGAAGATGTGTCCGAAGAACACCAATTCCCCTCTCCCCAGCTCGCATTTGTCTCCATTCAGCGTCAGGCCCGCTTGCTCCAGCTGTGAACACACTTGACGCAAAGCGGTGTCATGTTCTTTGTCTGTTTTGCCAAATACCAAAATGTCATCACTATAGTTGAGGCTGTTCTGTACCGGCCTTATCACCTGCCTTATTGTCTCCTGGAATATCTCTGCTGCCGATGATATTCCGAAGCTCAGTCGCTTGTATCTGAACAGACCCAGGTGTGTGGAGAATGTCGTGATGTACCGGGACTGGTGATCTAGCTCTAATTGATGGTACCCTTTGCACAGGTCCAGCTTCGAGAATCGGCAGGCCCCAGTGAGACAGCTGATCATGTCGTTGAGGTGTGGCCCCGGGTGACGTTCCCTTGCGATTGCGGTGTTTGGGATCCTCATGTCTACACAGATGCGGATCTTTGAGGTGTCCTTCTTTGGAACTGCCACAATCGGAGATACCCACGGTGTTGGCCCTTCAGCATGTTCAATGATGTCTTGTGCCAGTAAGCTTGTTATCTCTTCCTCAACTTGTGGTTGTAGGTGGATCTGTACTCTTCTATGATGTTGGGCCACCGGCTTAATTGACTCATTGATATGTAAAGTTATCTGTTTTCCTTTTAGCTTGCCGAGACCCTTCAGTATGGCTGGGTATTCTTTTAGAATGTTCTGCGTTTCTGACATGTGGTATGTCATTGCTAGTAGCCCCATCACCTGTGCCGTCACGTTGCTTAGCAGGCATGGTGCTGGGATATCACCCTTGAGCACGTGTACTTCTTCTTGGTAGGACTTGCCTTTGTATGTTAGAGTTTCCATGAATTTTCCCATGTTTTCTACTGGTCTTCTGGAGCCCCACGTGAACACGTCCACGGTCGACGGTGATAGCTGTGGTTTCACTTTCATTTTCTCGTATTCTGAGCTGCACATGATGTTGCATGTGGCTCCACTGTCAAGCACAAACTTTGCTTGGTGGCTCCCCACATCAATGTTTACAGTGGCGGTTTTCTTTATTTGCTGCTTCTCCACGAGATGAATGTGCTCTGTTGTTTTCTCCTCCTTGGGTGCGTCTGACATTAGATATAGTCTCTCTACTCTCACAGGTGCTGCTGTCTCTTCGGACTCGTCAGAGGAACTGCGATTTGCCGTTTCCATGTATCGTGCATACCTGTTGCTGGTCATCCGTGGTCTCATTGTTCTTCCTCTCTCGCTTCTGAATTGTCTGGTCATGCACTTGCTTGAAAAGTGATTGTCCCTATTACATTTCCTGCACTTCTGGCCCATTGCTGGGCAGGCACCAACATGTGGGAACTCGAGGCCACATCGGTAGCATGTTTGGTCGCACTTCTTTGTTGGGACTGGCGCCTGGAACTCTTTCTTTTTGAAATTCCCAGTGACGCGATATGCTGACGCCACTCTCTTCTCCTTTCCCGTTTCCATCTGTTTGGCCTGCGCTGTGGCCCGTGCCTCCGTGCGAGCCATTGTCAATATCTTTTCCAGCGTCGTTGGTTCCTTCAGGATGCGTGTTCGGAACTCCACTGATTGACAACCTTCGATAATACGCAATCTTATTGCTTGCTCATTGTCGAATTTGTCAAATCCGCAATACGCAACCAGTTTCCTCAGTCTCGTCGCGAAATCGTCTAAGCTCTCTTCCCCTTGCTGGCATGCAGTGTTAAACGTGTACCTCTCAAAATCAACATTTCGTTGAGGGTCAAATTTCTGTGTGAGACACTTTATCACTCCCTTGTAATTCGCTGTTTGATCGTCGGGGAAAGTTAACAGTAGATCTTCTATTTCGTCCCCTGCGAGATTCAGAAGTAGGTGCAGTTGTTTGCTGTCCGGGACGTCCGTGGCGCTCATGTAGCGCTCAAATTTTCTGATCCATCTTTCCCACCTGATGCCTGCTTGCGGCTCCGATAGGCTAAATGGTAGAGGCCTGCGGAAAATTGCTTGCGTGCTCTGCTTCTCCTCATTGTTGCTCATTTTCCTCCCCTGTTTTTTTTTTTTCTTCTTCTTTCTTTTCTTTAATTCTTTATTTCCCCTTTGGTTCCACTGTATTCTGCTTTTATTTCGCTGTTTTTCCTTTCCTTTTTGTCTGTTTTCCTCTTTTTCTGCGATTTCCTATTGGTTTCAGTTGCCGCCTGACTTCAAAATGGCTGCCGCTCTGTTCTTTGCTCCTATTGGCCTATTTTGCCTGACTTCAAGATGGCCGCCGTAGTCTCACGAGGTTTCTCTCTTTTGAGCTTTGCCTGACCTTCCAAAATGGCCGCCCCTTGTTCCTCGCTCCTGATTGGTCCAACCTGCCTTTTTCTAAGATGGCCGCCCTGCTCTCGCGATAGTTCCTTTGAACTTCGCGCGTCTCTCTGCTATTTGGGCTGCAGGCACGATCTGTTGCAGGCGCTCATTTGCGCTTGTCCCTGTTTGGCGCTTTCTTTGCTTCTTTCTTTATTTTCGGGCACTTCAGTTTCTTACCGCTTTCTCTGGCGGTCGGATGTGTTCCCACGTCATGGACCAGGGTGGGCTCCTGGCTCCGTCGTTCAGCCTCTCCTGCACACGTCGGTCCCTCACGCAGCGGTCGTCGCCAGATGAGGATCCCGCCTCGTCGCCAGTTGTCGCGTCCCCGGACCCACAAAGCACACAGGACACGGGTAGGGGATTAGGTTTCTTTATTGTTGTCTCGTCGTCAGAGCTAGCTGTGCACCTCCGCTTCCGATCCCCGTCTCTTTGTGTCCTCCCCACACCCCTGACCGGATGTGGTGTCCGGTTCCCTCCTGACCCCTCTGTCCATAGCAGGGTCCTAGTGCCCTTCCCCAGGTCACTACAGGGGTAAGTGAAGGGAACACAGAGCCAGAGCTGGAAGGCAATGACAATGATTCAGCTGTTGAACAAGAGGAGGGTTGGGCCTCCCAGCTTGTGATAGTTAATGACCGGGTGTATGCTTCACTGAAGAATCCACTTGTGCGCCTTAACCATCAGACCATGGTTGAAGTTACATACCCACATTATCTGTTTGTGGGAGGAGGAAGTTACTACAGTCGGCTAAGATGTGACTAAGCTGGAAGGCTTTCAACGATGGGACAATATTGGCATATCCAAGTTGTAATTTCGTATGAGTTAGCAATGACTGAACCCTTTTGGCTCCCGATGGACTCCGTACAACTGTGACTTAGGTGTTAGAGCACAGTGAAGTGAATGCAGGCCTAGAATGTTGAGTTTGCGGTTACATGAGATGAATAAAGACATGTAATACTAAGCTCTGTGTTTGGCGTAGTCATTGGCGGGTTTCCAAGCTGGGGAGGATGCTACAACTGGCAACGAGATAAGGGATAAGTAACCCGAAGATCGACACTGCTCTCCCAGAGAGTCTGGTGCTTGGTCCGCTTTTTTCCTGGTGTTTCTTGATCCACTAGATAGGTGCAGCTTATCTTTTATGTAAGTGTGTTGTTCCACATATTTGGCTTTGTATGTAAATGTAAGAAATTGAGTTATTGGTTGGGGGGGGGGGTGAAAACACTACTCAAGCAGCAACAACAATCTTTGTCAGGGTGAACCACAAAAGTCACTAAATTAACCTGTGCTTAACCCTCTGGTAGCTTTGCACAAAAGCAGAAGGCTTAACCTAGATGCAATTTGTAAACTATTTTTGTAGCCCACAAACAGTAATCCCAAACCAATTTAAACAATAGTATAAATTTAAATGAATACAATGAAACCAAAATGAATGAAATCCAATCAGTTCAAACAGAGTTATTCATTTTTAAGGTTTTAGTGCAAAATAGCACCTATAAGATCAAAGCGCCAACCGTGGGTACCTGGTCGAGCGAGACCTGGGCACAGTCAGAAGTGAAGACTGACTGCGATGAAGCGCAGGTCTGATACAAGAGGTGGATGTGGCCCGGTCTCGGCTTACATTCGGACTTAGAAGAAATTTTGAAGGAAATTTCCGTAGAAGGTAGAGTTCAGCGGGTCAAGGCAGCAGACTGTGTCCAAGGGGGAGTCGTCGTACCAGGGAGCTCTTGACGAGAACTCAGTGAAGCCGTTGACGATGGCGGGAAAAGTTCAGAGTGCCGGAAGCTTGATTTGACAACCTTTGGGAAGTTGAAAATCTCCATGGGGTGAAGCCATGACACTGTTAAGTAACTCCTGGAAGGTAGCAGTGGCATTCTTTAACCCAAACAAACAAATGCTAACCACATGGCTGTTCATCACCCCAGAAGAAACTGCCCCCATCATGAAGTCCATCCACTCAGAGGCCAACTTGTACCCCTGCCCCACCACACCTACTCCAGAGGACTGCAACCCATCAGTGCCATGCTCACACCCATTCTGAATGCATCCACCTCTTCTGCAACCTTCCCAGATGCATGCAACTGTCTTCCCTTTGCTTAAAGCACCCTCTGCAGACCTTACACCGCTTGCCTGCCAACTACAGACTAATCCCCCTGCCACCATTCCCGGCCAAAGTCTTAGTGAAAATCATCAACAGACAACTCACCGAATACCTCAATGAACACGAACTCCTCAATACGACTCAGCCTGGTTTTAGACCAAACAACAGCACAGAAACCGCCCTTATTGCCTCCAAAGATGACATCTGCATGACTCTGGATGGAGGATACTCTGCGGCCCTCATCCTCCTGGACCTCTCCGCAGCATTTGACACAGTCTCCAACCCATCCAACGTCTACATGACATTGGAATCCAAGGGCATGCACTCCGATGGATCTGCTCTTACCTGACTGGAAGGACTGAGTCAGTTAGACTGTCACTATCCACCCCGGACGCTTGGACCTCATCTGCAGAGTTTCCTAAGCCCGCCCCTCTTTAACACATACTTGATCCCTCTAGCTAGCATCATCCGCTCTCATGACATCAACGTCCTCTCCTTTGCCACACAACTCATTCTCTCGCTAATTCACAAGACGCCCAGTACCCGGATCAAGTTCACTGCCTACATGACTGAAATCGCCCACTGGATGAAGACCAACTGTCTTAAACCGAACACCGACGAGACTGAAATTGTGATCTTCGGGAAGAGCACATCACTGTGGGACTCCACCTGGTGGCCATCTATGCTAGGACCAACATACTCCTCCACCACCCACATAAAGAACCTTGGGATCATCATCGACAGCAAACTCAGCAAGAACACCTAGGTCAATGTCATCATCACCACCTCCTGCTTCCATACCCTGAAGATGCTGAGGAAGATGTACAAATGGCTCCCAATCAGCACCTGGAAAGCTGTCATCCACGCCATGGTCACAAGCAAGCTTGACTCCAGGAACACCGTCTAGGTCGGGATCGATAAATAACAACTCACCAGAAGGATGCAGACCTTTCAGAACTCAGCAGCTAGAATCACCCTCAGCCTCCAATGCTGCACTCACATCACATCACACTTGAAGCAGTGCCACCGGCTCCTAGTTCACAAACGAGCATAATTCATACTCCTCACCCACACTTTCAAGACAATACATAACACTGGCCCAGCATACCTTGACAATTGCATCTGCTTTCACAAACCTTCCAGACACCTCTGCTTATCCATACTCCTACTTGTACGTATCCCTCACATATGTAAAACAAGATCTGGCTGTCGAGCCTTTTCCTACATCGCTCCAAAAGCGTGGCATGGCGGTCTGCTACACATAAGAGCCACCCCCTTACTTTTTTGAATTCTGCAAAAAAGGTGAAAATCTGGCTTTTCGAAAAGTCCAACTAGGCCCTAGATGTGGCTAGACTCTCACCTGCTCAGCGCCAGGATACCACCCTGGGTTATAGTGCACTCTATATATCAGCATAACATCTCCTTAGCCCCCTCGGTTAGGGCAATCTACTAGTACCCAGAAGTCAAATCAAAAGTACTTAGGAACTTGGCAGCTCACAACCTGTCTTTGAGTTTGTCAGCTCGGGGGATGGGGTGAGCATCAGTCTTTGTAACTGAATTGAGCCCCCCCATAGTCCACACAGAACTTGAGTTCTGGGGTGGCACCAGGTGTGGCGTCTTTGGGTACCAGCACCTCTGGGCTGGATCAAGGGCTATTGGAGTGCTTAATCACACCTAATTCCAGCACCTTGGACACTTCCTCTGTGATGGTAGATCTCACTTTGTCAGACGGCCTGTACATTTTATTTTTCACAGGCATGCTGCCCTCAGTGTCAATATCATGGGTACACAGATGAGGCAGCCCAGGGGTTAGTAAGAATAGAGAGGTAAACTGTCCCAGCACGTGGTGACAGTCCCTCTGCTGATCTGGAATCAGGGTAGGGGAGAGGTTGACTCTTTCCACTTACCCATTCTGCTCTTTAGAAGATAGGAGGTCAGGGAGAGGTTCACTCTCCTCTTTCACCGCATCATCTGTCACCAGAATTATAGTGACCTCTCATAGGGGGGCTTGATGCGATTGACATGTAAGAGCCTTAAGGGGCTACTGGGGGTCTTATGACTCACCAGGTAGGTGACCTCCCCCTTTCTCTCTTTCATCACATAAGTCCCAGACAACTGATCTTATAAGGCCCTGGACTCCACTAGCTCCCTCACCTTCACATTGTGTCCAGGCTGAAACTCTACCAAAGTGGCCTTCTGGCATGCCAGAGCTTCATCACCTCCTGGCTGGCTTCCAGGTTCTTAGTGGCCTTCTTCCAGAAGCTCTTCATGTGAGTCATGAGCCATCATGTATCTCACTACATCCTGGAGGGGGCGTTATGGGCAATTGCTCTCACCCCTCCTTTACAAGACTGAGTGCTTCCCCAACAGGCCAGCTATTCACGAGTTCAAAGGGACTGAACTCAAATCCTTTTTGTGGCTCCTCCCTGTAGGCAGAAAGAAGGCTTGGTAAGACAATGTCTCACTTCAGGCTCTGATAGGCCTATAATTATGCCTTTAAGGGGCTTGCTGAACCTCTCAACAAGCCCAGTAGTCTGGTGGTGATAAAGTGTGGAAAACACCACGTCTTCGGGGAATACCACCCGAGCGAAAATTACCATCAGGGGTATGGCCTCTAGGTACCTAGTATTTCAAACAAAATTAGGGAAACCCTCAGATACCTAAGGCTCAAGGGTAGGCAGAGGTTATAAAGAACAGCGGTCCCTAAGTGCTAGTACCAAGGGCAGTCAGACGTTATAAAGAACAGCGGTCTCTAATTGCTATACACTCAGCAACACACACTTGTCTGCACTCCGTGTCCCTTCAGACAGGTTCCTATTCTGGGCTCTGGAAGTGGTGCTGGCTCATACAATTAGGGCATCGTCCTTTTCTCTTAGAAATATAGTTTATCATCAGCTCGCTTCCCTGGTACTTGGACGCTCACTATGTCCCCTTATTGGACCAATTCTTGCCCAGAATTGTCGGGTTACATTGAGGTTTTTAACATTGATGTATATGTAATATGGGTTCAGGCAAACTATTAATTGTCCTGATGATGATCCCACATTGATAGTGGATCGAAACTTCGTCGACTGAATCACTCTGATCCGCATGTCTATGTTTAATTGGTTCCTTGGGTGCAGTAGTGATGTTGGAATATTAAGTGTGACACTGTTATTTTATGCAATCTCTTTTGTCACAAATTCGTTGCCTGTGTTAAAAAAGCCCCATTGTTGCCATACCCGCAAAAAAAGGTGGGTTGTTATCCCTCAAACTTGTTTTTATTTTCTGTTTGAATAAATTACTGATTGAGTACTACTCTACCTGGGCATTAATTGTATACCCAGAGTATGATTTTTTTGGAATAGCACTTAGGGACCGCTGTTCTTTTGAACCTCTAGGTACCTAGTGGCATGTTCCACCACGACCAGGATACACTTGTTGCCTAGGACAGTTTTGGGGTTCAGGGGCCCAATAATGTTGATGCCCACCCTTTCAAAGAGGGTGCCAACAATAGGTAGGGGAACCAGGGGAGCTTTCACTTTCCCCAGACTTCCCACTGGTTTGGCACGTAGGATGTGACCTGCAGACTACATCTGAGGTCACTCTCAACAGGGGCCAATAAAAGTGGGTGACAAGACTGGCAAAGGTCTTGTCTTGCATCAGATGTCCTTCAGGGGCATATCATGAGCCAGACCCAGTAGGAAGGCTCTGTAGCACTGGGGGACCACCAACACATGGGTTGCCCCAGGCTCAGGAACCTTAGGCTCACTCAGGGCTGGCTCGAGGTCGGTGCGACCGGTGCCACCACACCGGGCATTGACTTTGGGTGGGGGCGCCGTGTTTGCAAGTATTTTAAGGTTTTAAAAGCACCTGCTACTGCGTGCTGTCCTCCAGCAATTTTGAGGAATCAATTAAAATGTCAAAATAACTCCAGTGATTAATGTTCTTCCTGGAGAGAGATTGGGGTTTGGTCTAGTAGAAGTTTTGACTTACATCATAAGGTAGTTCAGAGGGTTAATATGCCTGCTGCAAAGAACGTGTACCATGCAAATCACAAAGTGCATGTAATGTAAATAGTTCAATGGGATACTGCTTATGTCGGAGAGATATTTTTGTTACTTGCAGTGTCTAAGTTAAAATCCTAACATAGAACAGTGAGCTATTAATGGTCATCAAAGAGCTGCATGCAAACAGCAAGATATAGATTAGAGCGTTATGATTTTTCCCCAGTCTTTTATTATCCTAATGTTGCAAAAAGGGTTCATTTGGGTAGAAATTAATTATTATTATTAAAGAGAACCCTCAACCTTGGTGTTACATTTTAAATTAGGAGTTTGTGCTTCTCCAGACCAAGGACTCTTAAACTATACTGCCTACGAGTATGGATGACATGTGACTCCCACATCTTGTAGTCGTCTGTCTTATGTAACATTTCCTATACACTTATTTACGTGTGTGTGTGTGTGTGTGTGTGTGTGTGTGTGTGAGATGTAAAGTGCTCTGACACCCTACACTGGTATGAGTGGCACTATAAAACAAATTAAATGCATCTGAGATTGAGTGTTTATGGAAACTTGAGGGACATTGTTAAAGGGTGGTAGTGAGAGAATCCGTGGCAGAGGTGGTCATTAGGGGTGGGGGGCCAACAAACATTGTCGCTCCGGGCGCTAACGCCGGGCCTGGGCTCACTATACAGAAGGTCAATCTCCAAGTATATCAAGTGATCTCCAGAGGTGTCACCAGCTGCCTAGGCTTCAGCTTGCCACCTCAGGTCCTCAAGAGTAGGGCACTCTTATTGAGCTCTGCAGAACTCCTCCCTGGATGGTCCTCCCTCACCAGCTCAGGCAGGTCCTTCAGGGCAACAATGTCCTCCCTTACAGGTTCCGGGGCGTCGCTCGCAGGCTCGGCATCCTCCTGGACTGTGGAAATTTCTGAAGCAGGTTTCCCACACTCCTTGCCCTTTCTCCTCCTGGCAGCTACCAGGGCTATTTTGTAGGCTGCAGGCCTTCTTAACTACCCTCAAGGCCTGCCATGGACCTTGTGGTCAAGCACACCCTCAGGCAACTCTAACATCTCCAAGTAGGACTGGAGCTCCACCTCCTCCCAGATGGTGTTCTTCAAGTAATTTCCAAGCACACAATTCACAGGCATGGCAGGATTCACAGCTACACTCAAATAACCTAAGACCCCACCCCCCTCAAAGGGAGCCAGAGCCACTCGTTAGTGATTCTCACTGTTGTATGCTACAACAATTTGGTGGAACACATTATGGATTACCTGCTCTGAGGACACCAGATGACACCTAACAGTAGTCATACTGGCTCCTATGTCTCTCAGAGCCTCCACCTGCTGTCCATTGATGGTGACCCACTGCCTATACTTGGAAGTATTGGTAGGCATGTGGGCTTTTGTCACCACCTCCCTGTCACCCAGGAAGACTAGGATAACCTCTGCACTAGCCTCCATACTAAGTGGGACAACCTCCTCCTCAAGCGGTACATTAGCCAACCCTAGTGTTTGCCCACCAGTTGGGGGTTGCGCCCTTTTGGGGCATTTTTTTCTCCTTTCTTGTGCTCATATCTATAGCATTTATGGTTGAACGTCTGTGTCTTCTTTTCAGGAAACCCACTCTTCTTGTCGTCAGGTTCGGATGTGGTATCCTTCCCCATGTGAACTGCTTTGGGGGCCTTTAAAGAACTACTTGTTTTTTATTTATGTCTCCACCCTCTTTCTTCTGTTGGGGACCTTGCCCATCCTTTTGGGCATTCTCCCCAGATACCTTCTTGAGAACCCTGGTGCTGAGCCAGAGTTCTGCCTCTTTATCAAGCTCCCTAGGGTCAGTGAGCTTACTATCAATTAGCTGTTGGTGCAGCTCTGCGAAACAATTACTGAACATGGGCTGTCTGGCAATTAGACCTCACAGCCCCTTGTAATCACTCACATCACTGCTCTTCACTTAGCCATTCAGTGCCCTGCAAAGGTGATCCACATAATCCACCCAAGACTGGCGGGGCACTTCTGCCTATACTTCTCAGGGGTAAGGCCATACTTCCTGACAAGGGTGCCCTTTCCTAGGGCCAGTTATGCAGCCCTCCTTTCATTGGGAATGTGCCTCCAGACTGGCTCCCCTGTCCTCCTAAGGGACCCTGTTAATCTCCAACGCAACTTCATAAGCCTTAAACCACTTGACAATGTCATCCCCCACAACAAAGTTAGGCCTCAGTTCTTTGGGGACGTAGACCCTCCTTTCTCCATTGAGCGCTGGGGTATTGCTGCCACCATTGTTGCTCGACCTGT
Organism: Calotriton arnoldi; assembly: GCA_963921515.1. NCBI lineage: Eukaryota > Metazoa > Chordata > Amphibia > Caudata > Salamandridae > Calotriton > Calotriton arnoldi. Next base: position 232,664 of record CAWUFW010011853.1, read on the forward strand.
ACATTGTTGAGCCTTAAGGTCCAGGCCTTTCAGACTCACTTTATGAACTAACAAGACTTTCTTTTTTTCAAAGGTCCTCTCAGCCTCAGCTTTCTGCTTGGCCAAGGCGATCTCAGCCTCAGCCCTCCACTCCTCCATTTTGAGTTTGTGTAGCTGCAGCCTGAACTTCCTTTCAGCCTTCCTGTCCTCCAGTTCCTCAGGGAACAGTTTGTGGGAAGACACTGCTCCATGGCCTTGCAGGGGGCTCCACGCCTGTGGGCAAGTTGTCCATCTCCTCCTCAGGGTGCTGCAGCTCAGGGACTGTGGCTAGGCCCTCTCCTTCCTACTCTAAGTCCACCTCCTCCTCCTCCTCCTCAAGGCCATCCTCTTATTGCTCCTCTGGGGTGGCCTGCATCCTTCTGACTACCTCAAAGGCTCTGAGGGCTATCAGGAGGTCCACTTTGGTGGCTTTCCTTCTGACATTCAGCCCTCGCCTTCTTGAGCCTCTGCAGCTCCACCTTGTTGAGTTTGTCAGAGTTGATCAGCTTCATCTCCATTGTAGCAAAAAGCATGTGAGGCAAACTTAAATTTGGAAAAAGGAAAAAATAGGCAAGTAACAAACTAAGGAGAATTTCGAAAAACAATGAATTTTATGTCGTATTATTTTAGGATTTTTAGTGTTCACTGAGTGGCACTGAAAAAAACACAAACACTAAGTACCATGAGTGAACACCAATGTAAGAAATCGAGTTATTGATTGAGGAGGTGAAAACTCTACTCTAGCAACAACCACAATCCTTGTCAGGGTGAAACACAAAAGTCACTAAATTAAATTGTGCTTACTCGGAGGGTCCGTTGATCAGAATTTGCTGCTGTGGAGAAGCACTTAATGGGAGCTACCGTGAAGTCAGGCTGACCAGCGATATACCTTGAGTGTATCGGCTGGCAGGTACGTCCTAGTCTTCTGTTGGTTCCTCTGGCATGTTTGAGTGGAAAGTTTTTCTCCTAAGTCCAGAGATTTAGGGTTAGACAAGAGCAGCACCTCTAACACCACTTCCAAGGATCCAGCATTTTGGAGGGGGGCGCCACTTGGTGGGTTAGGACACACTCCAGCGGAGGCCAGGTACACTGTTCAAGGTCTCTGGGGCTTTTTATGTCCCTGTAGCTCAATACAGGAGGCCAGCCAACTAGCCCTTGGAGTCACTGTGGTAGTCATGGGTTCATGCAGCAAGACAGGTCTCTAGCAGCAAGGCAGTCCTCATGGAAGCAAGGCAGACCTCAAGCAGCAGGGCAGTCCTTTGGAGTTCTCTCTCCAAGCGCTAAGAGACCTGCAGGTGATTACGCGCTATATAAACTATAGTTAACATAACATAACATAACAAGGCAGGTCTCAAGTAGCAGGGCAGTGCTTTGGGGGCCCAGACAGTCCTTCTGAAGTCTTCCACTGGTCCAGGAGTGTACTGAAGAGTTGTTCTGAGGGTCCAATATTTATAGCTTGTGCCAGCATTCAAAGTGGGGAATCTTGTAGGATACCCCCACATCTGGTTCTGGAAAGTTCTTCCCTCCCCCTTTCAAGGCTCTAGGAAGTCTGGGGTGATAAGAGGCTAGTGTCAGGGTTCTTTGTGTGTGTGATCTGAAATCTTCATTGGTAATAGTGGTTTGACTTTTCAGAGACAATGGAGTTGGTAACTTCTGCGTATGTGTGATTGCTCTGAGAGTTGGGAGGCTAAGGTGAATAACAGGAATATGACATGGGATCCCTGGGTGGGAGCGATCTTGAAAGTGGCTATGTTATTTGGTCTAGACTGGATTGTGGGTGGTGATTCACATGTGTGGAGGAAGAACTGAATGTTCATACTTAGATCGCCAATTGTAGTACTTCCAGGTTGTATTTTTGACTTGAGATGTCAAAAAAGGCTGCCGACTTCAGGCAGGGAAGAGTGTCTGCTCCCTGGATGGCATCATAAACCTCACGGTTTCTATGTACATGTGAAAATGTATATTAGAAGAAGAAACTGTGGGCAACACTTAAAAGTTAGTGGATGGCAGGCAACCGGTGTAATTCACCTTTGACAAATTGACATGTGCCCATTAAGAAAGAAGTGAGAAATTTTGCCTCCAGACCATTATGTCTATATTTGGAGAGAAGATGGAGAGAAGAACATTATGGTTCATCACATCAAAAGTCACAAAGAGGTCTAGCAGCAGCAAAAACTGATAACCACCATCCACTACATTCAGATCATTGTCTACCAAGTGAACAGTGGTAGTCTTAGTGCTCTATATATTTGTCTGAAACCTTACTGAATAATCTGAGAAAGACGAAAGTGGTAACATGGGATGATTTCAATTTTCAGTTCCCAAGGAATGGAGTTTGGAGAACTGAAATTGGCAAAAACATTCTGATCTACATTTTGTTTCTTTAGGGATGTGGAATATGTCCACTTTTCAGAGTGAATGAAAAATCCCATGCAACCATGGCATGTGAATGAAGTGAACAAAGACGGATAGGATTTCACTTCAGTTGCTTCACGTAATAGGATCCAGTAATGTTCACCAACATACTATAGTTCTCTATGTCTTCGCGAGAGTTCAGAATTAGTACTATCATGGTTCATTTCTCAAATACCACAATATACCCTTAGGATACTTCTCATTGTTCTGATTCTGTTTCTTTTCAACACATTTTAAGGAATAGTAAACAGTAAGATATCTACAAGAACTGAAATTAAGGTCTCAGCCGCAGAATTACTCATCTCTTTTACCTTTCAGGGATGACATGAACCCAAGAAAACCATTCATGCTTTCCTAACTTATCAAGTGTGCGCGTAGTGGTTAATTAGCTAACGCCTAATGACACTAAAATCCACTCAACCATTTTCAATTCCAATCTAAAGTCACTATTGGGAGTCATTCCTTTGTTCTAAGTTTGAGCAGCTAAGTAGGTGAAGCTCATTCAGGAAACGTTAAAGGTAGAAATTATTTGCTACTGTGATTTCCAATGATGACCTTAGATTCTTGTTAAAAGCAGAAGAAGGGTTCTGCACACGACTGTACATTGGATGAGCCTTAAGTCATACTAAGCTTGGGCACAGGAGCTTAGGACACTCCATGTGGGCTACCACATCTATCTTTTTGAAAATCTTGGTTTAGGATGCATTTGGTAGTGGATATATGCTATCACTCCCTTTATACATTACAAGTAACTGAATATGCTCACCTTTTACACATGTGAAAGTGTACTACCATATGTTCTCTCCTTTCTGAATCATTTTGCACCTATCTGTGATGCCACACTACATCTGACTTTGCACCAAGGGCGATGCTGCACTTAAATGTGTTTGTGCACCTACATGTGTTTTTTGGGCTCCTAAATGTTTTTGCACATCAGTGTTTCCATACTTTTGTTGATATTATACCATTTTTTTATTTTTTTTAAATTTGTTTTTATTGTTTTAATCACAAAAAACAAAAACAATCGCGTGCATCACAATTTAGTCCGTTCTGTCAGCAATCTTACACAGATGTCTTACATATAGAAAATAGTTTTGCTATTCAGCCGCTATGTCTCACTGAGACGAATGAGTATCATAACAACTTAAATGTCTGAGGCCATTAATACAGTGTTAGACTACTGGTGGTACAGTTGTTCTTCTGCTTGCCATGACAGAACATCATTTCGAATCTCATAAACCCCCAACAATCGGTGCACGCTCTAATTCCCCCTCTTATCCCACCCCTCCCCCTGTGGCACAACCGCTATGTACAAACAATAATGGCAACAAGACACAACTGCATTGAGGATGAAAGATCAAAATACAGTGCAGCAATCAGGGCGATGGCTTCTCAGCGCCAAGGGCAGGGCACATAGAATAAAAAGGCTCAATGCAGTGAAACCACAAACAGGACCATCCCTTTTTTCCAGTCTTCGTTAAGCTGCGCCCTCTATTTCATCGTCAGTCTCATTTATCGGGGCCCTCAAAAGCTGCACCAATGCTTCCCAAGCCCTCGCCAACTCTAGCGCCTTCTCATTCTTCGCGCGGCTCGCCGCTGCAATCTTGTAACCCCTCGTAGTCCGCCCATTTAACGAACTCTGCGCGCCATCTCCCATAATTGGGGCCCCTTTCTGCTTTCCAGTGAAGTGTAATCTCCCTCTTTGCTAACAAAAGCCCCAGGTCTATAAATTTACTCGTTGTTTTATTCCTGGCGGTGTGGGGAAACCAATGCAGCAAACATAAGCCCATTGTGGGTACCATGTCCCTGTCCGTGACATCCTGCAATAGTTCAACTACCTCTTCCCAATACGTCCCTAGCTGTGGACATGTCCACATCATATGACCAAAATCCGCCCCCACTGTACCACAGCGCGGGCAGGCCGCCGATTCCGTATGGAAGTATTGAGTGAGTTTAGCCGGAGTAAGATAGGCTCTGTGAAGGATGTAGAAATGAACCAACTGGAAGCGAGCATTCCTTGTACTCTTCCACGCTCGTTCGACAAGTTCTGCCCATGCTTTCTCAGGGATCCCATCTCCCAAATCCTCCTCCCACCGCAGCCGGAGGGTCGCCAAAGGGGCCAACCTCTCGTTCGTCATTCTACCGTAGAGGCACGTTACCGCCTTAATGGTGCCAGCCGCCAGGACCACATACTGACATGTCAACGAGGTCGCTGGCTCACTAAGTCCCTTTTTCCAATGCGCCTGGATGGCTGCGATAAGCGCCATGTGGAGTAAGTAATCACCACGGGGCAAGTCGTATCTATCCCGTAGCGTCGTGTAGGGGAGCACTGCCCCATCCTCATAAAGATCTCCCATAGTGGTCAATCCATTCTCTTCCCAGCCCAGCAAGGCCATCCAATTACCGCCATGCGGCAGCGCCGTGCACACCGCCAAAGGAATTTCCGGAGCATAAGGCCGTACAACCTGCGCACGTTTGAGCGCCCTATTCCAGCAAAGTTTAAACGTCCCCATCTCACGGGTGAGAGAGGAGGCCGGCAACGGCAGCTGCAACAGCAGTCTGGAGAGTAGATGTCTCTCCACACTAATCCCCGTCTCATCATCCGTGCTCCTGATCTCTCGCACCACTGCTTGAGTGAGCCCCTGCAACTGTGCCGCTAGGTAGTATGTTTCAAAGTCTGGAACCGCCAGACCGCCCTCCGAGCGTGGCCTCATCAGCGTGTTAATAGCCACTCGCCGCCGCCCCTCAGCCCAAAGAAACCCAATCACCATTGACCGCAACTGTGGGAAAACCGAGGCCGGTATCCACAAGGGTAACGTTCTAAAATAATATAGGAGTCTCGGGAGCGCTACCATTTTAAGGAGGGCCACTCGTCCCGCCAATGACAATGGAAGCGTACTCCAAAATGTCATGCAACCCCTGAGTGCTCCCATAGCCCTGCCCACATTACCCTCCAGCAAATCTGCGTGGGTGTGATATATACGAGTACCAAGATACGTCATACATCGACGTTCCCAGCGTACCTCTTGAGTAGTCTCAGGCCCATCATTCTGTGGTGTTATGGGGAACAGACATGACTTCCCCCAATTAACCTTAAGCCCGGCAATGCTACCTAGCTCTGCCAATAATGCTTTCGCACCCCTAAGGGCTCCCTCGGTATCCGTCAGGAACAAGAGGAGATCATCAGCATATAAAGCTATATGGTGAACCTGCGTAGTAACACGCAGCCCTGGGAAATGCCGACCCGTGCGAGCCCGTGCCGCCAGCAGCTCCATGGCCAGGGCAAACAATGGGGAGAGGGGACACCCCTGTCTCGTTCCCCGCCCCACGGTGCAGGTATCCGATATCATCTTCCCTGTTTGCACACGGGCCGTGGTTTGACAATACAAGAGAGATGTCCAGTCAATAAAGCCCTCCCCCAGACCAAAGCGGTGCATGACTTGAAACAAATAAGGCCATTCAATACTGTCGAAGGCCTTCTCAATATCTATGGCCAATACCGTAGCAGTGGCCCTCTCATACGTGTCTGCATCCAGAATCCGAAATAGGCGTCGAATATTCTGAGCGGTGTTTCGGGTTGGTATAAAACCCGCCTGGTCTGCATGTATTAGGTGGGTCATATAGGGGAGCAGGCGGGACGCCAAAATCCAGCTTAAGATTTTATAGTCCGTGGTCAACATTGATAATGGTCGATAGGCTGTCACGTCATGAGGCGGCTTCCCTGGCTTCAGCAAGGGAATAATGAGCGCTTCACGAATCGTGGAGGGCAGTAACCTATCCTTCCGCGCTGCGTTATACAGCAGCACCAATCTGGGGGCTAAGAGATCAACATACTCGCTATAAAATTCCACCGGGAGTCCATCCACTCCCGGGGTCTTATTCCTGGCCATGTGCTTAATTGCGCCGCGGACTTCACTTAAAGTGATGTCCTCACCCAGCAGCTTTGCTCGCTCCCTATCTAATATTGGGAGAGTCACCCCCGTCAGGAAGCTCCGTACCGCCTCTCTATCAGGGAGAACTTGCCTCCGATATAGTTCCGCATAGTAAGCACGGAACTGATCATTTATCCCCTTTTGCGTGTAACAGGCCTCCCCATCCGGTGCGCGCAACTCAAGTATACTCGTCCCTCTCCTAGTTGGGTTGGCCAGCCATGCCAATAACGCCCCTGATTTATCGCGCTCCGCATGCGCCCGCGTGACATATTGCTTATAATCATAGCAACGCAGTCGCTCCATCTGCACTGCGACCTCTTCCCTTGCGGCCAAGAGGTCCCGCTGGCAGTCTTGACGCTCAGGCCTCTCCTTTTCTATGTCTCGCAATCGTCGCTCCGCGCTCTCCAAGTCCTGCAGCAACACCCTGCGCACTCCTACTTTCTGCGCCATACAATGCCCCCTTATCACACTCTTAAAAGCGTCCCATTCTACCATCAACGATGAAGCAGTGCCAGTGTTGTCTCGGGAGTAGTCAGTGATACCAGCCCCCACCGCTTCTCTAAACACCTGATCCTCTAACAATGTTGGATTCAACCGCCAAGTCGGGATTACAGGACGATCAGGGACCAAACTCAAACGCAACAATAAGGGATTATGATCCGATATCGTTCTGGCGAGATATTCACTGTGTTGCATCATTGCGTGGAGATCAGGAGTGCACAGCATCGCATCCAGCCGCACATGGAGGTCATGTACAGCAGAAAAATATGAATAATCTCGATCAGTTGGGTGGTGTGCCCTCCAAGTATCTACCAAATCCCACCGTTGTTGCCAGTCTCGCCTATCCCTGGAGAGCCTATGAATGGGCGCCTCTGGAAGTGGAGGATGGGATCTATCCAGCAGGACGTCCGTGATCAAATTAAAATCCCCACCCAATAGTACAGAACCAGTGAAGAAAGGGGCCACCTTCCCAGATAACTACCGTAGAAAGGCCGATTGTTCCGTATTGGGGGCATATACGCTAGCCAAGACCACATCTCTACCATTCAGTCTACCTGCAACCAAAACATATCGGCCCTCCGGGTCTTTCAATTGACGAGTAGGCTGAAACGGAACCCCGGCTCGGACCCACACCAAAACACCCCGGGCAAAGGCAGAGTATGTGGTGCTAAAAACCTGTCCTCTCCATCTACGCTGCAGTGCCATATCCTCTTTTGGGGCAATAAGAGTTTCCTGCAAAAACGCCAGCTGAATCCCCCTACGAACCAGGTATGTATGTATCTTATGCCTACGCTGCATTGAGTGCATACCCCTGACGTTCCAAGTTATACATTTCAACTCAGACATAGCCATCGAGCCCACATCACTGCCAGACCCCAATAATCCTGCTCTAATACCAGCCAATTGTGCCCCGTGCCATGAATCAAACCCTTATAAGTAGGGTTGCGCCAGCCCCCAGGTAACATTCCCCTAGTAACAATCAAACAATCCCAACAACCCCACCCCAGGACAGGTACTAAAAAACATGCCCCCATCCAAACTACGTCAAACTAGGTTCCCTCTAGTGGCTACTGAGGGATCACTGTGGGGAAAGTGGCCGCCAGCAAAAAGTCGACCACACCAAGGCCCCGCAGTGTTACTATACTATCCGCTCCCACCCCCAGGAGGCATCTTGATGGGAGCCCCTACGTTTGACCCCTCATCTATCCACCACATCCGGCGGTCAATACACCATTCAAGCATATGATGCTAATTATGTCCAAATAGTACCGCCGGCATCTCACAGGCACACAAGCCCTTCAAGCATCAAAACACACAACAAATATATCACATAAGTTCATCAGCCGTGCCAGGTGTAACATGAGGCATTTTTGCATCACTGTTCTGGGAATCGGCCGTATCTGTATCTGTTCCCAATCGCAACTTATCCGACTCCTGTCCTGTGTCCGAGTGTTGTTCCGGAGTTCCCAAAAGCTGCGACACCGCCTGCAATGCCGCTTGCCTGCCTTTTTCCGTTTGGGACGGGCCAGGCGCCCTCACCGCAGCCGGTCATCGCCTCGACCTGCGCCGGCGCCGCGGCAACTGCCTCGAAAATTCTCCAGTTCCAGCATCCCTGGCCGGTTTCTTGCCTGTTCTATACGTTTCCAGCCAGTCCCAGGCCTCCGATGGGCCCTCACAAAAGTGCGTGGTACCGTCCAAGACTATTCTCAGGCGAGCGGGAAACATTAGTGAGTACTGGAGGCCCTCGTCACGAAGAGCCCGCTTGACTGCCAGGAAAGACGCGCGACAGCGCTGAACCTCCTGCGTGTAGTCAGGGAAGAGGGAGACCTTACTGTTGCCCACGGAGTACGGTCCTGTCGAGCGTGCCATCCTCAGTAGATGATCTCTGTCCTTGTAATGAAGGAGCCTCGCCACCACCGGTCGCGGCGGTCGTCCCGATGCTAATGGTCGTGCCGGTATTCGGTGCGCCCTTTCCAGCGTGTAAAACTGCGTCAGTCCCGTCGGTGCCACTGTGGTACGGAGCCAGTCTTCCAAGTATTGGACCATATTAGTTCCTCAATTTCCTCCGGCAGGCCCAGAACACGAATATTATTTCTGCGATTCCTCCCTTCTGCGTCTTCTGCCCGCTTTTCCAGCGCCGACACTCTGCGGGTGACCTCCCCATCTGGTCAGTAAGGACTTTCTGCGCTGGTTCTATAGTTGCCAGGAAGTTTCAGCTTGCTTCATTCTGCCCGACAGTTTATCGTGGTCAGCGCGCAGCAATCCCAGCCCCACTGACACCGTGGCAATATCTCTCTGCAGGGCCTCTCGTGTATCTGTGATGGCCTGGAGTATGCGAGCTAATTGTAGTTGTACCCCCGCATCACTCGGAGGCTCGGGAGATTCCGGCCGCGTGGAATCATGCCCCCATCCTCTCGGTCCGGCTGAGCCGCCTGCTGCTTCCCCTAGGCTTTCCCATCTCGCAGGTAGGGAGCCTTCGAACGTAGATGTCCAAGCTCCCCTCGCGTGCAGGTCGCGATCACCCCAATCAGCTTCGTATGTGGCGGGGACCAGGGCAACCGCCACCTCGGCAGTCCCGGGGTTCTCGAGTGTGCAATTAATCAGTAGCAGTACTCTCACGCTAGGTGCCACTGACTATAGCCTTGGGCAGATGTCCGCCACGCAGTTAAGGAGCTCAGGGCCGTCTCCCCATGCTCAGCGCGCGCCGGTTCCAACGCATTCTAGGCCCATTCGGCTCCAGGCCTTTCCAGCTGTTCCCAGTCCTCCGAGCAGCGCAGGAATCCTCCGCAGGCCTCAGCACAGGGCCCCCCGGGTCCACTCGCATCCGCAAGCGAGCCCGGCGGGTTGGCAGCACTCAATTCGAGGGATTCTCCTCTGCGCGACCCTGGGTCTCTCGCCCGCCGCCAGTCCCAGCTCGCCGCACTCTTGGCGGGAGACCAGTCGTCAAGTCGGGATGCACTGCAGGCCGCAGCACCTCCAGCGCCTACCCAGCAATTCACAGCCGCCCGCTCACCAGTGGTGCGTCACTTCAATCCCAGGTGCCGCGGTCCCGCCCTCCTCTCCGCTCCTCAGGGTAGAGCAGGCGATCCACCAGGCCCATGCGACGCCGCAGGAGCAGGCCGCTCGCCGCAGTCTTCTCGGGTCCGGTCACAGCCAACCCCAACAGCAAGGCGCCTTTCCTCCACACCACTCGCCAGCAGCGCTCTCACCACTCTCCTTAACTCCGCTGACCTGTAGTGGAGCGCTGATGCTTGGCAGTCGCTCGGGAGGAAAGCACGCTCCGGGCGGACGGAGCTCCTCTCTCAGCTCGACGCCATCTTGTCCCCCGTGCTCGGCCGCTGTGCCGATGCAGCTCACAGCCTGTTTGCCTCAGGTCAGGCGGGAGGATGGCACAGCCGTCGCCCCAAGGTCCCGCGACGTTACGGGACCCCCGTCGCAGCCCCCCAGGGATCGGGCGACCGTCTATCCAGGATAATTGGCGGGGCCGGTGCGGAGCTCCACGCTCACGCGTCCGTCTCCATTCGCCGGCAAGCCACGCCCCGCTTGTTGATATTATACCATGGATGATTATGCCGCCAAATATGTTTTTTTCATCTAAATGTGTTTCTGCACTTCTTCCTGTTTTGGGAAAAATCTGAAACAGTTGGTGTATAAACAGTTATCTTCTGAGTTGTAAGATTCTAGCTATTGCAATCATGACAACCTCATTAAACACCTATGGAGCTAAACTTTGAAGGAGTGTTTTAGCCTGGTTTGCCTCCTTCTTAATAACAGATCCTAGATATTCAGTTTCGCTTTCTCCGTTTCGCTCCCCCATTTCGAGAGTGAATTGAGTAGTTCCCCTGGAAACCTTCAACTCTCCCATGCAGTTTAATATTTACAACTGGCCGCTGATGTGTGAAATCAGATCTTATGGCTGCAGGCATTATTATACTGATGACACTGAACCAGTGCTTAATTTGAGCCAGTGGGGGCCACTGACACTCATTTTAGGGGAACGGCTCTTATTTTTCTGCATCAGACCTTTACTTAGACAAGAGAGGGAAAAACACACAAAGCAGGGCGAGGGAGGAAGAGAAAGGCCGAAAAACCATCCCAAAGGGAGAAAGCAGGATCGTGCAAGAGTAAGATAAAGGGGCATGGAGTGTCCGTCACGACGTCATTTAAGGGTCGCCAGGGGTCACAGCTGCAACCCCTGGATTTCTCCTTGCAATCCCTGGCACTGTCTTTGCGAATCCTGGTCTCAGAGGTGGCAAAATCAGTGCCAGGAACACAGTGGCAGCTTGTCCTTTTAGACATCAGTTGGGGCTCCACTCATTTTGTTTTCTCTCAATTTTTTTATTATAATAGTGAATAATGGAACATTATTCACTATTAGTGAAATAAAAAATGGAGTACGATTAGGTGGAATATGGCTTCTTTGGCAGCTGAGGTAAGTAAAGCAAATGCTTTTAAATGTATGTTGTTTGCAGGTGAGTGTGTTTACGTGAGAGAGTGTCACTTCCGCTACCCCTGGCATTTTGGTGAATTGACGTTCATGTGCCTGATAGTGAGTTAAAAGGCAACATGTCGCTGTAGCAGAACACCGACAAATGTGTCATGGGATTCAACCAGAGATTTTAGATATACTTTGGATTGTGAGTAAATATTTAAAAAAGAACATGAGGAATCAGTCAGTCAGTCAAAGAAAGCTTCATTTCGGCCATAGGCCATAAAAGCATAAAAGACAGTGCAAAACATTTTAACAAAATACAGTATAGTATAATATTTCATCATAAAAACTATATACATTGTTTCTGTAGTTTATAATTGCAACATTTCAAGTAAGCAAGCTTTGACTTCTTTCTCAAGTTAGCACCCCCGTGCCTGCTCGAGGTACTTTAGCAGGATATAGTACAATGCTAAATAGAATATATAATTTCCACATTAGGCGTAATACGATATTATTGCAGGCTAAAGTGCAATGTGCAATAAAAAAAAATATATATATAACTTCTGCATTGGGTGGAAAAAGGTGGGGCAATGACAGATATTATAGCAGTTGACTATTACATTTGAAAATTAAAACACATGTTTATTACTAAAAAACGTTATCTTTGTCTGATAGATATAAAAAGGATTGTTAAAAAGATCTAGGTAAAACCAGCTAAAATTGTTGATTTAAAAACACCTCGATGGAGAATTAATTACGGTGAGGGTAAACATATAGTGCAATATGTACATACCACTTTGCTCTGGTCGGTGCGTAATGTAGCATAGGATATAATCACTGCTAAACTAAGAATTTCCTTTTAGATTTTTCTTGATAATAGCTCTACGAATGCACCACATGGAGTATAAAAACCTCGAGATGGAGAACACAATAGGTGTGTGGGTCTCATACTTAAGAAGCCTAAACACCTCTATACAGTGTCTGCTCCCCATGTTCCTGCACAATTGTAGTAACCATCGCGACCTTGGCTTTCCATAGGCGGGGCAGAAAAAAAGAACGTGCATTTCAGTTTCCTCAGCTCGGTCACACCCTGGACACTCTAATGTGTGGGAGCCCTGCCACTTGTTAGTAAATGATCGAAGTGGGAGCACCCCGTGTCTAAATTGAAGAAAGAGTTTCTTCGCTAGAAGCGGTTGGATGTAATCTAGGGCCGTTTCAAGCCTGTATTGCTGCTTAATTTCCAAGAACCTGGAAGTTAGGCAACCCTGCTTGGTCCCCCGCCATAATTGAGCCAGTTTGAATTCTCTGTAGGTTCGAGCAGTGCCTTCCTAGATGTCATAGAACCGATCTCTTCTGGGGATGTCCACATGTTTACCCTCCCTAAGGCCTGACAGGTGTTTCTAATATGGGCTAGCCAAGGGAGTTTTCCTGCACCAAGGAGCCTCATAACATCTTTCAACTCCTCTTTATATTCAGCTAGTTCTGGTGTACTCCAAAGGCGACGCCAATAGAGCAGGGGTCTAGAAGAAACTACATCTGCTATAGGGCTAATCCCTAGGTCCATCCTAAGCGGTGTTAGCGGACAGCTAATAGGAAGACCCAGCAATTGCCTAAGAAATTGGTTCTCTACCGTTAAAAGGGAAGCAACTGGATGATGGCCCCATAGTTCTGCCCCATACAGTGCCGAACCCCTAGCCTGAGTCTTATAAATTTCTGCTACAGGTCCTATTACTTTATGTGAGCAGTTCTTGTAAACTTTTGTAATGCCTCCCGTGGATTGGGTTAATTTTAGGCTAGCTTTCTTTATTTGTGACCCCCATTCCATTTTTTCAGTGAGAGTGATTCCTAAATAGTCAAAAATGGACACCCTCTCTAGGGCCCTTCCATCTAATCGGGGATTTGGACAGTTCGTAGTATTGGCATTAAAACCATATACTTAGTTTTTTGAAGATTAATTTCCAATCCCCGATTTTTGCAGAAGGTGCTGAATGCATCAAGCACCCTCTGCATGCCCATTGGAGATTTAGAGAGTAAAAGCGTGTCGTCCGCAAACATAAGAGCTGGAATTTTGCGGTTTGCTAGTCTAGGTGCATCAATATCTTTCCCCTCCAACAGAGATTCAATAAGGCCATATATAAAAAGGGAGAAGAGTGTCGGTGCCAGAACGCATCCCTGTTGCACCCCTTTCTCTACAGGGAAGGGGGCGGAAAGGTCACAATTTTTTCCAAATCTAATTCGTGCATAGTTATCTTGGTGAAGGCGTTTCAGCTGGTAGCAAAAATACTCTGGAGCTCCCAAGTCAAGAAGTATACTCCACAATTGATCCCGCTGTACTAGATCAAAAGCGGATTTAAGATCCACGAATGTGAGTTAGAGGCTGCTACCCTCTAATTCCACAGTTTTCCAGTGGATGGGTTGCAATCTAAAAATCTGATCAATAGTGGAGGTCTTAGCCCTGAATCCTGCTTGTAGGGGTGTTAATACGTTGTTCTCCTCTATCCAAAATTGCAGGCGCACCAGGAGTACGCGTGCAAAGATTTTTTGACAGACATCTAGGAGGCTTATTGGGCGGTAGTTCGCTGGGTTAAGTGGTGAGCCCTTTTTATAGATGGGGATAATTTCTGCCCCTGCCCATGTAGAGGGCAGCGCCATACCTTGCAAAACAGCATTAAATAGTGACCACAGGTATGGTGCCCGTATTGAGGGCTCGGAACGAAATAGATCGCCAGGGATCTTATCCAGCCCCGGCGCTTTAGCTGGTAGTAACTTTCCCAGTGCCTCTGTAATCTCCTTCATTGTGCAGTGTGGTGCGTCTAAATTTAGCAACTCCCAATCTATAGTGTTAGTTTCCACCCTCCCCTCTTCCTCTGTTGACCTTGTATATAAAGATTTAAAATGGGCTCTCCAGACTTCTTCTCCTAGGTTTGGCGCTATGGGTAATTTTCCTTCGGATTTCCCTGTCTTAACTAGGTTCCAAAAGGCTCTCATGTCGTGTTTATCCAGCGCTATTTTTATTTCTTCCCATTTTTCACTTTCCCAGATCTTTTTGGCTTTGTCTATGGTATTTTTATAGTGCGCTCTAGTTTCTTTAATGCGTGCCCTATCGTTCGTTCTAATGGAAATTAAAAGGGCTTGCTTTGCTACCTTACAGTGTTCATTGAACCATGGGTGCCTTGGTTTGGAGTTTGGCCTGGGTCTTTTGCTGTTATGGAAAAAAGGTGCTAGTACAGAAAGCATATCCTGATGATTTTTTGTAATTCTCTTTTGGGAGGGTGAAGTGCCGCTGGTCACAGATAGTTGGAACGCCACTTCAAGAAAGGGGAAAATTTGTTGATATAGGGCGGTCACTTTGTCCTGTGATTGTGCTAGTTCCCCCCAGCGTACTCTCCTCCCTCCTTCAGCCAGTACTAGGCTGGAATCATGACAACCTCATTAAACACCTATGGAGCTAAACTTTGAAGGAGTGTTTTAGCCTGGTTTGCCTCCTTCTTAATAACAGATCCTAGATATTCAGTTTCGCTTTCTCCGTTTCGCTCCCCCATTTCGAGAGTGAATTGAGTAGTTCCCCTGGAAACCTTCAACTCTCCCATGCAGTTTAATATTTACAACTGGCCGCTGATGTGTGAAATCAGATCTTATGGCTGCAGGCATTATTATACTGATGACACTGAACCAGTGCTTAATTTGAGCCAGTGGGGGCCACTGGCACTCATTTTAGGGGACCGGCTCTTATTTTTCTGCATCAGACCTTTACTTAGACAAGAGAGGGAAAAACACACAAAGCAGGGCGAGGGAGGAAGAGAAAGGCCGAAAAACCATCCCAAAGGGAGAAAGCAGGATCGTGCAAGAGTAAGATAAAGGGGCATGGAGTGTCCATCACGGACGTCATTTAAGGGTCACCAGGGGTCACAGCTGCAACCCCTGGATTTCTCCTTGCAATCCCTGGCACTGCCTTTGCGACCCCTGGTCTCAGAGGTGGCAAAATCAGTGCCAGGAACACAGTGGCAGCTCGTCCTTTTAGACATCAGTTGGGGCTCCACTCATTTTGTTTTCTCTCAATTTTTTTATTATAATAATAGTGAATAATGGAACATTATTCACTATTAGTGTAATAAAAAATGGAGTACGATTAGGTGGAATATGGCTTCTTTGGCAGCTGAGGTAAGTAAAACAAATGCTTTTAAATGTATGTTGTTTGCAGGTGAGTGTGTTTACGTGAGACAGTGTCACTTCCGCTACCCCTGGCATTTTGGTGAATTGATGTTCATGTGCCTGATAGTGAGTTAAAAGGCAACATGTCGCTGTAGCAGAACACCGACAAATGTGTCATGGGATTCAACCCGAGATTTTAGATATACTTTGGATTGTGAGTAAATATTTAAAAAAGAACATGCGGAATCTAATATTTGTAATTTGTACGCCTTGAGAAAACCCCAGGCCTATCAGCCCTAGGGGTGTAACACGTGTTGGCTGTCCTTCAACTACACTGATCATCGGATTGTCACTCTGAAAAGTGTAATAAAATATAATTGGAGCAATATACATATGGACAAGAGCATGTTTTATTAATAAAAGGGAAGACACCCCTACGCTTCTTTGAACAAGATATACAATAGAGGAATTAAGGGTCTATACACCATTGAAGTGAACACCTGCCAAAAACAATGGATTTCCAACGGCAGGCAGAGGGTGTAGGACCCTTTATCGGTGTGTTTGAAGTGGATTTAAGCCTTGGTATTGAGCGGGCTAACATGTAATTACACCTCTGAGCAGAGTTTTGGGCACCGGCACTCACTCTTGTACAAATTAAGCAAGGCACTCAACTGACCATAAATTTGAGCTATGAAGCCCCCAGTTCAGTAGGAAACGTGGCATCCAGTCTATCAGCTGGCCAGCTCTGGATATCACTTAATTTGTTTCTACTCAGTACTAAAAAAACGAAGATTCAGATACTGGATGGCATGCTGGCAAGTGGCAGGATTCCATCTGTAGGCAGTTCTCGAGATGTCTCCCTTCCCTCTCATCTAAGGTCAGATTTCTGGGTGTCATCCTTGACTCCCAACTCTCCATGGAACATCAGATTAAGGCCGACTCCTTGGTCTGTTTTTTTCAGCTAAAAGTGCTAAGAAGAATTTCTCCTTTTTAACCAAACATGCACAAGTTGTCTCGCATGCAGCATTTCTTGGATTGGTTATTATAATATTCCATATTTAGTGCTCCCCGAGACCTCGTTGAAACACATGCAGAGAATTCAGCATTTTGCTGTAAGAGTAGCAAGTGGATCAAAGAAAACTGATCATGTCACGCATTCTAAATTTAAGTTACACTGGCTACAGTGAAGCAAATAATAGTTTTCAGAAACCTGTGTCTGATGCTACTTTTGACAATACCGCATGTTATGAAGGTTGGGGGAGGACCTTGTCCTTTCTACGGCCTCAGCTCTGGAATAGCCCCCACTCAGGCACTGCAAATGTAAAAACCTTTCTATTATGTTCATTTTCCATCAGTGTACTGGCTGCAGTCTGCCAATTGTGTTGTTATTCATAACAACAAGATGCTCTCTTGTGTGAACATAGCACTCTACAATTATAATTCCATTAGTGCCATTACCGGCAACTTCTCCCACCCCCAGTCTGAGCATGCAAGAATGAATAAATACACGAGACAACTTTGTAGTGGGAAAATATTGCTGCAGGTTTATTCCATACAGGAGTATGCAATATGTGGGTTATCTTACGGGCGATCCAAGGGCGGGCAGCTGTAACAACCTATGCTGCCCCCGCCCGCCTGGTGAGCCAGCACTGTGGGGCACCCAGTCAGTGCTACCTTTGATGATCCTCTTCCGGATCACGTGACACGTTGGTCTGTTCTACTCACGCCCTTTTCAGGGCGGAGCGTAGCAGGGCAAACCCCCGGTTGGTCAGGCCCCCAACCGCCCGAAGGACTAACGGGGCGCCGTCGCGGTTTTCCCGGAACCTGCCCTGAGGCTCCTGGTCTTTGGCTCTGGCACCCCTACTGTGCCGCGCAGAGGTACCCTTACTGTACCGGTCTGCCGCAGAGGTACCCTTACTGTACCGGTCTGCTTCCAGATCGCCCTGTAACTCCGCCTGCAACACAAAAGAAAACATTAAAACATTCTGAGTAGCTTGTCCACCAGCCTGTCCGCCGGGTAAGAGGTGGGGTGGGAGACGGCGTGGCTGGTGCAACAGAGGACGCCAGGAGGGGCTGGGGGAGGCATATATGCCCTCCCCCCCACCTCGGCGCACCGGAAGGACGTCACTGAGGTGACCAAGCTAGAGGGCTCCAAGACCCCTCCAGAGACTAGAGCGGCTGGGCGGTGCCGAAATGGCACTAAAGGGCCGCCCTGCTGAGGTGGCCCCTGCGGGGGCCGCGGACAGCCACATAGTGCCATTACCGGCAACTTCTCCCACCCCCAGTCTGAGCATGCAAGAATGAATAAATACACGAGACAACTTTGTAGTGGGAAAATATTGCTGCAGGTTTATTCCATACAGGAGTATGCAATATGTGGGTTATCTTACGGGCGATCCAAGGGCGGGCAGCTGTAACAACCTATGCTGCCCCCGCCCGCCTGGTGAGCCAGCACTGTGGGGCACCCAGTCAGTGCTACCTTTGATGATCCTCTTCCGGATCACGTGACACGTTGGTCTG
Source organism: Calotriton arnoldi (assembly GCA_963921515.1). Taxonomy (NCBI): domain Eukaryota; kingdom Metazoa; phylum Chordata; class Amphibia; order Caudata; family Salamandridae; genus Calotriton; species Calotriton arnoldi. The sequence goes on from CAWUFW010011853.1 coordinate 250,634, forward strand.
TTCTACTCACGCCCTTTTCAGGGCGGAGCGTAGCAGGGCAAACCCCCGGTTGGTCAGGCCCCCAACCGCCCGAAGGACTAACGGGGCGCCGTCGCGGTTTTCCCGGAACCTGCCCTGAGGCTCCTGGTCTTTGGCTCTGGCACCCCTACTGTGCCGCGCAGAGGTACCCTTACTGTACCGGTCTGCCGCAGAGGTACCCTTACTGTACCGGTCTGCTTCCAGATCGCCCTGTAACTCCGCCACAGCCCTGGAGGCGGCCACCGTCGCAGCCAGGGCCCCCCACCAAAACAGCTAATTTCTCACCTGTAACCTGCTTTCTAGGGCCTCCTGTATGTCCAGTGAAACGTGTCCATGCTGTGACAAATGCACCCCATGTTTGTCAACTTAACCTTAGGCGTACGCCTGGATGGCCAGTGCCCTCAAGGCAGCTGTCTCCTCACTTGCCACCTCTCATTTCCAGGGCTCCTTGCAAGGTCAAGGGAACAAATCCATACCCAATGGTGACCATAAACACCATGTTTCAAAGTAGCCCTTGACCTTAGCCTCAATCAGCTCGTGTCTGATGAAGCCCATACCCCCCTGGTCTGCGAACTTACGCATAGAACTATTCCTCTCTTTCGGGAATGTTCAACGGCCTCCTCTGAATTAGCCCCGTGGCACACTCTGCGGGGGATAATATCAGACCACCAGATCTCACATTGACCCATGGACTTACTGATTTCCCTAAATCAGCGTTCCTGGCTTGTCAAAGTGGCCTCCTCCCCATGGCAGTGAGGTTGTTGCCCCCTAGATGTGTCACTAAGACGTTGGGGAGTACTCCCCCTTGGGCCAATCTCTGGTCCAATCTGTTCATGAGGCCCATTAGGCCTGAGAACTTGTACATTGACTGTCCACCCCCTGCAGGCATGTTCCTCGGCCATACATGGCTTAGCCCCGTGCCTATCTGCGCGGGATGCTTTCAGACAACCATAGCTCACATTGCCCCATGTATGTGTTGATATCACCTGGTTGCCGTCCTTCTAACACTGTATGTTCCTGAACACCTGTGTCCCCATCCCGAGCCCCACTCTGCGGGGAATAATCTCAGACCACTTGAACTCACATTGATCCCTGTATTTACAGATCTCCCCTAAGTCAGCTTTCACGGCTTGTAAGAGTGACCTCCTCCTCATGGCAATGATGTCGTTGCCCCCTAGGTGTATCCTAAGAAAATGGGGGGAACCCCCTTTGGTCAATCTCTGTTCCAATCACCCGCCTGCCCACCTTGGCTATTAGGGCGGGAAGGGTTGTCCTTAACATTTGAAGGGCCCCTTAGCTTTTGAAATCCTGACGCACCGGAATGTCCCCAACTAGAAGTATGTGACAGAAAGCAAGGGTGCCATCCCGCCCTTGCCAAGCATCCCCTATACCTTATGGGAGTTTCGCCCGCTCAGCTCCCTCAGTGGTGGAACCCCCTAGGCATACCAGCTTAGAGAATCTGTCTGATTTAGTACAGAGCGCACTGTCTGCAGTGTGGTGCCTGACACTAACGATTGCTAAGTCCTACTTTACCCCCATCCTAGCAACTCCCAGATAGATGATGGGGGGGGTGCACACCGCCCCCCCTAAGCTGCCCCTGCGGTGGAAAATACCTGCTCCGTTAAATTTACATTTTTGTTGAACACTGGACGTGCCAAATGTTCGACCGCATAGTATCCTTTTGTGCTCGGCACCCTGTTTTTCCTATTTATTGAAAACAGCTGTTCCCCACTGCCGAGCCGGCCCCGGCGTGCTCAAAAACGTCCTGGGCAGGACCACAAGTGGCGCCGCACAATCCCCCCAGCCAACACCTCGCCAGCCCCGGCGTGCCCCTCCAAGGCAGGACAAATGGGCACCAATAGCGCCGCCTTGAAACACAGGCGCTCTAAACCTCCACCCTCGCTGTGCACACCAATTAGCCCCAACCGGACGCTGGGAGCGCCGTAGTATGCCACCGTTCCTAGCAAACGGCGCGCCTCAGCACCGCGAGAGCAACCACCATGGTCGCATCATGCCCAGCGGGGGGACGACGGCGTGGCTGGCGACAAAGACACACGAGCACCGCATGTACATTACACATTCAGGCACAGGGAGATCGAGTGTTTTGCCCAGGATCGCAGGATGGGACGCGACCCTGAGGCTCAAAACCAGGTTTCCAGTACCAAAGTCGGCAGTCCAACGGACCACCTCCTCTCCCCACAACCACCGGAGCCATGCCGGGGGAGGCAGGGGCGAAACACACCAACCCCGACTCACCTTGAGAAACCCGACGATAAAGACGGCACGATGATGACCCCGGCGAGCCTGGACAACGTGTCCAGACGGCGTGGCTGGTGCAACAGAGGACGCCAGGAGGGGCTGGGGAGGCATATATGCCCTCCCCCCCACCTCGGCGCACCGGAAGGACGTCACTGAGGTGACCAAGCTAGAGGGCTCCAAGACCCCTCCAGAGACTAGAGCGGCTGAGCGGTGCCGAAATGGCACTAAAGGGCCGCCCTGCTGAGGTGGCCCCCTGCGGGGGCCGCGGACAGCCACATTCACTTTATTCCATTCCTAAAAGTGTTCCCACACTCCTGCTGATGGTGCAGCAAAGAGTGCTGATCCTGCAACATTAGCAGGAGCGTGCTTCATGTGGTTTTCCATTTAAATGTGCTTCTGCTCCTAGATGTGACAATACAGTGCTACTTACTTTACACCCACAATGACTTAGCATGTGCACATGCTATTTTACATATAAAAGTAGTATGAACTCACATTTAACACTCATGCTGATGCTGCACTGGGAGTGATTTTGCACTACAATGTGCTGTCAATCAAACGTGGTGTGATGCAAACCTTTTAAGCCTAATGTAGCATCTTACTACCACATTTTTAGGGTGAGTTTGCATATAAATGTGACACCACTGTCTTGGTGACTTTGCAGCTGGGGTGATTTTGCACCTTCCTGTGTTTGAGTACCTAAATATGATTTAATATGCCCTAAAAAAACTTCTACACTCTTGCAGCTGAAGGGTAGTTTTGTATCTAAACGTGTTTTTGCACCTTAATGTCATTATTACTCCTACATGTTTTTTTCACACTATTGTTGATGTTGCTCCAAGGGTGATTAAGCACCCAAATGTGACTGCACACCTAAATGTGATTTTTCTCCTGAATATGTTGGCACAGATCTGGAGGCGCGAGACTAGCCTAGTTGAAATCGGTAGTCTCCCGCCTGAATCGAGAGAGTTGGCATGTATGCTTTTTTCTCCTTATTATAATATTGATATGTAATTTTTCCGCACTCTTCCTATGGCTCATTTTTGAGAATTAAAAGAAGTTTTTGTGCTGTTCTATTTTCACTTTTATTTTTCCTCTCACACCTTGGGTTTGATACTGAATCTGTAAAGTTTTTCACAAGTTTTCACATTTTATGACTTCAATCTTTTCTCATAAATCTTGCGTTGGCTTTTCTATTTCTCAATTTTAATAGTTTATTAATTTGCTTTCTGCTACATCACATTCTACATTAATATCACATACCATTATATACCGAAACATCAATTGCCCTTTTAAATCAGTTCATGGCCGCCATTTTCTTTACTGCACAATCAATGAAAAACCTGTTTTGTTAATTTGAACACATTTTGAAATCCTATTTACGTGAATTGTTGTCAAGGTTTAACTCCATATGTTGGTGAAATATATACATGCCAACAGACCCTATTCAGGCGAGAAACTCTTGATTTTTTAGGACAAAAATGACTTTTTTTTTTTCTGGTCTCCCACCTAAAATTGTCTCTACTTTTATATATGTCTGATGAGAAAATACGTTCCCCTGATTTTTTTTAAAATCTCACACTTTCCAGTAGTAAAATGTTGGCCTGTATGCAAATATGTGCTGTTGCTGCTTATCACCCCTTCTAGCTTCCTAAAAACGAGTTGGGAACACATGGGGAATTGAACAGAATAAGTATAGAAACTTTGGGAGTATTTTCATTTTTATAATGTTGCACCTCCCTATTATGCCGATTGGGAGCTTATGCCAGCTTCTCAGTTGCTTGGTTGTAGCTTCCAGCAAGGGTTTAAAATTTAATGCAGGTATACGTTCAATCTGTGCAGAGATACGCACCCCCAGGTAAGTGGCTATAGGGCAAACACCCAATACAGGTCTGTCAGGCTGGAAATTAAAAAGCACTTGTGTCTTCTTGACATTTAACTTATAGCCAGAAAAAAGACCAAATTTATTCGCTTCATCTTCAATGAGGTTTATTACAGATGTTGTGTCGATAGTAAAAACAGCTACATCGTCTGCATAAGCAGTGACTTTAAGCTGACTCGCTCCTGAAGTCAGTAGTACAATTTGTATGTTAGTATGTAGTGCCCGAATGAATGGCTCAATATACAAGGTGAATAACAAGGGGGTGAGGGGACATCCCTGCCTAGTACCACTTTGTATTGGAAAGGGAGGTGATTGTAAGTTAGTGTAAAGCAATTTGGCCTGGGGTTTACTATACAGAGCTTGTATCCATTGGCTAAATCTCCCTCTCAAACCAAATGCTGCAAGCGTAGCTCATAAGTAATCTCACACCACCCTATCGAAAGCCTTTTCAGCATCTAATAGGACCATGCCCATACTCACTGCTGACTTCCCAGCTAAATCAAAAGCCCCCACTGCAGTATTGACATGAGCCGTGGTATCTCTACCCTGGATGAAGCCATGCTGCTCACTAGATACCAATCCGGGCATTATAGGGGCCAACGAGTGGCCAAGATTTTAGCAAACATCTTGGCGTCTGAATTGATGAGAGATATCGGTCGTTAAGAACTGCACTCCTCGGGTGGCTTGTCCTTTTTTAAAAAGAAGACTATATTTGTCATGTTCCAAGATTCAGGAGCCAGCCCGCTAGACCCTATATATTGCATAACCTCCGCGAGAGGTGGAACGATGATACTCTTAAAGGTTTTGTAAAGCTTGGCTGTTATTGAATCCTCCCCAGCAGCCTTCCCAGAGGGTAGCCTAGATATTGCCTCGGCAATTTCGTCATGTGTGATTTCATAATCCAATGAGGGCGAATCTTCCTCACTCAACAACGGCAGACTGCTACCCTTGAGATACTGCTGCAATCCTTCCTCGTCTGGTGATATAGTTTGTGTGTACAGCTTTTGGTAGAACTTGGAAAATTGCTCAAATATTGCCTGCAGGTGCGTATGCAAAATACCATTTACCCCTTTTATAGCCTTTTTCTGAGTTTTAGCTCGAAATAAATGCCCAAAATGCGGGACGTATGCTGCAAACATAGTACATATGTTTGCTACCTGTCCAGAGCTAGATACATTCTGGCAGAAGATAAGCTATGTCATGAGGCTACGCTTGGGGACAGATTGCGCCCCAACAGTCATGGGAATTATGCTGGGCTACAAAGAGGATAGTCACAGATTGAGATGTCTCATTACAGTCCTATTGGTGGCCGCTCGGCTTGCCATAGCCAGGGCTTGGATTTCTCCAAAATCCCCCTCCGTCGCAGAATGGTGGGCAATAGTGAAGGAAACTTATGAAATGGAGAAGGCCCTGGCTCGGACAAGAGGAGTTCGATCCCTGATGAGATTCGAATCTATATGGGGCAGCTTATTAGATACATGAATGGACCGGGATGGGAGCCTACCCGAGTCTGGAATCTAGATTTTATTTTTATTTTTTATTGTCCTACTTATGTTAACATATCGGTTGCAATGTACTTCTATTGTGTTCTGTTATGCCACAAGACATACTGTAATGATGCTCCCTTTTTGACAAAAATATTTAAACCCCCAAAAAAAGGAAATATGTGCTATTACAAGTTCGTTTCGTAGCTCACAGCTTTATAAAGATCATTGTATCATGGTGGAAAATGTATAAGCAGCTAAACAAGCTAGTTTCTGAACACGTTTGTAAGGTTGACCCATGAAGATGGTAAGATGGTCACCTTGTGATATAACAATCCAAGTCTAATAATTGCAAATGTTTAATTTGATTATGATACATATTTGAAGGTATTTCATTTAGAAACAAAACATTCTTTGTGCATTTCATTTTTCCAGTTTGCCTGCTGTTCTGTTAAAAACTGGTACAACTTCCATTTCAAATCGGCGAAGCATATTTTCACATAATTTTACAATTAACTCAATAATAACTGTTGTGTTTCTTTACTTTCAGAACTTTCAAAGACGCTCACCAATTTGAAAAGTATTAAGCCAAATAAGCTGGCTCCCAGTTTCGGGTGAGTCACACATTTCATGCTTTGAAAGTCAAATAATTCTATCTTTTTACAGTTTGCAAATTGTTTGATTTCATTTGTTTTAAGTATGACTTGACTGCTTCTGTCTGCCCGGGCTTTCGACACTACTCTTGTCAAAAATTCAAAGAGGTTCAGTGGAGAAAACCTCTCTCACCTCATGCTATTTGGTGTTTGGTGTTTTTTTTGCCTTCTAGTGAGTGCCTCATTGCAATGCTTGAGGGACTAAATTATATCAGAAAAGTACAAAAAGTCATCAGACATATTTAATACTTTACCTCCCACACGCATGGTAAACAGAAATCCGCTTTTATATTTTTTCAACTGCAAATACCTGCATACTGCAGGTATTTGTTTATGCATTTGTGAGGTCTCAAATGCGAGTCTGACCCGGTCATGGTAGCCTCATTAGCTTTTAATTTTGCGGATCGGGACAGCCTGACCCCTAAATGTCCACCTGAAAGTCTTGTGAGATTAATAACAAAAGCTGTGATCACGCATGGCTTTGGGGAGCCACCTTTATGCATCACCCGACCAGTGGTTTTGCTGCTGCCAACACCGTCCTTTTCTCCCTCTGCGCAGAGCCACTCGTAGCGTCAAAAACCTTGATTTTTAGGTCGAGCCTATACCGGCAGCGCGTATGCGCTGCTCGCTCTGCGAGGCATGCAGTAATGGAGTATGGAGTGGAAGCTCCGCCCACTCCCCCGCCCATCTTTTTCATTGGCTTGTGTCTTTGTCCTTTCTAAATGCTGCCTTCCGATTGGTTTATATGCTGTTAGTCCCTCCTTATAACGGCCATGTCGTCATTTGTATCCTTCCAGGGCTACTGGCCTCTTTACTTCGAGTGTTGCATGGTATGTGTTATTTAGATTGTGAGCACTATTTTCATCCCATGCCTTTCCGCCCCCCCACCCATCTGCACTCCCGTTCATGCCTTCTCGCCCTCCTGCCCCCTGCCCACACTCCCATTTGCAATGCAATAGGTCTCGTGTAAATGCGAGTCCTATTGCATTGCAAATGCTTGTTTATAGTGCTTCGGATTGACAACTTAGTCTGCTTCAAAGCACTCCTAGTTGGTGCACATTGACCAATATGACGGTGTCCAGCCTCCACCCTCTCTGTGAGGGATGGGACCACACCAGTTGGAGACCCTCTCCCAGTGCTTTAAATGGGAAATTAGAAGTGCCGGTACTCACCAATTAGACTGGGTAGGTATTTAGGGGCGTGTCTGGGGGCATGTCTGTGAGCCAGGAATTTAATAATAGCCACATAAGTAAGCTTTAACGCAAATGCTCTGATTGTCATGTAAAGCGCTTAAATGCCCATGGGCCAAATTCGCGCAAAATCAAACTGCCTCCTTACATAAGAGACATGGCAAGCATCAGCTTCTATGTCATACGTACAGAGCCTAATTTTTGGCAGTTTGATATTGCGCGAATTTGGGCCATGGGCATTTAAGCGATTTACATACAATCAGAACATCTGCATTAAAGCTTACTTTTTTAAGACCCCTGGTTAAGGGAGTTGTCCAGAACCACAGGATGATGAGCGGACGTCGGGATTCGACCCTGGTTCTTCAGTTCCACTCTCAGCACCTCTGACCATATCCTCATTCTTGTTGCGATGCCAATGAGAACAGAGCCGCAACTAGAGTCAAATTTCGGGGGGGCGGGGGAGGGAGCTAATTCTTTCAGCAATAGGCAGCAGAGATGCAGGGGCTCTAAGAAGGGGTGAGAAACAACAAAGCCTCGTTAAAAAGCAATTGGTCTTTTAAAGACCTGTGAAGTACTCGGGTGCGGCTGTGTGCGCGCCCGGTAAGCTGTCTCATCCCGGGCTGCCACACGATGGGGGAGAGGGGGTGGGGTGTCTGAAGCCCTTTGATCCCAATGGGCTTGCTCGCCTGAGAACCTAACTGCAGGAGCACCCCAGCGCAGAAATACACAGGCTGTTGCCAGCCAGAGCGGCACCTCAACACGCATCATCTGTTGCACGTACCGGTACTTCAGGGCCTGAGCCCTGCTGCTTCATGGAGTACCGGTACTCTCCTTGCCCGAAAATAAGTTCTGGTACTCAGGGGGAAAAAACTGAGGAGTGCCGGTACTCAGTACCGGTGAGAACCGGCCCATTTAAAGCACTGCCCTCTCCCAATCCCGGGTCAGACTTCCACCTGCCTGCCTAGTAAGCTAGCACTCGGAAGTGGCATTTACAAAGCACTAGAATGTGTGAATGTTTATGTAGGCACACATATTTCTAGGCCGCGTTACTTTTAGTGCAGACCTGCAAAAGGTTGCGCCCAGAGGTGGAGGGCAGATCTCGTCTGTGCGGTTACTAGAGTGAGCGCTCAGTTGCACAAGTCTGGGAAGTTTTGATAAGCAAATACCGCCAACTCTGCGCCTCGCCATTGGTCGCCAGATTTTGTCACAAGTAATCAGATTGAAAAATCAACGGTGGGTAGAAAAACAGAAGTGCCTGTAGCGGCCCAGGCACAGCAGGAGGGAGACAAACATATCCTGTCAGGGAGAGAAGAAGGCTCACGTCAGGCCCCTGGACGTGTACCCCACCTCAAGACTCGGCACTTCGGCCAAGGGTTGCTCACTTCGCCCCATGACTACGCACTTCACGACTGCGCACTTCGCCCCATGACTGCGCACTTCACGACTGCGTACTTCGGCCAAGGGATGCTCACTTCGGCGAAGGACTGTAAGTGCGCACTTCAGTCCGGGAGTTGCGCTGCCTTCACCACACTCCAGTCAATGATTATGCACCTCACCACCCAGCTGCGCTCTTTGCGGCTGTCCGAGGCCCCCGCAGGGGGCCACTAAGGAGGGCAGCCCTCTAGTGACATCTGGGCACCCCCCCCCCTCAGGTGGGCAGGGACTCGGGGGAGGAGTCCCCCCCCAGCCCGGTGGTGACGCGCGAAGCAGCGTCACTTCCGGGGGGGCGCGAGGATAGGGGGAGGGTATATAGCCTCCCCCCCACCACATTTCTTCCTCTTTTCGCGCCGGACACACCGTCTCCCACCCTACCGCTTACCCGGCGTGGTTCCGGGCTGATGGGAGGCAGAGAATGTTGTAATGTTGTCTTTTTCGTTGCAGGCGGAGTTACAGGGCGATCTGGAAGCAAAGGGGGACAGAAGGGTACCCCTCTCTGCGCAGCACCATAGGGGGTGCTAGAGCCAAATCCTAAGAGCCTCATGGGAGGTGACTGGAAAACCGTGTCGGCGCCCCGTTAGTCCTTCGGGCGGTTGTGGGCCTGAACAACTGGGGGTTTGCTATGCTACGCTCCGCCCTGAAAGGGGGCGTGAGTAGGAAGAGACCAAGTGTCAGGTGATCAGGGAGAAGGATCACCAGAAGTGGCAGCACAGATGGGGTTCGCCCAGTGCTGATTGGCTCATCAGGCGGGCAGGCGGCCCAGATGGTTGCCTGCCCTTGGATCGCCCGTAAGATAACCCACCTTATTACATAACGGTGTATGTAATAAACCTGCAGCAATTTTTCCCAAACAAGTAACGTGTTGTGTGTTTATTATCAGCATGCAGTATTGGTTGGAGGGGGGGGGGAGCGTTGCCAATGGTGTTGCTACACCCCGTGACCGCATGCTTCACGACTGCTCTCTTCAGTCCACGCCTGTCTACTTCACCCTACAGCTGCCCGGACTTGTTCTTCACCCCATGACTTATGACCTTAAGCAGGGACTGCGCACTTCATCTCATAACTGCGCACTACACCAACTCAGCTGCGCACTTCAGCCCGTGGCTTGTGCCCCGTCGCACTTTGGACGAGAATTGTGTCTTCACAGCACAACTGCACGCTTCACAACTGCTCACTGTAGTCCACGACTGAAACCGTAGCCCAGCAATTGTTTGTCATCCTAGGAGTGAGCACTTCGCCGACGGGCTGAGCACTTATCGCCACAACTGTGCAGCAAACCTCTAGTACTACACACTTCAAGACTGCGCCAGGACTGCGCACTTCAGTCCAGGCTGAGTCAGACCTGCAGGCCACACCGGGGCTGCGCACTTTACTTCAATACCTGCAGCCCACCTCGGGACTGCACACTTCAGGCCAGGGACCTGTAGTCTCGCTATGACTGCGCACTTCTGCCCTGGACTGACTGCGCGAGTCAGGCCAGTCCGAGTCAGATGTGCAGTCCACTCCGGGACTGCGCACTTTACTTCAATACCTGCATCCCACCACGGGACTGCGCACTTCAGTCCAGAACTGTACACTTCGCCCCAGAACTTGCACTCAACAACAGCATTGCGCACTTCAGCCCAGGCCGTGCACTCTATCAGGACCAAGCACTTCGGCTGAGGTCTGGAACTTCACTCCACGAATGCGCACTTCACTCCAGGATTGCACACTTCACCCCTGGCCTTGTACCCCATCCCATGACTGACCACTTAAGCCAAGTACTGCGCACTTCGCCCCGAGACTTGCACTCTCCCGCGGGACTGCACATTTCGACCCAAGTCTGCGCACCGCTTCCAGGACTGCGCATCGCACGCAAGGACTGCACTCTCCACCGAAGGGCAACGGCCCGGGCTGTGCCCTTTAATTAGCTCTGTGCACACTCTGTTGAAACACAAAGTAATTCGGGCCCGGTCTGTGCACTTCGATCTAGAACTGCACACTCCACCGAAGGGCAAATCACTTCTCCCCCGGACTGTGCACTTCAACCCAGGCCTGCACGCTCCATTTAAAGACATCTCACTTCGGCCCCGGAGTTTGCGCTTCATCCCAGGACTGTGCACTCAACCCTAAGCCCCGCATTTCATCACAGGGCGGTGTATTTCACACAAGGGCAGCTCCCTTTGTTGTAAAACGACACATTTTCCTCAGCACTGGACACTACCTCCGCACTGGAGACACCACCCCAGGACCACGCCTTTCAGCATAGGGCTGTGCACTTAACACAGGGACAGTTCACTATGCTGTAAAACGACACTGTTTTCCTCAGCACTGCAGTCTCCAACCCAGGACCACGCATTTCAACATAGGGATGTGCATTTCACACAAGGGCAGCTCGCTCTGGTGTAAAGCGACACATTTATCCTCAGCACTGCAGACTCCACCCCAGGACCACGCATTTCATCATAGGGCCGTGCATTTCACACAAGGGCAGCTCACTTTGTTGTAAAACGACACATTTTCCTCAGCACTGCAGACTCCACCTCGGGGTGACACATTTCATCATAGGACTGTACAGGGCCACGGAGTCTGTTCTACAAGTTCTGTTCATTCAGGACTGAACACTTCCCCTCAGGACTGACTGCTCATTGCACCCCAGCCTGCGTGTTCCACCACACGTGTGAGCACTGCGCCCCCGGACCGCTGGCCTCCTCGCCCAGCACTTGAAGCACAGAGTACTGGACAGGTGAGTGTATAACACACCTTTATACCATTATATGCCCGTGCCTTATTTCGTCTGTTTTACTTCCCCGTCTTATATTGGTTTCGGGTTTGTGCGAACCTGGCACAAAAGCTCGGTAAATATTCAGCCCACAGTTCACTGGTTCGATTAAGGATAGGGCTGACTCGGCCTTTCATCATCCATGACAGGTTGATACGACCCAGTAGGGTAATCGAAATACCTGTGTTTACAGAGCTACGAATCCGCCCGATAGTGGAAGCAAGTTTGTAGTCCTATACGAATGACTCTAAAACTAGAGTGCGTGGATTGTGTGTGTGCGTGTGTAGTGGGGGAGGGTTCGGGCTCTTGTTATATAACTCAGTCATCTGGTGTAGAAGAAAAAACTTAGCGCTTACATGTTTACTTTGAACCCTAGGAGGTACTTCACAATTACTAACACAGCTCCTGCAGTGATCCTCAGTGCGCGGGGTTTTTGGAGTGAGCATCTGCCCGGGTGTGGCCCAGGCCCGGCTCCAGGAATTTTTATTTGGGTGGGCCAAGGGTGCATTTGGGTGGGCCACTGCGGGCTCGATTTGTCACATATATATCTAGGCAGGCCTTATTCAGGGCCCTCCTTTATCTCTTCTTAGTCTTACAAGGTCCAGTAAAACGCACTCTTTTCCAAATCTCTTTCTAAATATTATCACTCTGAAAAAGTGTTTTTTCCATGTAATGTTCCTTTGATGGGAAGAGGAGGTTTCTGAGGTGGGAGTATCAGGCAAGTGACACTACTCAGGCTCCCTCTGTGCGAGTCTTCAGGGAGAATCCCTCTTCATTACTACCTCCACCTGACCCCGGACTCTGCAACGCACTCCCTTACAGGCTTGATTATCCACTACTCCTCTCCAGTGCACCTTATCTCACAGCTGACCTTGGGCCCCAGCCCCATATCAGGCACCATCGGGCTCCACTTTCATTTTTCCCGGTAAAAACATTAGTAAAATCACCTTCAAACTTAAAACATTGAATATAGCGGTAAATATAATTAGCACGCACTTTAAAGTATGTTCCACAGTAGCCCTTATGACCCGACTGCTAATTAAATAAAGAAAATCAGAAAGGCCATGACAGGGCTGGCTTCAGCGCTGATGCGAAAGTCTTTTTTGGCGCCGCACCAATAACCTCTTTCTCCGTAAATAACCTTTACTACCACCTTCCAACAGTGCCCCTCATCCCTCCATGGTCCCCCCTATTGACCTCCTCCTCGGATTCCCTCACTGCCACCCTCCACTAGTGCCCCTCATCTCTTTGTAGCCCATCCCCCTCATGACCTCCTCCTCAGACTCCCTCACTGCCACCCTCCAGCAGTGCCCCTCATCTCTCCCTAGCTCCCCCCTCCACCCCATGACCTCTTCCTCGGATTCCCTCACTGCCACCCTCCAACAGTGCCCCTCATCTTTACGTAGCCCCTCTCTCATATGCATTTCATTTGTTGTACAGCGCTACTCATATCAGTGTAGTGTGTGTCAGTACTTTACACCACTCACACATTATACAGAGACAATGAATCATACAAGTATGTAAATCAGTCTACAGGGAATGTCACATAAGCCAATGAGGATTACAAGGTGTATGAATCACATGTCATCCATACTGGTGGGCAGTATATTTTAAGAGGGTTTGGTCTGGGGAAACACAACCTTAGGATTTAAAGAGTATTCCATGGGGGTCAGCTTTACTGATAAAAATGTATATCTGCCCAAACATACTCATTTTAGCAACATTACAATAATGAAAGACTGGGGAAGTTCTAACTATATCACAAAAAAGAAAGCGAAGTTCTAACTATACCATTCATGTTTGTATGCAGCTCTTTGACAGTTCATTGGTCACTGTCCTATGTTAGGATTGTAACTTCTGAACTGCAAGTAGCACAAGGATCTCTGTGACAAAGGCAGTACCCCACTGACCTTCCACATAAAATACAGTTCATCTGCATTTAAAAACTACTAACAGAAACGATTGCTCTCCAGCAGGATCCTTTATCACCAGCGTTATCTGGGCATTTTGTATTGTCTTATTGTTGTCCTGCATCGGCCATGATAATGATAAAAACTGTTTAAATGAAGCAACGAAGTATGTGTCCTGCTGGGCCTGTGCATATTTTAAAAAGAAAAACAAATAGTAACACATTCTCTTACCTACTCCATTAGTCAAACTTTGTGCCACAGCCTGATGTGATAAGCAGCTGCAGGGGTCAGGAAAGGTGAATAGGAATAAACAAACTAAGGGGCATATTAACAAGGCGGCGTTAATGAATTATCGCCGCTTTAGCGTCCGTTTTCGGACGAAAAGCGGCGATAATTTTATCGCCGAATTAACAAGGACGCGCTAGCGCGTGATTCCTGACTTAGCGTCCGTTTTCTGCACGCCTCCCATCGCTAATGAGATGCAAAGGGGGCGTGCCTGTGAAAACAACAGGGGGAAATATCGCTAACCAAGGTATCGCCATATTAGCAACGTGGGTTAGCGATATTTTAAATTGCGTTAAGTATGCCTTAACGCAGGAATTTAACGTCTGCTAAATTCCTGACTAAGGCATACCTAACATGGGGGTGGATTGTGTGGCTAAGACCACAGGCCCTATCACTAAGTATATCGCCGTTTTCCATGGGACATCGCTGGAAAACCAGCGATGTTCCATGGAAAACATCGCTATCACTGGAAAATTATCGCCTTTGCGCTAAGCGTTGTTAATACAGCGCTAGCATGGCGATAATTTCCAGCGATAGCCGGCGATAGGATTCCTCACGCTAAGCACGGCCAGCGATAATTATCGCTGGCCGTTGTTAATATGCCCCTTATTTTCTCCTGCGCTGCATAGAAAAAGAAATATCCACGCAGCAGAACATTGTCGCCTTTGCCATGTGGAGATGAAGGGGTGAAACAATAAACAAAGCCTCGTTAACATGTAAATGGTCTTTTAAAGACCTGTGAAGTACTCGGGTGCGGCTGCGATAATCTCTAAAACTGTCTGTGTGGGTGCGCGCTGGGGAAGCTGTCTGGCCCGGGCTGACACACACGACGTGTGCTTTGCGCGCCTGCCTTCAAGCCCTCACTGCGAGGGCCAAGGCTCCTGTTTGGGTGGGCCTGGCCCACCCGGCCCACCCGCTAGAACCGGGCCTGGTGTGGCCTCACTCGCGGGGACTAGACCTCATTCGTGTCACAGACTACAGAGAAGGAGCTGCAGGTACTTGCGCACCCCTCTTACAACGCCTCAAGCCGCCCCAAACCCAACCAATAACTGACGGGCGAGTCGATTCCATCACACCAACAGGAGGTGAATAGTTGGCCTCTTTAGACACAGCTTCCATCACTCGGTACTTCCCTGAGTATAATGTTATGGCTTTGCATAGCGCTTTCAGTCCTTATTATGGCATCAGTGCGCTGTCTTCATCTGGGACTTCTTTTGTGCTTACAATCCAGAGCCAACCTTTTACAGTGACTGTTTATTGGCGCGTGGTTGTGGGATTTTATTTGGGAGGGTGTTCCGTGTCTGGCGGTGATTCTGGAGAGTTAGTGTGGTGGGTTGTGTGAGTCAGCGTGGAAGTAAAATGAGTTCGATTTAAAATGACACCTGTGTCTATTAAAAAAGAAAAAAACAACACACTCCAAACCCGAGCGCATATTAGCTTCACACTAGGCTCAAACACTGGAATTCTGGGATTCTGGAGTCGTTTATATGTGCTTTTTCATATATAAGGATATTTGCACGCCTCTTCGTGCTCTCACGGTCGCACAAATGAGAGAGATGACCCCCGAGGCCCTAATAATGCCCAATAGTGCAACATTGACAGCAGATTTCATAGTGTGCGCCACACTGATATCATCACATAGTGCGTCCCCGTCAAACGCTATATCATATTAAAGCCCCTTCGAGGCGGGCACATTAAAGACCCTCGAATAGGGCCAGAGATTGTGGGTCCCAGCAGAGGCCTCTGAAATGCAACACCACAAGTGTTTATAGCAGGACACAGCTTCGCTTCCGGTGCTTGCGGGTCATATGCAAATGAGCACGCAAATGCGGGTGCCCCGATCCCAAGCCTTGCGCCCCTGGAGGGGCATGAACTGCTGCTGCGAGAGAGGAGCTCCCTGGTCCGCCTGAGGGTCAAAGTGTGCAAGTGTGAGCAGAGTCCGTGTAGAGATGCCGTGCTCTTCCAAGAGGTGGGGGGTTACCTCTTTTCTGGAGTGCAGCAGCTGTGTCTGCTAGGGGGCTGAGGCGCCTCCCTGGGAGAGGAGAGGGCGCCTCCGTCCACATGCCAGGGCACTCGGACCCAGACAGTTATCCTGATGTCTGTGTAACTTCCTTCAGCAGGGAGAGTTGGTACCATTCTATATTAGATTGTTCTATTATAACCAGGGCCACTGAAATTATGCGATTGTGCGGCCGCTTAATTATAGATTTGCCGCATTTGCCACATAATCCATCTTTTGCTGCATAAACTGCAGATTTTAACAAAACAAATGTTTGTAGCTCAAACGGTTCAAAAGTTAATAATAATGCAGCCCACGTGTTGCAGCGCAGTGGAAGGCCCTTTGCAAAGGTTGACTGGTCGGTCACCTTTCTGCTTCTTATTCCTATATGTGGGTACTAGACTGGTACCAATGAGGTGCACCCAATGCCCAGACAGTGTTAACGTGTAAAAAGTACAAAATAATGAAGTACTAGTATTAAAAAATGCCGCATTACGTCGCATAATTTGCCTTTTCTTGCCACATAATATACTCAACCCTGCCGCATAATTTGTCCCTCTCCTACCGCATAATTCAAGTGACCCTGGCAATAACCTTCCCTAAGCGTGCTCTTCTTACCCACTAGACTCCCGGCCTCCTAACATATCGATCTCAAATGACATCATGGATTTGACCTGCAGAATGTCGTGGTCACTGGAGATTTTCATGCAGAGCTGTGCAGGGTCACTACAAAAACCCAGCGCATTTATAATCATTCAAAAGGGACCTCATACATACGCTCTTGTTTTTTGTTGCTATTTTGTAAAGATAGAATTGTACGAAGAGGTCACAAATTCTGGACCATTCCTGGATCTCTGCGGAGCGCCGAGAAGCCTTGCTTTTAGGCACAGAGTAACTACTACCTCTAAAGATGTGTTCATGAGAAGCTGAAAGTTCAGAGTGCAAAACTCTGAGCGTGATCTCAAAATACAGATGCCACCAGGTCTTACAGCGACGTGGTTGTATTGCTGCTGATGGGGTGGTCTGTCATGGTGTCTTCAAAGAAGTGAGCTGGTTGGATTGCTCCTGGATGGGTAGTCTGTCATGGAATGTGCAAGGATGTGAGCTGGTTGCTTTGCTCCTGGTGGCCTAGTGTGTCATGGTAACTTCAATGACATGATCTGCTGCTGCAGAGGTGATCTGTCATGGTTTCTTCAAGGATGTGAGCTGGTTAGAGCGCTGCTGATGCAGTGATCTGGCCTGGTGTATTTTGGTATATGACATGGCTAGATTGCTGCTGTTGGCATGGTCTGTCATGTTCTGTGCAATGATGTGAGCTAGATGGGTTGCTGCTGGTGGGGTGGTGTGTCATGGTGCCTTCAAGGATATGACCTGGTTGGATTGCTGCTGGTTAGGTGATCTGTCATGGTGCCTTCAATGATATGACCTGGCTAGATTGCTGCTGGTTAGGTGATCTGTCAAGGTTTCTTCAAGGATGTACACTGGTTGGATTGCTCCTGAGTGGGTGGTCTGGCATGGACTAAGCAAGGGTGTGAGTTAGCTGGACTGCTGGTAATAGGGTGGTATGTCATGGCGCCTTCGTGGATGTGAGGTGGTTGGATTGCTGCTGCTGGGGTAGTATATCATTGTATGTTCAAAGATGTGCGCTGAATTGATTGCTGCTGATGGGGTAGTATGTCATGGTGTCTTCAAGGATGTGAAACTGTAGTACGATTGCTGCTGCAGAGGTGGTCTGTCATGGTGTATTCAAGGATGTGGGCTGGTAGGATGGCTGCTGCAGAGGTGGTCTGTCATGGTGTGTTCAAGGATGTGAACTGGTAGGATTGCTGCTGCAGAGGAGGTCTGTCATGTAGTGTGCAAAGATGGCTGCTAATGGGGTGATCTGGCATGGCGTGTTTGTGGATGCAAGCTGGTTGGATTGCTGCTGATGGGGTGGTCTATCATGGTGTCTTCAAGGGTGTGAGCTGGTTGGATTGCTGCTGATGTGCTGGCCTGTCATGGTGTCTTCAAGGATGTGAGCTGGTTGGATTGCTGCTGATGGGGTGATCTGTCATGGTGTCTTCAAAGGTGTGACCTGGGTGGATTGTTGATGGTGGGGTGATCTGTCAAGCGTGTCTTCAGGCATGTACACTGGTTGGATTGCTGCTGAGTGGGTGGTCTATTATGGACTGTACAATGATGTGAGTTGGCTGGATTGCTGGTGATGGGGTGGTATGTCATGGTGTCTTCAAGGATGTGAGCCGGTTGGGTTGCTGCTGGTGTGGTGGTGTGTGATGGTGCCTGCAAGGAAGTGAGCTGCTTGGATTGCTGCTGGTGGGGTGATCTGTCATGGTGTCTTCAATTATGTAAGCTGACCGGATTGCTGCTGAGTGGGGTGGTTTTTATGGTATTGTCAAGGATGTGAGGTGGCTGGAATTCTGCTGATGGGGTGGTCTCGTATGGAAGTTGCATGAATGTCGGTTCTCTCCCTGAGGACGACTGCTCATTACTCCAACAGATGACACCATTGGCAGTCTTTTGCATGTAGACGTCACTGAGAACCCGTATTTTTTAGGTCGAGCCTGAGCAGCGTATGCGCTGCTCTGCGGCATGCTGTATTGGAGTATGGAATTAAGGCCCCACCCACCCACCACCCATATTTGTCATTGGCTTGTGTCATTGCTCTTCGTAAATGCTGGCTTCTGATTCGTTAATAGGCTTGTTAGTCCCTCATTAGTACCGCTTTGTCTTCATTTGTAATCTCCCATGATGAGTTGCCCTTTTACTTCGGTTGTTACACGGTATGTCTTTTTTAGTCTGTAAGCACTATTTTCTTTAATGAGTTTCTCCTACTGCAGGCACAACATGCTTTCCTGCAACATTCAGTGATCCATGTGCGCTTTACATTTCCGAGCAGCCCGGGACAATGGCAGCCGCTTTTTTTATTAGGTCTTGCATTTACAAAAGTTTGAACTAGTGGCATTGTGCATGACAATGTCTTTTATCTATGTGTTAATTAGCAAACAGATAAATAAAAGGCATTGTCATTTACAATGCCAATAGCTTAAACTCTCGCAAATGCGAGACCTATTGCATTGCAAATGCTTGTTTTAATTCTGTTGACCCATATTGTCCCGCATGCCTGCATAAATGTTTGCCTTTCGTGATTTACAATGGCACTGCAAATACTAACTTTTGCTTACATTACAGGCACTACATCAAAATGGCAGCAGGCCAAAACAAAGTTTTAACCACTTTTTATAGTCTCAAAATTTACTGCTGTGCTGACTAGCTTTTCGGTGGCCAATTCAAAGAGGGACTTACTAAAATGAGGCGTGATTGACCATTGAAGGCTACTGTGATTGTGGGCCACTATCAAATGTTCCGGTGGGCGGCAATCAGACCGTTCCACGGGAAATGTGTGAGAGATGTTTCTAAGGGTAGGAGACATGTTCTCCCTATTTAGTATACACACATTAACAGGTATCCCACACCCAGAGACATTAATACAGACTACGGTCTTTTGAGTACCACCCTACTTTTGGAAAAACTAGTATTTTCTTCTATTAGACCCTCACTCACTCTATTAGTGGCATTCTTCATCGTCTGGTCTCATCCTGGTCCCTAAAAACCAGGGCGGGCTCGATCATATTCCAGGGAGCACTTTAGATATAATTCTAGCCAGGGTCTTTAAAGGATAAACATACCTTGAGCAACTAAGGTATTCCTTTATTGTATGTTCCTAATGTATGGTTAATAAACAATGTGGGGTAAGATGGGGGTATAATGGCCCTATTAAGAACTCACCCGAGCTAAGGCATCCAACCTTGTCTGCGACTTTCCTGTTAGTGTGCTGCAATGGCTGCTTGAAGATGTGCCCTATTAACAAGAACATCTGCAAGGTGGCAGGAGAATGGCAGGGCAGTTGTAGATAGCAGCAAGAAAGTATCTTGGCGGAAATACTGATCCCCCACTCAGGCACAGCATGGGCTCAGAGGCAGTACGCAAACCTCCACTTGAGGCCTGGGGAATTCATGGAATTCCACGGCATTGTCATGCTTGACTCACAGTGGTGAAGGGAGGAATCCATGGGAATCTAAGCAATTCACCAGGCCCAACATAGCTTGTTAGTCAGTTGAATGGGAGAGCCCTATCATTCTGAATGAGATAACCCTCTTTTCCTTTAGTTTTCTCCCAGAAATCCCAGACATTTCTGTATTGTAAAACAGAGCAATAACCATGCTTGGAACAAAACCCACTCACATATCCTTTTTATATTGTGACTGTTGTGATGATGAATTTATGTGATGTCATTTTATTAAGTGATTCTTTTATGTATTTGACGATGAAACTTGCATTTGATCCACCAATAAACTTTGACCAAAACCCACTGAACAAAGCTTCAAGAACCACCTGTGGACTTTACAACTGATTTCAGTCTGCTGAGCCCTAGAAGGTGGTCTGTGATGGCAAAACCTCTATTCCGACAAAGAGTAATATACACAAGAATTGACAAAAGATGTCAACTTCAAGAGACCGAATATAGAATAGGATGGCGGATATTTAGAACTTTGAAACTTTTCAGAGAGAAGAATGCTTGTTATCTGGAAAGTTCCGACACAATATGCTATTTTATAAAACATGAAGGGATCTTTTAATATTTGATCCTGTTTCTGATCATCCGTTCATTATTTGAACACACCATCTCACAAACAAAGTTTTATTTTCCTGACTCTAGGGCTCGTAAGATGGGTATTTCCTTGTATTTAGTGACAATGCATTTGTTTAGAATTTAACAGCCATTTTTAGGTCGAGCCTCGAGTAGCGCGCAAGCGCTGCTCTGGCAAGACTTTATGTTAGGGGGTTTCAAAAGCTGACCAGACGCTCGTGCGTCATGGCCTTTTCCCTGCGGTTACGCGCACGGCAGACATGTGTTTCCAATTATCGTGCCCAGAAGCGGGCGCGATAATTGGAAACACATGCCTGCCGTGCGTGTAATCGCAGGCAAAAGGCCATGACGCTCGAGCGTCTGGTCAGCTCTGCAGGCTGCCGCGCTCGCTCGCCCCCGCTCCTCTCTTGTTTACATGGGCGATTGTATGCTTGACTATACTATGAAGTTCTCCGTCTCAAGATGGCAGCCTGGTTGACGAACAGCTTTGGGCAGGATCGGACTCTCGTAACACTGTAGTCTCTCTTCCTTGTTTATGGTAGGTTCTTGCTTTCGCCTTTGCCATTTGGTGTTTACTCAGTATAGTCTCCGCTCGGCACAGAGTAAAAGTCTTTAATAGAACTGTCTCTGGTGCTCCATTACAGTATTTTTCCGAGGATCAGTTGTACCTTACTACTTGTCTTACTTCCTTATCAGTGGCATTGGACTACAAGTCCCAGTGTGCTCCGAGGCGGCAAAAACGTCACTATTGGTGACGTACTGCGCAGGAGGTGGAGGGAGCGGTGGGGGAGACTGGGGTTGATGCTGTCTATAGACAGTCAGAAGCAGCGGAGGGAGACGGGCAGCGGCGGCTGGAGAGAGCGCAAGCAGGGGTTGTCCTGGGCCTGTGACAGCAGCGGGGGGCAGCAGGTCACGGGGTGGTTTAAAAGAACGCGGATGGCGCTGGACATCTCTCTGGGGATTGCTTTCAACTATTGTCGCCCCAGACACCGCCAGGGTTTTGTGTATTACTAAGGACACAAGTCATCGCCGGGTGGCTCTAGAACCATTAGGAACCCGTGGCCCCTGACACCCTTAAGAGCCCGGGTACTACGGGATCCTGTGTCACTACTGGGGCATCAATATTTGGCACCAATGCTGTAACCCCTGTAATTTTTCTAGGAACATCTTGTTTAATTCCGGGTCCCTTTATTTTGTTGTAGGATTCTCCCAAAGGTATCTTGTTTAGCCCTATTTCAAATTGCGTCCCTCATCACTTCCATTATTGTTTCTTTTCCCAGAGCCCTTATTAGATTTTTTTGTAGTGGCTCTTATTCATTTTTTGGAGGGGCACTTGTTCCAGTGCCCGTTTTACGGGGCCCCTACTTGCGTGTAAGGGCCCCCCTGGTATTTCTTCGGCCTAGAGGCCATTCCTCCTCATTGAAGACATAGGGGGACCTGAGACGCCGGAGGAGGAGCCTCCTCTTCAGGGAACGTGTGACCAGGAACAGCAGGAAGAAGAGGGGGCACCATGTCTTCGCCAAGCCCGGGCAAGAGACGGATGGACACTGATGTCGTCAAACTGTATCCTTCCATAACAGCAAAGCAGCTCAGCTGTTCCATTGGGGCCGGGTTTCTCTATGTTGTTCTTGTCAACGAAACACGAAGTGATAATGATGGGTCTTTTAGCCTCTTCCACATGCATACACTCCAAACTTACTAGTACTGGCTCACCAGTACCCCCTGTGAACCATTAGAACTATCCCTTAATGGAGTGGTTCTTTTTTCTTTTTAAATGTGCGAATATTGAATCCCTGATACTTCTTACATATATTTGTCGGTATATGGAGTAGAGGCTTCAGCTGAATATGTTGTCTTTGACTTTTGTTAGGGTACCCTCATTTTTGTTTGCACTGGGAAATTTTAGACCTTCATAGCTGTCAGTCTCTGCTGTCGGCACTCAGTGATGGCATAAATGTCGATTGATTGCTCCCCCCCCCCTCGCTCCCACCACTCCTTTCACAATAACGTTATTGTTTTGGGACCCATACCGTCGAATTCTGATGATGCCATGCTAATTATGTTTATGAGAAGTAAATAGCTGGTGCCATATATTTCAGTGTCTTATGTTGCCCACAAGTGTGTCGGTATTTGTGTCGTGGACATCCCTCTCTGTTCCAAGCACTGGACAAGTAGTATCCTAGAAAGGAAGAATGTTCCTTCTGACTCCTGTAACGAAAAGGGGCCCTTTGTGTATTGTCAGCCTTTCTTGTGTTCAGCTTGAGCTTTGCATGTTTTGTCTGTTCTGATTCACCCTGAAAATCGAGAAGATTATCTTTTTCATCGTCATAGACCCAGTGTAAATACACAATACCAATTTAGGTGAGAGGGCACTTTCAGCTGTGCCCCTCCCCCAACGGCGTAATTTTGAAAGGTCTCTGCGTCTAACGCTCCCTGTCCAAGTGGTTATTTACATTATTTAAAGACCTTGCATGTATTGGGGGGCATTTAACGTTGGAAGATAAATACTGTTATGTACGCAACTGGTCTGTGTCTTGAAATAAATCCTCTAGTTTCTAATGTAAACAATTACATTTTATGTCTGACACTCAACTAAGAAGGGAGCGACTTGAAAATCAAGAGATGAATGTATGCTATATTCCTGTGCTTTATGGTTTGCTTTGCAGCAAGGAAAATACGACACGTCTGTTCTCCCCCCCGTTTCAAAAACGTAAACAGTGACACCCTTCGGGATTGTTTGATTGATTGAATGGGAAAGGGGGAAATGGATTGATTTTCCAATTAAACATAGATCTACATGCTCCTGTCGATTGCTTTTGACGTGTGTTCTTTACAAAATAGGGTTCGGTTCTGTCGTTATGATTTCAAGAATCGGAAAATTGTGACATGCCATCTCTGCTGAGCAGAGAGAATCGAGCTATATATAGCTATGTTTTGGATTGCCCTCTGAAGGCATTTTAATCTATAGCTCGTGCACGCATGAACATAGGGTGGAAAATAACCAGTGTCGATGGGAAATGGGGGGGGGAAAGGCCGCAGTCGACCTACTAGAAGCTGCTTCCTTTGTTCCCTTTTAGCTGTTGCCAGATAGATTAGGTAACCTGCTATTTCGGGGGAAGGGGGTGATACCTTCCAGCAAACAGTGTATTTCCATTTCATATGTATTACTGCCCTGTTACTTGTGCAAAACTACCCAGACCTAAAATGACAGTCTATTTAGAAGCACGTTTGTTAGTTTTACTCTCACCAAAACGAGAAAAAAATAACTGCGTTTTTATGAAGTTAAATATTGCCAAACCTTTTTAGGTCGAGCCTCAAGTAGCGCGCAATCGTTGCTCTGCGAGACTTTTAGTTAGGGGGTTTCGAAAGCTGACCAGACGCTCGTGCGTCATGGCCTTTTCCCTGCGGTTACGCGCAGGGCAGACATCTGTTTCCAATTATCGTGCCCAGACGCGGGCGCGATAATTGTAAACAGATCGCTCGCTGTGGCGCGCGCGCGCACCACTCGCGTCGCTTCCCCTCCTCCCCGCTCGTGCCTTCAAATGCTTTTTTTTTTTTTGTTGGACGTCAGCACCGGGGATGCCGTTTCAACATATTAATCTCGCACAAAGTAAACAAATAGAAGGGAAACCACAGCCCCCCTTCAGCTTACCTTAAAAATATCAGCCACGTCCTTCCCTGCCAGTTAAGAGCTCTACAGCAGCCTCCCTGGTGGACTCAGAATTTCACCAACCCACGGCGGGGAGCCCAGACTGGGTGGGGCGGAGGCATGGTGTGTTTTTCGCTTCTCTACTCCTTCTCGTCGGCTCCCGGGCTGCTTCGGGCTGCTGTGTAAGACTCCGCTCCCAGTCACCCTGGCACTAGCAGACAGAACATCTCCCGCCTCTGCTGCTGCTGCCTGAGCATGTTGCCGGTCCCTCCCTCCCCGGAGGCACGTCACAGCTCGCGTGCGGTAGCGAGAAGGATCAGCTCGGAGTCCGAACAGGAAGCTCGCGCAGAGCACTTCCTACTTCCCATCTGGGGCTTGCTTTCAGCTACAGGTGATTAACTTAGCCTGGCGAAGGCAACCGGAGCCGTTTTGAAGAAACTGATGATTTACGCAGAGACTAGCTGCCGTTTCTGCGTGTAACTCTTCTTTTTATTAATAAGGTTCTGTGTGAGTTATTAATGTTACCCACTGACAGCAGACAATCTGCATCAATTCAATTTGTCAGTCAACCCAGGAAAGTGAAAAAAACATAGTCAGGGGTCCTCTGGTGGTTGGTGAACTTTGAAAGAGGTTAGGCGTACATATGTACCTGGAATCTGAGCAAGAGAGCAAGGCTGACACTCTAAAGGAGAGTTCAGGGTGTTCTGAACATTTTGAAACAAGCATTGGCATAGCCAATAGGTCTCGCTTTGGGACCTTATAAGTATTTAGTTATGCAGCACAATATCCTTGGTGCAACAACATCAACTGTTGCATGGCTAAACACTTATTAGGGACAAGGGTTAGCCATGCAACAGCGGATGTTGTTGCACCAAGGATATTGTGCTGCAAAACTAAATACTTATAAGGTCCCAAAAGCGAGACCTATTGGCTATGCCAATGCTTGTTTTAATCTGCAAACAAAATTTGGTGTTATATGAAGGGACTGATTACAAGATCGGCAGTTCGACCTCCGGACCGCTTTTGAGCCGGTCGGGAGAATGCCGCCAAGCTGAAGAAATCCCGACCGCCGTATTATACTACCACTGGTGGTGTGTCATCGGCGGTGGAACGGCGCCAGCATGCTTCAGCTCAGAAGGAGAGCCTGAAGTACATGCCGCCACAGTGCAGCGCCATTTCATGTTGGGTGCACTGTATACCATGCACCATGTCGTGCATGGCACACAGTGCACCCACAACAGTGCATGCAGAGGGGGCCACAGCCAGTGGCGGCTGGTGACATTTGAAAGTGGCGGGGCGTAAAATGAATGTTGTACTGCACTGCGGCGAGCGAGCGTAGCGAGCGAGCCCGAACAACCTACAAGAGGCTTGGGGGGGGGGTTCTCCCCCAAGAAAATTTTGAAAAAAGAGTGGACAAATGGTGCATTTTCAAGCAAATTTGAGAAAGCAGGAAGGTTAATAAAGCAATTGTGAAAGTGCAGTTATTACATTAATAAAGAGATGTCACTCAACAACATAGGTAGCTGCTTATTCAGTATACCCAAGGTCATGCCGCCCGCTGCTCCGAGCATACGTGCTTGTGTTTCTAAAACTAAAATGCTGTAAAATATGTGTGTGACGTGCAGCCTCACATACAGTCAGTTGCACACTGTACTATCTGTGTAATGTGCTTAGTGCAGCAATACAGATATAAATACATAAGGAAGTTATCCACACAGACTGAAAATCGTTCCCTTATAAGTTATATGTATCATGTGATTGGGGTAAGCAAGATTCAGAGCTAACAGTGCACTATTAATGCATTTTTTAACATAACTATCCCTTCAATACCTGGTCAGGGGTAGTAAAGGCTATATATATACACAATTACAATTAAAAGCACACACTTACTTTACAGCTCAGTTGTTAACTCTTTGCACTGATGCTCAAAAACAATAAATATTTGCCACAAACCTTGGAGTGATTTGATCAATTAATGCCAATTTCCCAATACCCAGCTCCCAACCACCCTTTACACTTGCAGATTAGCCTTAACAATTGCAGATTAACTCGTTGTAGTGTACATTTGAATTTCTTTCAGGCCAGCAAGTACCCTGGGAGGAAGGCTTGATTTTCATTAGCTCAGCTGTCTGTCTGGCGTTCGTTTCACAGAACAGGAAACGCACTTAATGACACTATGAAGTATTTCATTTAAACTATTGAAATTCAGCGTCCCGCAGTGATTGTCACTACTGCTGCTACTAGAGGGGACTAACCAAAAACCAAATTAACGTTAATATCTGCATATTGTTTGAAGCGCCTGCTGTTCTAAATCCCTGTTCTGCATTGCAGCCCGTCTCTGTTTCACCCAGAAGCAAGCGGGTGAGAGGGTGTAAGACATCGAGAGTGGATGTCACTCCCTAAAGAGGGTGAGTTTGCAGCTGTGCAGGCTGCATTTCCGAGGCAAAGGTTTGCACAGCCTTGTGTGTGAAGATGAAGCACAGGCCTTCCTCGTAGTATGTTTAATGACAGACTTAAATTCTGCTGGACCGGTAAATATGCATTAGGACACTCCATGATGCCTTTCACACACAATGCAGCACCCACAATCTGGTCCATAGTCGAAGATGGCCCTTTGTTGCAAACCATGTTTGAAAAGCCCAAACACGTAGCCCAATCAACCGGAGCCTTTGCTTCCATATTGCAGACCATGTTTATGAAGAGCTGCTAGGTAGCTGAATCACCTGCTCCCCATCATTAACCAAAGTAATGGAGGAAAGTTCTGAGCCTTCCCTGCTAGAAAATTGATTAGGCAAACTTCCGGCTGGTAAATCGGCACACAATCAGGCTACCTTTTTCCATCTTCCTACCATCCTTTGTAAAGAGAGTGTGTTGGGGAGAGAAAACAGCGGGTGAAAATGAGAGAGGGACAGACAGGTCAAGGGCAGTGCAGGGTAGGAAGAAAAAAGACAGGATGAAAGATTAAAGTGAGCCCGACACTACAGCAAGTAAATAAAACAACACTCACCCTCAGGAGTCTTCCAATCGGTGCACTTCAACAGTCCACGGTGGCATTTTCAACGACGAGGCCCAGCTGCTGCAGCTCATAAAAATCATCTCTCAGGCCATCTCTGCTGGCGCTAGAAAATAATGCTCAAAACAGAATACACACGAGGCGCAGAAGCATGCGCTGTGCAACTGTTCGGAGCATGCTCAGGATGAATCCACGGTGATGTGTGAAATTAGTTTGGGCATGTGGATTTAGATGAAAGTTGCTTGAACTACAGCAGTAAATTTCGCCTCCAGCGCCAGACTCTCATCAAAGTTCAGCCTCAGATTTTTAACAATGTTAAGCAAGATTGGTGGCTTTTCCTTAACACTGAAGTCATTCCTTGACCCTGGATTACTGTTCGACGATTTATTTCATGTAGGTTATGCAGGTATCCTTTTTAATTTTAAAAATACAAACCGGGTGCATTCCTAGACTTTGATGCTGATAAACATGACTGACTAAAACAAAGTTAATCATACAGTAGCTTTACTGCTGATCTCCGCTGTGTTTTGTTGTGGAACGTAAATCTCCCCGCTCCCTATTTCTGTCTCTGAAAGCAGCGACTTCTTTTATTTTCTCTAGCTGTCTGCCCTTTCAAATGAACACTGACACCTAAACATTCGGAGCTCTAAATTTAGGTTCCCCTTAAGAAGCCCTTATTCTTTTTAAGCTCCACTATCGCATAGCAGGCGACATGTTTTGTTCTGACAAGCAGGCGTATGGTTGGCAAATCCCCGGTGCACCGAGACCCCTCGGGTGGCTCGAAGTCCTCAAGCTGTCAAATTCCACGCTGTTCAAATAGCCCTGTCCTCTCCTTCGCTGACGTCAGAGAAGCTAATGCATTTAGGATGCAAAGCAAAGGCCCCCTCACTATTTTCGCTCTTCTTAAACAGGTTGGGAGACAACTCCAGGGCAAGCTGTTGGTTAGGTGCCCGGTTTCCTTGACTATAGGCACTTTCATCTAGGTGCACGAAATGTGCCCGGAGAATCGTTGTGAAGTAAGGAAACCTGGCTTCGGACAGCGAGTAAATCAGCCTGAGACGGTTGGAACTGGATATGCACTTTCAAAAGCCATGGAGGTATTTACAGAAAGACTAAATTAAAATTAGTGAAGCATATTTTTTGTGCTTTGCGGTCAGGAAACTCGGCAGCAGCACCCTTCGTGTTTCCCTGAGTAAGCAGGAAAAATGAGCACGCCCAGCCGGAAGGTTTCGACTTCATCGCTGGTGAACTCGCTGGCCAAAAGGTTCAACCCGGGCGCTGTACAACACCAGGGGCCTACCACAACAACAGATGAGGCTCTCGGCCTGCAAACAGTCGCGGCCGGCAAGATGGGGGGGGTGGAGGGGGTTCGCACGGGTGTGGGGGGAGCAGGACAGTAATGAAAATAAAATTAAAACTAAACTTACCTTAATACCTCCCTCCCACTGCTTCCTCCGGATCACGCGCCACCGCTCCTGCTGCTCCCGGTCGGGCCCCCTAAGCCAATCACAACGCTGCAATAGCAGCATTGTGATTGGAGGCGGGCGGTGCCCAGTCTGGCGCCTGTAGGCCAGGGAGCCATTTTCTCTATGTAGGCAGCCTACATAGAGAAAAAGAGAGACTGGCAACTGCGCATGACTGGTTTGGTCGGCCCTGGGGCCGAACAAACAGTCAGCACCAAAGACAGTGGGCTAGCCACGCCTCCCCTGCACTCGAGAAGGAACTCCCACCCGCCCGCCCCCAACCAGGCACTCCAGGCACTTCTGCTTTCTCGCCATGCGAGAGCAGAAACATGAAATGGTAGTTTTACCATTTCATGTTTCTGCTTCTCGCACTGCGAGAAAGCAGTGGGGCAACGCCCCCACGCCCCAATGGAGGAGCCGCCACTGGCCACAGCATGTGCCCCCATGCCCAGTCCCCAATGGGCAAACTAGCCCTGGGCCCTGTTTGGGGCCCCTTCCTTGCCTTTTCGCCAACCTTTTCATGGCAGGGTCCCGCCATGAAAAGGTCAGTGGAAAAGGAAGGTCATAATCGGCATGGTTGTGCCGGCATCGGCATCCCCTCCATTGGCTGCCGCTTTCCAGACCGCTGCCACTGTGGGATCCAGGATCCTGCCAGTTTCAGCGGTCTCCGACCGCCCAACTCATAATCGGGTGGTCGGGCCGCAGAAGAGGCGTCGGTCTGACCACCACCGACGGTACGGCGGTCTAAAGATCGCCATACTCGTAATCAGCCCTGTAGTGTTTCTAATCTTTGAGGCAAAGTGAGAAAAGGAGCAGAGTAAAGAAAAATAAACACACATTGGCCAATAGATATGACTATCTCATAAGCGAAAGTGCCTCTTCATTGGTTGATGCATTTGTGTGTGGGTGTGTGGATGGCTTAGTGCAAAAAGTGAGAATGGGTTAGAAGTTGGATGCATGAACAGATAGATTCCTGGATAAGTGGGTGAAAGCACGAATGGATGAATGAATGTGTGCTTATATAGGCGTAGCTGAGGTTTTATAGGCTTAGGGCTCAGACAGGTGTAGTGCTTACAATTTTAAATTGCAAGAATTACCAATCTGCCAGTGCAATGATTACACCAATTCTGGGCACTTTTGTGGCAGAAATTCCCACAATATGTACACAATTACCTTCAGTATGCGACTATGAAATGCCAGAACTATCTTCTTGTCAGTGAAGCTAGAAAGAATATCTCCGCAAAATCAAACATGTAATGGCCAGTATTTTTCTAAAGTCTGGGCGCATCATAGTAGTGAAGGGCTCGGTAAAAAAGCATCTAGCTGTTAAGACTATCTGAAACGATGCAATGGAAATTAATAAAACCTCCATGCACAGAAAAAAGGCACAGAGCAAATTTGGAAGGAATATAAATGTCAGGAACTCATGACAAGATAAACAATAGGGATAACAGGTCTCCAAATCCATCATTTCCATTTACTGAATTACAATAATCAAATAATTGTCTTACCAAGGAAGAGTAGTTCCATCAGTCCCCTCCTAGTGCTCGGCATGTGTAGTCAGTTGCACAACTCTGAGAAAAAGTCTTCTATGCTATTTTGTCTATGTGACAGTGTACCTACAAACGCAGGTAGAACCCAGTAGCTGAGACAGGTCATAGTTTTAGGTGTTTCTGGTAGTTTGGAATATTATGCATTTTATTTTTAAAAATATATTAATAAACAAAAAAGAAAACAATAACGTTTTTACTCACTAGAACTCAACATTTATTTGTCTATGAGTATCAACACAGTGAACAATACAAGGCAAACTTAACAGTGCCACATATATATACACACACATATATAAATATAAAATATAAGGCCCCCGCATCACCGACTGGCCAACCATACAATTTTTGTTTATTTCACAGAGGGTGCCCACCCTGGGCACCCACAACAGCCTTGGTTGTGGGGTCCACGGCCCACCATCGAGCTCTTTCTGCACGTTGCTGACCTTTATTCTGCCTCTTTCTGACCTTTATTCTGCCTCTTTCTGACCTGCCTCTTTCTGCTCGTTTCTCACCTTTATTATACCTTTTTAGGTCTCGCCTACGCAGCGCGCATGCGCTGCATAGGAAAAAGACCTTTAGAAATCGATTCCCTTTTTCTGCCAAAAACGTGCACGCGTTGCATTGCTTTGAATGGCAACGCTTGCACGTTTGGCGATTCCCTTGCGGGAGCGAGCTTTGAAACCATCTGTTTGTAATTAACAGATGGTTCCTGCTCGCTCCCGCAAGGGAAACCGGCGCAGGCCCCCTCCTCTCTTCCCTCCCGCTGCTGCCTCCTCCTTTCCTCGTCAAACTTTTTGTTTTTACTTTCGGCGCGTGCGCTTGTTTAGGACTTGTGCCCTGCCCGTAATGATCGTCATTGTAATACTGGGAGAGGATGTGGTGGTACAGCCGGAGCTGCCGACTTTGAAACACTGGGATCAGGTTCGAATCTTGGCGTGAGCTCAACATGTTGTGATTCTGGGCTATTCACATAATATCCCCATTTCTAAAAGCAAACAAGACATTGTGAGGTGTAACCGGTGCTCGTGTAAAGCGCTCCGATGCCAGGAGGTCGAGTTCGCGCTATACAAAACTGTAAATATAAATAAACATTGGTCGAAGGCATGTCACTACACTGGCCAAGGATGCGGTTCTGGGAATGTCGCCGAGCCACAACCTTGCCGTGGTCCTGTTTCTTATTTTACAAACCCATACACACAAATAATAAAGCACCAGATTGCCACTGAGGGAATACAACAGGCTGAGGGCACGTCGCTATTCGCAAACTATTTCAGTCCAATGACAACCAGTTTAGATTTCACTTCAGCACTATCCCGTTACGTATCACGGTCGACGGTTAAGCCCCTAGGTAGGAATGGCTTTATAAACAGTGAAAACCTTGCGGAAGCGTCTGCTTGCTGCTGACGCTGGTGGCCTGTTCCCCTTTCCCCCCCCTCATAGACACAGCGCCCCTCATGGCCTCATCCCCACCCTAGAAGCGGGACCCGCCCCGCTCCCGCCAGCCAGAGCCGTGCCCCCAAAGTCGCTAGACGCGCACACCCCTCACCCGAAGCTCGGAGAAATCCGCCATTTTCAACCCGCAGACATCCTCGCGCTCTGCGGCCGCCGTCGTCACGTGATTTCAGAGTAGAAAGTGGCAGCCCTGAAACAGCTGTGCAGCCCCGCCCCCTGCGCCCCGGGCACCTGTCAGTGTCAGCAGCTGACCCCACCCCTAGCCCCAAGGACGTACACATTGTGTCCTGCGAGCGACGTAAACAGCTGCAGAAACTGATGCCAGTGACCAGGACACTGCTCACATTATGAGTGCCCTGGTCAATACTCATTTACTACACAGGAAAAGAACTGCGCCTGCACGTTCCAACATTTGATTACAAATATGTAGTGTTTGTAAATAAAAGACCCCTGGAAAGGGGACAGATTGTGGCTTAAGGCTAGAGCAGCAGACTTTGAAGTGGGGAACCAGGTTCGAGTCTGGTGGGAGACTCAAGTATCCTGTGATTCTGGGCAAATCACTTGATCTCCCTGTGCCAAAAAAAAAAAAAAGCATTGGCATAGCCAATAGGTCTCGCCTTTGGGACCTTATAAGTGTTTAGCCATGCAACACTTGATGTTGTTGCACCAAGGATATTGTGCTGGATAACTAAACACTTATAAGGTCCCAAAGGCGAGACCTATTGGCTATGCCAATGCTTGTTCTGATTGTGTCTGACCTTTATTCTGCCTCTCTCTGCTCATTTCTGACCTTTATTTTGCCTATTTCTTCTCTTTTCCCCTGGACAATGGTGGGAGCCTCAAGGCCTCTGCAATCCCTGCCGGCTCCCCATCTCCTGCGGCAATATATATATATTCCCAGTGGTGGTTGCCACTGGGTAGTTATACTCATGTTTCCATATGAAATGGCTTTTTTGTGTTGCTAATAACTTTGGCGCCTTTTGACGTATCTCCATGAAACTTTCCAAAAAAGTGCTACTTTCTACTAGTTTGCACATGGGCAGTTTCGGGGTGATCCATCCAGCGGGGGCTGAGAAAAAGGGGTATATATATATATATATATATATATATATCCACAAGGATGCAATGTGTTGGCAAAGAATGACGTGCACTCTGGAATGCTGTGCTCGTGATATTTTATTGTAACGGATAACAAACCCAATGCGTTACGGCCACAGAATGGCCTTGGTCACAAAGTAAACACAAGGAGATGATGGACGGGGTGCTGAAACTTTTCAAACACTCACCCCCAGTCATAGATCTGGGCTGAATCCATCATCATTCTTTAGCTCACTTTGCCACCCCTGTTCATACACAGCTATATGCAAATCAGTCTTGACCCTGTGCCTCATGGGAACAGTCCAGACCGAACTGCCAAGCCATGTCTTCCCTGGACCGGAATCAAGCATCCTGGGACTGGTTTCGGGCTAACAGCCCTCATCAGCCAGGCTAGCTTGAATCCAGTGGCAAAGTGAGCATGGGACCCACGTCTGGGCATACCCTGCCAACTTAGGGCGAACAAAGCAAACACAAGGAGATGATGGACGGGGTGCTGAAACTTTTCAAACACTCACCCCCAGTCACAGATCTGGGTTGAATCCATCATCATTCTTTAGCTCACTTTGCCACCCCTGTTCATACACAGCTATATGCAAATCAGTCTTGACCCTGTGCCTCATGGGAACAGTCCAGACCGAACTGCCAAGCCATGTCTTCCCTGGACCGGAATCAAGCATCCTGGGACTGGTTTCGGGCTAACAGCCCTCATCAGCCAGGCTAGCTTGAATCCAGTGGCAAAGTGAGCATGGGACCCACGTCTGGGCATACCCTGCCAACTTAGGGCGAACAAAGCAAACACAAGGAGATGATGGACGGGGTGCTGAAACTTTTCAAACACTCACCCCCAGTCACAGATCTGGGTTGAATCCATCATCATTCTTTAGCTCACTTTGCCACCCCAGTTCAGACACAGCTATATGCAAATCAGTCTTGACCCTGTGCCTCATGGGAACAGTCCAGACCAAACTGCCAAGCCATGTCTTCCCTGGACCGGAATCAAGCATCCTGGGACCGGTTTCGGGCTAACAGCACTCATCAGCCAGGCTAGCTTGAATCCAGTGGCAAAGTGAGCAAGGGACCCACGTCTGGGCATACCCTGCCAACTTAGGGCGAACAAAGCAAACACAAGGAGATGATGGACGGAGTGCTGAAACTTTTCAAACACTCACCCCCAGTCACAGATCTGGGTTGAATCCATCATCATTCTTTAGCTCACTTTGCCACCCCAGTTCAGACACAGCTATATGCAAATCAGTCTTGACCCTGTGCCTCATGGGAACAGTCCAGACCGAACTGCCAAGCCATGTCTTCCCTGGACCGGAATCAAGCATCCTGGGACCGGTTTCGGGCTAACGGCACTCATCAGCCAGGCTAGCTTGAATCCAGTGGCAAAGTGAGCAAGGGACCCACGTCTGGGCATACCCTGCCAACTTAGGGTGAACAAAGCAAACACAAGGAGATGACGGACGGAGTGCTGAAACTTTTCAAACACTCACCCCCAGTCACAGATCTGGGTTGAATCCATCATCATTCTTTAGCTCACTTTGCCACCCCAGTTCAGACACAGCTATTTGCAAATCAGTCTTGACCCTGTGCCTCATCAATCAATCAGGGGTTTGTTAAAGCGCGACTACTCACCCGTAAGGGTCTCAAGGCGCTAGGGGTGGGGGGGGTGCAGGTTCCATCCATCAAGGAGGGGGTCTGTCGAAAAGCCAGGTTTTGAGGTTTCTTGCGAAGATGGGGAGCGATGTTGTCTGAGGTGGAGCGGAAGGGCGTTCCATGCTTTGGCCGCGAGGAAGGAGAAGGAGCGGCCTCCCGATCTGGTCTTTCCGGTGCGGGGGACGACGGCGTAGGAGAGGTGGGCTGATCGTAGGGTCCTTTGGGGTGCGTGGAATTTGAGTCGGCTGTTCAGGTATGCTGGTCCGGTGCCGTGGAGGGCCTTGTGTGCGTGGGTGAGCATCTTGAAGGTGATTCTCGCCTCGACAGGGAGCCAGTGGAGTGTGCGCAGGTGCTGGGAGATGTGGCAGTGTTTTGGCAGGTTGAGGACCAGTCTTGCGGCGGCGTTCTGGATGTTCTGTAGCTTGCGGGTGAGCTTGTCGTCTGCGTATGACACAATGTTGAGTCCGTAGGTTCTGACGATGGGGGCGAGTGGAGCCATGTAGACGTTGAAGAGCGTCGGGCTGAGGGAGGAGCCCTGGGGGACTCTGCAGGTGGTAGGTGTGGGGTCCGAGAGGAAAGGGGGGAGTCTGACCAGCTGCGTCCTGCCGGAGAGGAAGGAGCGGATCCAGTCGAGGGCCTTGTCCTGGATTCCTGCGTCATGGAGTCTGCGTATTAGGGTGCGGTGGGAGACTGTGTCGAACGCCGCTGATAGGTCGAGGAGGATGAGGGCTACTGTTTCTCCTTTGTCCAGTAGGGTGCGGATGTCGTCTGTTGCGGCGAGGAGGGCGGTTTCCGTACTGTGGTTTTTTCTGAAGCCGGATTGGGAGGAGTCGAGGATGTTGTGTTCTTCAATGAATGTGGCGAGTTGGCTGTTGATGGCTTTCTCAATGACTTTCGCTGGGAACGGGAGCAGGGAGATGGGTCTGTAGTTTTTAAGGTCGGTGGGGTCCGCTGAGTGTTTCTTTAGGAGGGGGTTGACCTCGGCGTGTTTCCAGTCGTCGGGGAACGAGGCGGTCGCCAGGGAGCGGTTGATGGTGTGGCGGAGCATGGGTGCGATGGTGTTGGCGGCTCTGTTGAAGATGTGGTGGGGGCAGGGGTCCGTGGGGGCCCCTGAGTGGATTGACTTCATAGTCTTCAGTGTGTCTTCGGTGGTGAGGGCTGTCCAGTCGTCAATCACTGGTTTCCGGGTGTCGGGGGTGGTTGGTGAGGGTTCAGTGTGTTGGTTGTCTTCGTCGAAGTTGTCGTAGATGCTATTGATTTTGTGGTGGAAAAAGGTGCTGAGTTTGTCGCAGAGGTCTTGTGAGGGAGGGATGTCGGTAGACTCGCTAGTGGGTTGGGCGAACTCCTTGATGATGCTGAAGAGTTCCTTGCTGTTGTGCGCGTGGGTGGAGATTCTGTCTTCAATCGCTTTTTTCCTCGTTTCTCTGATGAGTTGATGGTGGGCGTTGGTGGCGGCTCTGAAGTTGTCGTGGGCTTCTGTGGATTTGGTGTTCCTCCAGGCCTATTCAAGGCGGCGGCATGTTCTTCTGGACTCTCGAAGTTCGGTGGTAAACCATCTGGCTTTCTTGGCGCGGGTATTGTTGTTTTTCTTGAGGGGGGCTATGGTGTTGGTGCTGTCCGAGATCCATCTATGCAGGGTTCGGGCTGCGGTGTTGGGGTCGTCGTTTTCCGCGATGGTTGTGGTGGTGTTGTTGAGTGAGGAGGTGAGCTGGTCGTCGGTGATTTTGGTCCAGTTTCTTCGTGTAAGCAGGTGCTGGTGTCTGTGGATTGTGGGTGTTCTGAAGGTGAAGTGGACGCAACGATGGTCGGTCCATGGGAGTTCGGTGGTGTGGCTGAAGGTGATGGAGTTTCCTGTAGTGAAGAGGGGGTCGAGGGTGTGTCCTGCTGAGTGCGTGGGCTCGGTCACGATCTGGCGCAGTCCAATGTTGTGGAGGTTGTCCAGGAGGGATGTGGTGTTGGGGTCCAGTTGGTTGTCGAGGTGGAAGTTGAGGTCTCCCAGCAGGGTGTAGTTGGTGGATGCGATGGCCTGCGGGGAGATAATGTCCGTGATGGAGTTGGCGAAGGGTCCGCGGGGTCCAGGGGGTCGGTAGATGAGGGTTCCTCGGAGGGTGGCGGTGGGGCTGCCCAGTATCTTGAAGTGAAGGTGTTCCATCAGTTCTGTGGGCTCGTCAGGGAGTGTGCTCAGGCGGAGGCTGGATTTGTGGACGATGGCATTTCCTCCTCCTGGGCGGGTGGGGCGGTCCTTCCTGGAGATCTTCTATCCTTGGGGGATGGCGATGGCGATGTCCGGCCCCGAGGTGGTGTTGGTCCAGGTTTCAGTGAAGAACGCTACGTCCGGGGTGGTGCTGTCGAGGAGGTCCCAGATTTCTGTGGCATGTTTGTGGAGGGATCGGACGTTGAGGAGGATGCATTGCAGGGTCTTCGGTTCGGTTGTGGTCTTGTGGGCGGGTTGTGCTGGATCCGTGTTCTTGGCGGTGCTGCAGGTGTGCCGGCAGCGGTGACAGCTGAAGGGTCCGTGGGAGTCGGCTGGTGATGCTAGCTTGCAGTTGTTGTTGCGGCCTGGGTTGAGTGCGTGGACTGCTGCTGGGTCGTAGCGTTGGCGGGGCGGAGGGCCAGGGTTCCTGGCGCTGGTCGCGGTCGGGCGCAGACGGACTTGCCTTTGACGCGCCTTCGGCTGGATTGGGCTGGTCGCGCTGCGGGGGAGGGGCCGCGGGGGCAGCAGCGGCGGGGAAAGGTAAAGGGAGGAAATAAGGGATAAAGAAAAAAGGGAAAATAGGCAGAAATAAGGCACAAAAGAGCAGAGATGCAGAAAAGTGCAGAAAGGTGAAAGATAAAAGAGGGTAGAAAAACGAGTGAAAACGAGTGAAAGGGCAGAGCGAGAGGAAGGGAAAATGAGCAGAAATAAGGCACAAAAGAGCAGAGATGCAGAAAAGTGCAGAAAGGTGAAAGATAGAAAAGGGTAGAAAAACGAGTGAAAGAGCAGAGTGAGAGGAAGGAGACAGAGGTCCACTGGACCACCAGGGATGAGGCGCAGGAAACCTGCGGGTGGAGGAGGGCCTCGATCACCAACACTCGAGAGTGCAGGGGCAGGCCTCACTTAATGGTGGAGCTGCGAGGGTGGGAGAGCAATTTCACTGACAATGAGTCAGTGGTCTTGCTCGCCTGTCCCCGCAGTGGCCGCCATTAAGTAGGGGTCGGGGAGGGCTGGACAGCTGGGAGGCGGGAGCGGGGAGGGGAGCTGGATTGGGCCGGTCGCGCTGGGGGGAGGGGCCGCGGGGGCAGCAGCGGCGGGGAAAGGTAAAGGGAGGAAATAAGGGATAAGGGAAAATAGACAGAAATAAGGCACAAAAGAGCAGAGATGCAGAGAAGTGCAGAAAGGTGAAATATAAAAGAGGGTAGAAAAACGAGTGAAAACGAGTGAAAGGGCAGAGCGAGAGGAAGGGAAAATGAGCAGAAATAAGGCACAAAAGAGCAGAGATGCAGAAAAGTGCAGAAAGGTGACAGATAGAAAAGGGTAGAAAAACGAGTGAAAGAGCAGAGTGAGAGGAAGGAGACAGAGGTCCACTGGACCACCAGGGATGAGGCGCAGGGAAAGCTGCGGGTGGAGGAGGGCCTCGATCACCAACACTCGAGAGTGCAGGGGCAGGGCTCACTTAATGGTGGTGCTGCGAGGGTGGGAGAGCAATTTCACTGACAATGAGTCAGTGGTCTTGCTCGCCTGTCCCCGCAGTGGCCGCCATTAAGTAGGGAGTCGGGGAGGGCTGGACAGCTGGGAGGCGGGAGCGGGGAGGGAGCTGGATTGGGCCGGTCGCGCTGGGGGGAGGGGCCGCGGGGACAGCAGCGGCGGGGAAAGGTAAAGGGAGGAAATAAGGGATAAAGAAAAAAGGGAAAATAGGCAGAAATAAGGCACAAAAGAGCAAAGATGCAGAAAAGTGCAGAAAGGTGAAAGATAAAAGAGGGTAGAAAAACGAGTGAAAATGATGAAAGGGCAGAGCGAGAGGAAGGGAAAATGAGCAGAAATAAGGCACAAAAGAGCAGAGATGCAGAAAAGTGCAGAAAGGTGAAAGATAGAAAAGGGTAGAAAAACGAGTGAAAGAGCAGAGTGAGAGGAAGGAGACAGAGGTCCACTGGACCACCAGGGATGAGGCGCAGGGAAACCTGCGAGTGGAGGAGGGCCTCGATCACCAACACTCGAGAGTGCAGGGGCAGGCCTCACTTAATGGTGGAGCTGCGAGGGTGGGAGAGCAATTTCACTGACAATGAGTCAGTGGTCTTGCTCGCCTGTCCCCGCAGTGGCCGCCATTAAGTAGGGGTCGAGGAGGGCTGGACAGCTGGGAGGCGGGGAGGGGAGCTGGGTTGGGCCGGTCGCGCTGGGGGGAGGGGCCGCGGGGGCAGCAGCGGCGGGGAAAGGTAAAGGGAGGAAATAAGGGATAAAGAAAAAGGGAAAATAGGCAGAAATAAGGCACAAAAGAGCAGAGATGCAGAAAAGTGCAGAAAGGTGAAAGATAAAAGAGGGTAAAAAACGAGTGAAAGGGCAGAGCGAGAGGAAGGGAAAATGAGCAGAAATAAGGCACAAAAGAGCAGAGATGCAGAAAAGTGCAGAAAGGTGAAAGATAGAAAAGGGTAGAAAAACGAGTGAAAGAGCAGAGTGAGAGGAAGGAGACAGAGGTCCACTGGACCACCAGGGATGAGGCGCAGGAAACCTGCGGGTGGAGGAGGGCCTCGATCACCAACACTCGAGAGTGCAGGGGCAGGGCTCACTTAATGGTGGTGCTGCGAGGGTGGGAGAGCAATTTCACTGACAATGAGTCAGTGGTCTTGCTCGCCTGTCCCCGCAGTGGCCGCCATTAAGTAGGGGTCGGGGAGGGCTGGATAGCTGGGAGGCGGGGAGCGGGGAGGGAGCTGGATTGGGCCGGTCGCGCTGGGGGGAGGGGCCGCGGGGACAGCAGCGGCGGGGAAAGGTAAAGGGAGGAAATAAGGGATAAAGAAAAAAGGGAAAATAGGCAGAAATAAGGCACAAAAGAGCAGAGATGCAGAAAAGTGCAGAAAGGTGAAAGATAAAAGAGGGTAGAAAAACGAGTGAAAACGAGTGAAAGGGCAGAGTGAGAGGAAGGAAAATGAGCAGAAATAAGGCACAAAAGAGCAGAGATGCAGAAAAGTGCAGAAAGGTGAAAGATAGAAAAGGGTAGAAAAACGAGTGAAAGAGCAGAGTGAGAGGAAGGAGACAGAGGTCCACTGGACCACCAGGGATGAGGCGCAGGGAAACCTGCGGGTGGAGGAGGGCCTCGATCACCAACACTCGAGAGTGCAGGGGCAGGGGCAGGCCTCACTTAATGGTGGAGCTGCGAGGGTGGGAGAGCAATTTCACTGACAATGAGTCAGTGGTCTTGCTCGCCTGTCCCCGCAGTGGCCGCCATTAAGTAGGGGTCGGGGAGGGCTGGACAGCTGGGAGGCGGGAGCGGGGAGGGGAGCTGGATTGGGCCGGTCGCGCTGGGGGGGAGGAGCCGCGGGGGCAGCAGCGGCAGGGAAAGGTAAAGGGAGGAAATAAGGATTAAAGAAAAAAGGGAAAATAGGCAGAAATAAGGCACAAAAGAGCAGAGATGCAGAAAAGTGCAGAAAGGTGAAAGATAAAAGAGGGTAGAAAAACGAGTGAAAACGAGTGAAAGGGCAGAGCGAGAGGAAGGGAAAATGAGCAGAAATAAGGCACAAAAGAGCAGAGATGCAGAAAGGTGAAAGATAGAAAAGGGTAGAAAAACGAGTGAAAGAGCAGAGTGAGAGGAAGGAGACAGAGGTCCACTGGACCACCAGGGATGAGGCGCAGGGAAACCTGCGGGTGGAGGAGGGCCTCGATCACCAACACTCGAGAGTGCAGGGGCAGGGGCAGGCCTCACTTAATGGTGGAGCTGCGAGGGTGGGAGAGCAATTTCACTGACAATGAGTCAGTGGTCTTGCTCGCCAGTCCCCGCAGTGGCCGCCATTAAGTAGGGGTCGGGGAGGGCTGGACAGCTGGGAGGCGGGAGCGGGGAGGGGAGCTGGATTGGGCCGGTCGCGCTGGGGGGAGGGGCCGCGGGGGCAGCAGCGGCAGGGAAAGGTAAAGGGAGGAAATAAGGGATAAAGAAAAAAGGGAAAATAGGCAGAAATAAGGCACAAAAGAGCAGAGATGCAGAAAAGTGCAGAAAGGTGAAAGATAAAAGAGGGTAGAAAAACGAGTGAAAACGAGTGAAAGGGCAGAGCGAGAGGAAGGGAAAATGAGCAGAAATAAGGCACAAAAGAGCAGAGATGCAGAAAAGTGCAGAAAGGTGAAAGATAGAAAAGGGTAGAAAAACGAGTGAAAGAGCAGAGTGAGAGGAAGGAGACAGAGGTCCACTGGACCACCAGGGATGAGGCGCAGGGAAAGCTGCGGGTGGAGGAGGGCCTCGATCACCAACACTCGAGAATGCAGGGGCAGGGGCAGGCCTCACTTAATGGTGGAGCTGCAAGGGTGGGAGAGCAATTTCACTGACAATGAGTCAGTGGTCTTGCTCGCCTGTCCCCGCAGTGGCCGCCATTAAGTAGGGGTCGGGGAGGGCTGGACAGCTGGCAGGCGGGAGCGGGGAGGGGAGCTGGATTGGGCCGGTCGCGCTGGGGGGAGGGGCCGCGGGGAAAGGTAAAGGGAGGAAATAAGGGATAAAGAAAAAAGGGAAAATAGGCAGAAATAAGGCACAAAAGAGCAGAGATGCAGAAAAGTGCAGAAAGGTGAAAGATAAAAGAGGGTAGAAAAACGAGTGAAAACGAGTGAAAGGGCAGAGCGAGAGGAAGGGAAAATGAGCAGAAATAAGGCACAAAAGAGCAGAGATGCAGAAAAGTGCAGAAAGGTGAAAGATAGAAAAGGGTAGAAAAACGAGTGAAAGAGCAGAGTGAGAGGAAGGAGACAGAGGTCCACTGGACCACCAGGGATGAGGCGCGGGAAACCTGCGGGTGGAGGAGGGCCTCGATCACCAACACTCGAGAGTGCAGGGGCAGGCCTCACTTAATGGTGGAGCTGCGAGGGTGGGAGAGCAATTTCACTGACAATGAGTCAGTGGTCTTGCTCGCCTGTCCCCGCAGTGGCCGCCATTAAGTAGGGGTCGGGAGGGCTGGACAGCTGGGAGGCGGGAGCGGGTAGGGGAGCTGGATTGGGCCGGTCGCGCTGGGGGGAGGGGCCGCGGGGACAGCAGCGGCGGGGAAAGGTAAAGGGAGGAAATAAGGGATAAAGAAAAAAGGGAAAATAGGCAGAAATAAGGCACAAAAGAGCAGAGATGCAGAAAAGTGCAGAAAGGTGAAAGATAGAAAAGGGTAGAAAAACGAGTGAAAGAGCAGAGTGAGAGGAAGGAGACAGAGGTCCACTGGACCACCAGGGATGAGGCGCAGGAAACCTGCGGGTGGAGGAGGGCCTCGATCACCAACACTCGAGAGTGCAGGGGCAGGGGCAGGCCTCACTTAATGGTGGAGCTGCGAGGGTGGGAGAGCAATTTCACTGACAATGAGTCAGTGGTCTTGCCATTGGGAAGAGTCCAGACCGAACTGCCAAGCCATGTCTTCCCTGGACCGGAATCAAGCATCCTGGGACCGGTTTCGGGCTAACAGCCCTCATCAGCCAGGCTAGCTTGAATCCAGTGGCAAAGTGAGCAAGGGACCCACGTCTGGGCATACCCTGCCAACTTAGGGCGAACAAAGCAAACACAAGGAGATGATGGACGGAGTGCTGAAACTTTTCAAACACTCACCCCCAGTCACAGATCTGGGTTGAATCCATCATCATTCTTTAGCTCACTTTGCCACCCCAGTTCAGACACAGCTATATGCAAATCAGTGTTGACCCTGTGCCTCATGGGAACAGTCCAGACCGAACTGCCAAGCCACGTCTTCCCTGGACCGGAATCAAGCATCCTGGGACCGGTTTCGGGCTAACAGCCCTCATCAGCCAGGCTAGCTTGAATCCAGTGCAATTGAGCAAGGGACCCACGTCTGGGCATACCCTGCCAACTTAGGGCGAACAAAGCAAACACAAGGAGATGATGGACGGAGTGCTGAAACTTTTCAAACACTCACCCCCAGTCACAGATCTGGGTTGAATCCATCATTCTTTAGTTCACTTTGCCACCCCAGTTCAGACACAGCTATATGCAAATCAGTCTTGACCCTGTGCCTCATGGGA
Source organism: Calotriton arnoldi (assembly GCA_963921515.1). Taxonomy (NCBI): domain Eukaryota; kingdom Metazoa; phylum Chordata; class Amphibia; order Caudata; family Salamandridae; genus Calotriton; species Calotriton arnoldi. Next base: position 293,223 of record CAWUFW010011853.1, read on the forward strand.
ACAGTCCAGACCGAACTGCCAAGCCATGTCTTCCCTGGACCGGAATCAAGCATCCCGGGACTGGTTTCGGGCTAACAGCCCTCATCAGCCAAGCTAGCTTGAATCCAGTGGCAAAGTGAGCAAGGGACCCACGTCTGGGCATACCCTGCCAACTGGTCACAAGTTGGCGGCCATGTTACAAAACTGTGATTATGAACACTCCATCAACATAAACAATGTCTTCACAATTCACAATACATTAAGCAAAAAGTCCCCATATTGGAATGGAATAATAGATCATAGTAGGTAATGGACATCAACGTACAAAGCTATAATGCGTATCAGTGTTTCATATAAATATAGCGATGATAATCTATTATAATTCATAAGTGTTGTAACATACACAGGGCTGATATTAAATAATCTATACATCAGAGATAATTTGTATATATAAATATATATCATACCAGTTATGACATCACTGGTAATAAATTAGCCCTTGCATCGTCCCAAACTGCCTTGTTTCATATGATAGAACTTCCAAATAAAAAATATATTTGTGATGATAAATTAGTGCAAAAAAAGTGGTGAGTCCAATTACCTCCAAAATACAGACTCAAGGGGGACTGAGACATAAGTTACCAAAATACCCGATATGCCTCATGAATAATAATATTACAAAATCCATATACCATCCCATACAATAAAGAAGAAAAATAAAGCCCTAGTGGGCAAACCATACCAGTATAAAAAAAACATACAATATCAAAGAGAGCCCAAGTGGATAACGCTTAGCTTTCTGTAGATTCTAATCTTCCTTTCAGAACTCTCTGATATCAGTACCCCAGCTGTCTGTAAAAAAATAATGATAGCTGTTAAAAACACATTAAAAACATTGTGCAACAGTAATAAACATGCAACTTGCCAAGCAAGCTTGAAACGATTTGCAGCAGTTGTGCACTAACATGTTACTAAAAGAAAGCTCATTTCTTCTTCAGTATTGGCACCCTGTGGTCCTTTAGTTTCCAGTTCCACTACTCATCTAGATTCAGCTCTTCTGAGCACCAATTTTCTTTTACCTCCTCTCTCACAAGGGGGAATCTTGTCAATAGCATAAGCTGTCAATAAGTCTCTGTTACTACTGTGATGTTCCTGAAAGTGTCCAGGCACTTGATAGTGACCATCCAACTGCTGTGTAGCTCTTATGTGTTACAATACTCTTTTCTTTACTGAGTGTATAGTACTGCCCGCATATTGTTTCCTACATGGACATACCAAAATATATATAAAATGTTCCGAGGTACAGATAAAAAATGTATTATTGAATTTTCTCTCTCCAATAGATGTCACAAATTAAATTCTATTCTCACTGAATCTACAGACTTTGCAATTCCTGCACTTTACATATCCTCTGACCCACTTATGATGGCCTCTCCAGGTTTACTTGCTATATAATTCTTACTCAATCTGTCTCTCAAGGAGGGACTCTTCCCAAATGTAGTTTTGGGGCATTTGTAACTATTAACACTAATGGAATGAGAAAGATTTCTCACCCCTTGAAGGGCTGAGAGGAACTCGCGAGGGAGTGCACCCTCCCGTGTATCAACACTATTACACACAAAGTACTCCCTAATTGTTACTCCGGGAGGCCCGGACAACCTAGATAATTTTAAACTGAGTAAATGATGGTGGAATGTCCCTTCATAAAGCTATGATAGATCTTCACCTACGGGTGAGGAAGGAGGCAACTCCTTTTGTTTTATGTTCCCTCACACACCCTAGTGGTGTCATGCTTCATCATCGGGACACCCTGACGCCTAAAAGTCAGGGTGGGCTCAACCATATCTCAGGGAGCGCTTAAGAGATATTTTTTGGGGTCAGAGGGGGATAAAGATTAAAAATCCTCTGTCAGATCCCGGTTTCCCTTTATTGTTGGATCTGGCAGGGATATTAAAAGATAAAGAAATAGGGTCCGGTGGGATATTATGGTCCTAGGACCCTACTGTCAACATGTTTCAGTCCACTAGTGCCCCATAAAGGGTGCTGGACTTTCTTCAGGACAAGCTGTGGGGACCTCATACGAGTAGATTGAGCAGCGGGGTAGGACCCTTGATGGCGGTTTGACTACAGGGCTACACCAAAGAGTGAGGTCCAGCGCGAAGTGGAACCTCTCCCAAGTTGGGATGGAGTGACAACATACCAATTGGTTCTAAGATAAGGAGCAGCTATCTGCCCTTACTACATTGAGTATAGGGCAATTCCCTTACCTATTTTTGTTTCCAGGGGGCCACAGCTTGTCCTGAAGAAAGTCCAGCACCCTTTATGGGGCACTAGTGGACTGAAACATGTTGACAGTAGGGTCCTAGGACCATAATATCCCACCGGACCCTATTTCTTTATCTTTTTAATATCCCTGCCAGATCCAACAATAAAGGGAAACCGGGATCTGACAGAGGATTTTTAATCTTTATCCCCCTCTGACCCCAAAAAATATCTCTTAAGCGCTCCCTGAGATATGGTTGAGCCCACCCTGACTTTTAGGCGTCAGGGTGTCCCGATGATGATGCATGACACCACAAGGGTGTGTGAGGGAACATAAAACAAAAGGAGTTGCCTCCTTCCTCACCCGTAGGTGAAGATCTCTCATAGCTTTATGAAGGGACATTCCACCATCATTTACTCAGTTTAAAATTATCTAGGTTGTCCGGGCCTCCCGGAGTAACAATTAGGGGAGTACTTTGTGTGTAATAGCATTTGTAACTATCTCAGTGTGAGGATTTGGGTGTATTATATGGTATGGCTATGCAGCCTTGCCATGTAATACACTCTCAAATACTGTCTTGGGTCCGGTCAGGCTTGTTTGTAAAACCTTATGCTCAAACCTGGGTAGCTATGGCTAGGAGCAGCAAGGCTTAAACAAAGGAACTTGGGTAAAGCATTTAATAGCACCAAACAATGAAACAAGAAAGCCACATAACATGTCAGAAATCCTACACCAATGTATAAAAATAGATTATATTTGTATTCATTTTTAAGGGTGTAACTTTTGGCCATTGAGGATTGGTCTCTTGGGGCACCCTGCGGCAGTCAGTAGAGATTCGTCTGGAGTGGCTACTGACATGCCGAGGAGGGCTACTTCAGCTTTGATGACCCTGGTGCTGGTTCCAGGAGGCCAGTCAACTAACCCTTGTCAACTAACCCTTGTCAGTTCTTTAGTCTGGGGCATGGCTTTTCCCCAAGCCAGGAACCCCAGGCACAGTCCTCTCTTCGCAAGCCCAAGGTCCAGCATGTGCAGCCCAGCAAACTGTGCAGCTTCTCTTTGTGCAGTCCAGGGGTCAGCAGGGAAGTCCTTCCTCAGTCCTTGTTCCAGTTCCGATGTGATCTGAGGTGCAGGGTGCCAGGGGTGCCATATTTATTCCCAGAAAGTGCCCTAGGGGGTGTTGCTGTCACTAGCAATGGGTTACCAGGTTCCCTCCCTTTTAGTGATGCATTTCCAACTATGTGTGGCATCTGGCAATCCCAGAGTGTACTATTCTGCCCACTCTCCAAATGTCAGTACCCTTTCTCGGATGTTAAGAGCTTGGTAGCCCACCCCAGAGGTGTGGCTACCTGTGGGCTACATGCCCACGGGAAAACCATTTTGGGACTGGTCTCTCTTTCTGTCCCAGTCACGAGCACATCTGCCTGAACAAAGGGCTGCCCCATAGGAGTGTGATCGCCATTTACCCACCAAAGGCGGTTCACCTTTTAAGCTTCCCTTTTGGGCTAATTCCCTGAGTGGCTTCCTGTAGAGGGGAGGTGACATCTCACCCTGTAGAAGGCTTCTATTGTTCCTAAGCCTGGGAGTCATTCATACTACTCCTCATCAGGGCAAAAAAACGGTCTGATGGCCAGTGACTGTGTGAAGCTACTGGACAAACTGGGTCACAGACTGGCAACTTTTCTAAATGTTGCATTTCTTTAATAGTGACATTAAATTCGACTTGGGCATCAAGTTGGGTTTAATGCCACAATTAATTTCATACCTTACAGTACCCATCTGAGTAGTCCCATTCAGGAGTTAGCCGGGCTGAGGGGTCAGCCAATGTTAGCCAGTGGGGCTACTAACTCTCCCACAGCAAAATTACAATTTAGAAGTTCTGCTGTTAAGACTAATTTAAAAATACATTTCCTACTTAATAATATACAGCTCCCTGTCAGGGCTTGATAGGCCTTCCTTAGGGGAGATTTGCATATATTGTTAAGAGAGGTGGGGGCTTGCCATTAGTTTGAACCACTGCCCTTCCAGTCTGCAGTGGCAGGCTGGGAGCCATTTTGTACCTTGTTACACTGAGGGTGGCACAATTAGTTTTGCTGCCCTGTGTTGACATTCTGCCTTGCATACCCTGGGTACCATGTACTAGGGACTTATAAGTAAGTCAGTCCATGCCAATTGGGGGTAGCCAATTCAACATATGCTTGGTAATGGGTTAGAACACTGGCACTGAAGTCTGGTTAGAAGGCCTCAGTTCACTCTCAGAGTCAATAAGCCAGCAGCCTCAGTCACAAAATGTGGGGGTGAACATGCAAAAAGAGACCTTTCCTTACAGTCAGTGAGAACTGGACGAATCTGTAAATTTGACAACTGTTTTCTCAATATCCTGCAGATATCATTCGGCCCTGTAATGTAAGTGGTGATAAATCTCATCTAATTTCTTTTTCTCTGTTCCTCTCTCCGATTCAGAAGGATCTCTTCCCTCATAATCTTGCTCACTTTTGATATTGCCTGATCTAGTAACTTCTTAGAATATCCTCTTTCCCTGAACCTGGATATCATTATCTGTTGCTCTTTTTAAATACCTCCTCAGTGTTGCAATTTCTTTTAACCGCTATGAGTTCCCCTTTCAGTGTACTCTGTATCAATTTTTGGAGATGTCAACTTCTGGCATGTAATAGGCTGTTCCCCACCATGGGTTTTCTGAATAAGTTAGTTAAAGCCTATCCCCACATATTTCAATAGTGGTATCCAGGAATTCAACACTGGTATTGTTTATATTCCCCACAAAATGTAAGTTCCAGTCATTACTATTGAACGAGTTAACAGACTCAACAGGCAGATCATATGGCCCATTCTAGATAGCAAAAACATTGGGCCTGATTACGGTGTCAGGCGGACTCGTTGCATATTGGAACCGCCTGATCATAGATCGGCGGTTCCCAACGCAGAATTTGGAAACATACATTTTTCAATGGCAGCTTGTGCAGCAGGTGGAAAAGGCCTGCAGCACAAGCTGCCTTTGTAAAATAGATGTTTATAAACATCCCTGCACCATGTGACAGGCACCATGTGGTGCCTGCCACTCGGTGCAGGGATGTTTAGGGGAGGCACCAATGGTGACCCCAGGCCCCATAGTGGAGGATGCAGAGGGACGGGACCCCTGCTAGGGGCCCCTAAAGTCCCTTTCCGACAGCCTTTCCATGTTGGAAAGGCTGACATGGAACGGCTGTCGGAAAGTGACATCATAATCCCGACTGCGGAGCCGAGGCTCGCTCCGCCGTCATTATGGGATTATGTGTCATTCCGACACTCTGACGGGCTCCTTGAGCCCGTCTGAAGCACAGCGGACGATGCCTCGGCCCGCCACATCGTAATGCGCAGGCAGACCGCAGGGGCAGATGTCGGGCAGTCCGCAAACCGGCGGTCGGTCAGTTGCGGTCCACCCGTCATCGTAATCAGGCTCTTTGCATATGAATCTTACCCTTAATTCCACATGTTCTAGGAACATAACATTCACTCCAAGGATCTGCTCCTCCCACCAGACAATCAATAAATTAGTGTAGCTGGGAGCAAGCATATCCCCATAGCAGTCCCCTGTGTTTGTTTGACCAATTCATCATCGAACAAGAAATAATTATGGGTCAGACAAAAATGCAACATCTCAAGTAACATTTCATTTTGAAGAAGATATGACAGTGACCTGGCCCTCAGAAAGTGTCTTCATGCTGCAATGCTTTGTTAATGTTTGATGCTAGTGTACAGGCTACTGACATCTAGGTTTATGAGGAGAAAATCCTTCTCCCATACAATACCTTAAAAACGGGATAAAAAGTCCCTAGTATCTTTAATATGGAAAGTAACGTTTTCACAAATGGCCGTAAGAAGAAATCAATGTATCAGGAGGTGCTCTCAAGGAGACTCCCAATTGCAGACACTATTGTTCTCCCTGGAGGATTTATAGGATCATTGTGGACTTTCAGCAATAAATATAGAATGGGGATCCTAGGGTATTCACACCTTAAGAATTGATATTTTTCCCATTCCAACAGCTCTCTCTCTCTCCAGTCCACCAATAACTCACCAAATTGTTTGTTTGTGAAATGTATCTCAGTTCTAGCCACACTCACATAACAATTTGGATTACACAAATGCCTCTGTCCTTCTTGCACATACATCCTTTTACTTAAGATCACTATATAACCTCCTTTGTCAGAAGGTCTGATTACCAAATCTGTTTCCTTTTCTATGTTTTTTAGAGCCGTCATTTGGCTCTACGTTAAATTAGACACCCTCATTTTACTCAATCTCTTCAGATCTCCTATGACAACATCTAGGAAGGTATCTATCGCAATATAGGGCATATTAGGTGGTGGCTGATATAAAACCACTAGGGCCACTCAGACCAACTTTAATTCCCAAATTGGCAAAATTTAAATAGGGATCCTTTTCAGTCATTACTGATATTCAAATTAGAAGGTATAATTTTTCGATCCAAAATATCCTTATCAGTTTTTACCTTGATGTTGTGCTATTTCCTAAGTTTCAATTTTCAAATGAACTCAAACAAATCAATCCTACTTCATGTTTAATCAAAATTGGTGGTTGTACAAAAAAGAGAGAGCAAATGACAAGACAGATAATTCATCCTTACTTAATGTCCTTTCAGGTAAATTAATGACAGTGTTCTCCATTATTTCATTTTTCTCTAAACCCTTGTTGTCATTCTCATGTGGGATTTGCCATTTTGCTTTCCTCCATCGTCTACTTTCACCTTTTTCTTTTCTGTCTCGCCCTTTTGGTCGTCCCCTTGTTCCTGGCCTCTGTCCCCTGGCCAAACTGAGCAGTCGGAATTTCTCTAGAAAACTACTTTTGGGTGTCCCAATATTGCTCACACTCATGGTGCTCTTCTCTGATGTGTCACTATCTGTGAGTCTTTCCACAATCTTTTCTTCCAACATGGTATCATGTCTTAGTCCACTAACATCCTGTTTTTCACTTCTCCTTAAGCCATCATATTTCTTGCTAAATGTCAGTATTCTTCCATTTTGGTAAATCATTGTAATCTTTGATTAATTTTTTGTTTCTTTGTTTTGATTTATTTTTCAACCTTATCTAGCCTTTTATTCATTTTACCCATAAACTCCTCAAAATTATCTTTAGAGTCAGCATACGTGGAGCCAGCTGGGGCTGCGAGGGCCTTGGGGCTCTCCCGCAGCCCCCAACATCTACATGGTGGGTGCCATGTGTGGGTACCAGGGCACCAATCTTTTTAAAAAGGAGGTGCTGGGGAGGTGGGCCCCCTCCCAAAAAAAACATCCCTGGTGGATGAGGTCCCCAGGGTCTAATGAGGCTTGGGGAGGGTGGGGGGGGAGTCACCCGTCTCCCCTTCCCTTTAAAAAAAATACAGTCCTCGGTTCTCCCTTTTCATTGCTGTTGAGTATGCAAAGGCGCCAAACCTTCTACAACCTCCACCCATTTGGCCCTGCCCCTTTCAACTAGTAGCATGCAACAGTGTTCCCTCCATTTTCCAGGCTGGTGAAAAGTGTGTTTTCTTTACAATTGCACATTGAAAAATAATCTGAAATGAAATCCTTCATGGAGGTGAATGCATTGTTGATTTATTGGAGTGCAATCTCTTCTGTAGTGACTAATAGATGTAGAAACTGCAGCTGACTACACGTTTAGCACCTCAATCATAATGTCCACATAGTAATAAGGTCCTGTGTAAGCAGCCTCCGAGACCTGCTGCAGTTGGGTCTCACTGGAAATCCAGAAACATGAATTGGAGAAAAGATGGAGGCAGCACCAGGGATGAAGTCACACTTAAGTCAATATGGTCTTTTCAAAATTCTTTATACTTCTTTCAGATAAAAGATGACAGGACAACAGCCAACGCGTTTCGTTCCTTTTAAAGGAACTTCATCAGGGCAAAAAGTTCCTGTGTGGACAAAGTCCCACTGTGTATATCAAGTGAGTAATCAGTCCCACAATGCGGACAACGTTAAATCTAATTCCGGCCAGGGTAATCTAAGTGATGTCGGCGCAATATTCCGACTGAATAGAAAAAGTGTAGACGATCCCTCAAGGGTATTCGGAAGTTTCTACACGGTTAAAAATCTAAAAATCCGGCCGAAGAGAATTTGTAAATGCACAACAATGTCCAAATGCACAGGAATACTATTAATCAATTGCAACGAATGGGATCCGACCGCAATAGTCAGAGGAAGGGTAATGTATGGAGAACTTCCAACAACACTTTGTAGCTACCGGCGGTCCCACAATATGGATGAAGTGATAATAAACTTCAGCCGAGATGATCCCATGAGCCTTGTATTACGGCGGCGGCAGGTATGCCCGGACCAACAGTTGAAAGAGCAGCCTGCGTGGAGCCAGCTGGGGCTGCGAGGGCCTTGGGGCTCTCCCGCAGCCCCCAACATCTACATGGTGGGTGCCATGTGTGGGTACCAGGGCACCAATCTTTTTAAAAAGGAGGTGCTGGGGAGGTGGGCCCCCTCCCAAAAAAAAATCCCTGGTGGATGAGGTCCCCAGGGTCTAATGAGGCTTGGGGAGGGGGGTGGGGGGTCACCCGTCTCCCCTTCCCTTTAAAAAAAATACAGTCCTCGGTTCTCCCTTTTCATTGCTGCTGAGTATGCAAAGGCGCCAAACCTTCTACAACCTCCACCCATTTGGCCCTGCCCCTTTCAACTAGTAGCATGCAACAGTGTTCCCTCCATTTTCCAGGCTGGTGAAAAGTGTGTTTTCTTTACAATTGCACATTGAAAAATAATCTGAAATGAAATCCTTCATGGAGGTGAATGCATTGTTGATTTATTGGAGTGCAATCTCTTCTGTAGTGACTGTTCAAGACGAGTGGGTTCTTTCTTGCCCTCTCCTGGTCTGAGAGCAGAGTCCAAGATTCTCCTTTTTAATTCCTGCTGAGTATGCAAAGCATCAAATCACCTTCACGCTCCACACATTTGACCCCGCTCCGCTCCTTTCAATTAGTAGTATGCAACGGTGTTCCCGCCATTTTCCAAGCTAATGGTCAGTGTGTTTTCTTTACAATTGCATGTTTAAAAACGTTCTGAAATCCTTGATGGAGTTGAATGCATCATTGATTTATTAGAGCGCAATCTCTTCTGTTGTGACTGTTCAAGATGAGTGGGTTCTTTCTTGTCGTCTCCTGGTCTGAGAGCAGTGTCCACGGTTCTCCCTTTTAATTGCTGCTGAGTATGCAGAGGCGCCAAATCACCTGCAAGCTCTACCCCTTTGGCCCGCCCCTTCTACGTTAGTAGTAAGCAACGGTGCTGGCTCTGGGTGTGTTAGCCACAGGGCCTTGCCATTGGCAAGGTGCTTTGGCCAACACCCAGCTGTAACTGCCAAAAGCTCTGCTGTGTGTGGGTTTGGCTGCCTGTGGGGAGTTTGTTGTGTGTCCAGGCCCTGCGTATGGTAATAAAATATTACTTTACGTTAAAACAACCCTAGAATGAATAAAAGCAACCCATGACACAGATTGCTTTTATTCTTTCCAGGTTGGTTTGGATGGTATTTTATCAATCCAAAGCTGTAATACTTTGCCTAGGTCCTATGTCAGAATATTTCAGTTTTTTTGGTATGATGTGTTTGTAACAATTGATTTCTGTTATAAATCTGATTTTATTTTGTTTTACTGCCATATTTGTAAGGTCAAGTTTCAGTAGGGTTTACCTAGCTTAGAATTTGCTCTCTGTTAATGCACAAAAGATTGTTTTCATAGACTAGCCTGTTTTCAAAACTTTCCTGAGTTATTAATTTTTATGTGGTTTTCTCTTTAATATTTTCTTTTCAATCTGAGATATTCAGCTAGAGCAGTATGTTGTAGTTGTTTCTGAACATGAAAATTCATTGCATGTGTGATGGCATACCTTGCAATAGATTTGGTGCCTCATTTACAAGGCCCCTAGCGGCACTTCTGCGCCGTCGGAGCCGCACTTTTATGATGCTTCGGTGGCACAATGTGCCACAGCATATTTACAAGGTCACGCAAAGTCACTTTGCGTAGCTTTTCATGGCTTTGTAAATAATGCCCCCTTTCACGCAGAACACTACATTAAAGGGGCATTCCATGGGTGTTGCTGTGGGTGCTGCCACGCAACACCCATGGAATCTGTAGTATTCCTAGATTCACAAGGAATCATAAACCTGTGAATGCGTCAGATTCTAACGCCACCCCAGGGGTGGCGATAGGGAGACACAACGGGGAAAAATATCCTTATTTCTCCTTGTTTTTTCCTCTTTCTATGAGTGCTGCATTTCTTAGAACACATAGAAAGAGGAAATCACCTCTTATGATTGTTTTTGTGCAGGAAGGTGTCCCTTCCTGCACAAAATAAATCCCCCCTACAACGCAGACACCCTTGCACCATGTTGCAAGGGTGCCTGCGTTGACGCACGGCAGCCCATTGTGCTCTAGCGCAGGGGAAAAGGACAGAAATGCGCCTTATCTTGTAGATACGGTGCATTCCTGCCCTTTTCTTTTGACGTAGGGCTGCGCTGCAAGATTCCTTGCGGCACTGCCCTGCGCCAAAACCTTGTAAATGAGGCCCTTGGTTATTAGAGTCAAAAATAGTGTTGATCCTGAACATGGAGTTATATGGTAAGAAATATCATGTATGTGGGGGCTTTTTCACAAGTCAGATAATATCGTGCTTCTGTAGATCTACTCCAAAAGACGCTACGGATTGCGACATCTGTTCGGACAAGGCACACTCCTTCTCACACCAGCCTATAAACAGATCAGCTAAGAGGGTGTGAACGTCTGCACCTTCGCATGGCCTCCAATTATGAAAATATTAACATATGGGCTTGGAGCATGTTTTATAGTGTGCTTTGATTTTACACATTTATGGTGACTAGAATATTGTTTGGTGAACATGGAATTTGTTCACATGCATTCAGGTATTGATCAGGTCTAAAAAAGAAAACAGATAGGTAAGTTCTGAAGAGTAACAAATCGTATCAAAATATTCGAATGTTTTATCTGTATGTCAGGCCCCCAAAAGTTTTAAAATTTTGAGTTTTACAAAAAAAGAAAAATGCCCAAAAAAGAGCTGCAATTTTTACAAAAAACCCACAAAATTGCTTTTTTTAAACCACTTAAAAAAGCACTGGTCCTGCCTTTAGCTAATAAAAGGATAGCGAGCAGCAGGCAACACAAGTGCTTACTCCCTCTGATGCCACTGCAAACCTACAGGTACTTGCCTCCTCTTTCAAGAGGAGCGGAACTACCAGGGACCGGATCTACAGGTGCATGTACGATCCGGTCTCCTTTGGTGGTACCTGTTCTAACGTGTGTATTTTTAAAGCGCACGTTCACCCAGAAGGGTATCCTGGCGCTGAATAACAGATGTTTATTGTTACCTAACTCAATGGTACTCATGTTAACGATCTCAGACGGATGAAAGGCTGAGTGGGCCTGCCGAGATTCGAACCTGTGACCAGGAGGGCAAACACAGGCACCTGCAGTAGGCGCATCAGTCCACTAAGCCACCACACCCAGCTTCTGTCGTGCTCCTCTCCGTTTCTGCAGCCTGCTTCTTGTGGTCCCTTTCCACATACCACCTGGTCTACAGTGTTCTCTTCCCTGCAGCAGCCTGCCTCCTGTGGCCCCCTCTGTACCCTTTGGACCTCTACCCAGAATCTATAGTTCCTCCAGACTCCCCACAGCTCCTGTAAACTCTAAAGCCTCTCCGTTTTATCCCGATTTCTTCCTTGCCCCCACCCCCTGTGATTAATCCGGCCTCCAGGACACCTTCCCCATGTCTCTACTTCTCTAATTCCCCTGTCTCTGTGCCTTCTGCGAATCCCTTCCCCATGTCTCCTCTAGTCCATCATCTCTGCCCATTACCTCTGTACCCCTCTGTCACTTATACCACCATGACACATCTGACACCCCCCCACCCCAACCTCCACCCCTCCCCCGCAGCCACAACTGCCCGATGCCACCTCTGAAAAACAGGTTTTCTGGTGCCAGAGAGAGCGGATCTTTCAAATTGAAACCCACACTCTCTGGCACAGACATCCATCTGTTCTGAGGTGTGGTGCCCCCGGAGACTGCCAAGTCACAGACTGCGACTAGCCAGAGTCTCCCACAGGGAAAGTTCACATATTGTGGGGTATTGGGTTAAAACATTTGCCTTTTTATTGAAAGATTTGCCAACCCTGGCCGCTAATTTTGGGGAATGTGATGAGCAAACCTATTCTTAACATCTAGGTCCCACTAGAGGCGGTGATCCATCCTCGTGTATTATACATTTGTGTGCAAAAAGCTGAGATGCCGTGTCTTACAGTGGCAAAGATACTTGTTACTGGTATGAGTTGTTTTACATCGAATCTTTTCTTTGATAGGTTTGTCTATTATTTATATAGTGGGTGTATGTATTCCTTTTTATTCATTAAAACACATTTCTGTTGTTCATTGACAAACAGATCAGTAACACACCCATGCTATCCTACACCAAGAGATAACGCCTGCTGCTTTCCTGTGGTTAGTGACCTGGGTCATTGTCAGATACTTAAGACTGATTGTTGGAGTTGTTACTCTGCCTCTCACCATAAGCACAAACCTTTTGCTTTTTGAGCTACTGCCTGTTAATATTGCAGGATACTAGCGAATGTTCTAGAAGAGCTTCATTGTCCTAACCCCATGTGCTGTTCAATTTTCCCTTAGGAGCATGACTTCTCTGACTACCATCGAAACTGAGTACATTAAGAACCTCCAGAAACAAGTGTACCTGCTTGAACTCGAAACATCATTTCTATATCCTTTTATGGATAATCTATGACTTAAAATAAAACACTTCTTTCTCCTTGTTATTGTTTGTGAAAGGCTGGATTGTTTTAATGTATGTAAGATCTCGGTAATTGTTATTTTTTCTCTAAGTTGCTTTTCCTCTAATCAACGCTATTTTGTACCTTCTGCTGCATGTATTTATCGTGTTATTTTCCATGGAGGTTGGGTACCTTTCTCATCACTGACCTTTTCGGGGTGATTATTATTATGAAATCAGAATTTTAGTGAGTAGATTAGATTTCGGTTTCTTCGTATATTTCTACAACTTGTTCCCGACAGAAGTAACTTATGAATCTTAATCGCGGTGCTTCTGCACTGTAGGTCTAGCACCCCATTGTCTGCCACTGCCAAGTGCTTGGAGCATCATGTTTCTGTCCACCTCTGTTCGCGCTTAGAGAACAAGAATAACAAGAGAGGCGCTTGTAACGCCCACAGCTACTTCACCACGAAGCGTCCCAGCGCTGAGGTCCACTCCAAACTCCCGCAGTTCGCATGTGCACCAGTTCCTGTAGAATTAGCTCAGTCTAAACAACCAGGGGCATTATTTACAAGCCCCTTGCGCCACCCGTACGTCACTTTTCCCATGTTAAAAATGACGCAAAAGTGGCGCAAGAGGCTTGTAAATAAGCCCCCAGGTTTTTACATTTTTCCGGAAGTGGGATTCCGAGGGGGGCCTGACGAACTGAAAGAGGCAGCAAACTCCAGAGTTTAGGCGCTAGATAGCTAAAAGAGCTGCAGACGCATCGGGCTCTCTTAACCTTCGGGATGCTGGCGAGCATGACACCAGTAGATCTAAGGTTCCTCAGTGGAGCATACGGTTTGATAAAGGAGTGCAAGTAGCGTGCGCCATGATTCACAAAAGCCTTGTAACAGTAGCACAGGGCTTTAAAAGAAAGTCTCTGCTTTACTGGAAGCCAATGCTGCTTGGATAGCGCAGCCCCCATACAGGCTCGTTTAGGGAGGTTCAGAAGCAGACACGCCCCCGCATTCTGCACTCGTTGGAGTCTCTTTATACGATTTCATGACCCCCCTTAGATACAACAAATTGTAATAGTCCAGCCTAGACATAATTAAGGCTTGGACCACTGTTTCTTTTGCAGATTCTGGTTGGAAGCAGAAGATTATTGTGAGGGTCTTTAAAATCCCGAAGCATTTCCTAGCAAGGGCCATGATTTGGCTGTCGAAGGACAGCTTCTCATCAAACAAAATGCCCAGGTTTTTAACCTTAGGATTGGGGCTGGGTATAGGACCAAGAGTTTCAGGCCACCAGGCGTTCAATCAGATGTTAGGTTGTTTACCCAGGATCAAGATCTCTGTCTTCCTCATTTAGCTTAAGGCAGGAACGTAGCGAGGAAGCCATGAGGGTGGAGTTCTGCAAGAGGGTGATGATGAGCTGTGTCATCAGCGTACGTAATAATTGTGAATCCATGGCATTCGATGACCTCATATTTATATATTAAATAAAGTTGCACTCAGGGAGGAGCCCTGTGGCACTCCCTGCTGCAGAGGAAGCACGTTGGAGTGATAAGGTTTTTGAAGCACCTGGAAGATGCGCTTCTGCAGAAAGGAGGCAACCCACAGCAAGGCTTTACGGCCGACACCGCATTTCCACAGGCGTTCGATCAAGGTGTTATAAGACACGGTATGGAACGTTGGGCACAGGGTCAAGACTGATTTGCATATAGCTGGGTTCAAACTGGAATGGCATGGGGAGCAAAAAAACGATGGATTTAGGCCCAGATCTCTGTACTGGGGTGAATGTATGACATTGTTCTGCGTTCTGTCCATCATTTGTTCTTTTTGCACTGTATGGAACGTGGCACTTAGATCCAGCATTAGAAGTGCTACAATGTCGCCTGTGTCCAGAAATGTGCGAATGGATTCTGTGGCTAGAAGGAAGGCAGACTCTGTACTATAAGAGGGACGAAAGCCCCACTGCCTCCTATGGAGTAGATCATTGTCCTCAATAAAGGTGGAGAGCTGCATTCACAGGCATACATAAACATATAACTGCATGCAACCATACTCACACTGCACAGCACTACATACTAACAATATAGGCCAACCTTGCTCGTGCTACTTAACTCTTTACAAAGGCAATTACCTTTCACCACTAAGAGGGTAGCACTTTGGGTGCCCCTCTATGTACAATAAGACCGCAATCCGGACACTGATGGCGCAGACTACTTTATGGGAGGGGATGTGGCTGGGACAGGTAGCACGCCTGGATGGCTTCCAGGAATGGGATCAGAAAGGGATTACCCCACTAGGCGACATGTGAAACAAAGACCACATTGTTTCCTTTGACCATCTTAAAGCAAAATACAACCTTCATAACTCTCAGTGCTTCAAGTACCTACAAGTGAGACACACCCTTGAAACGTACAAAGAGTTACTTACGCAAGTCCCCGAATCCAACTCCCTGGAGACGAAATTGACGATGGGGCCATTGGGTCGATAAGGAATCTCCTAACTATACAGAGCCGTTCTCAAAACCCCAGACCCCCTCCTAAGGCTCAGCGGGAGCTGGACGACTGATCTGGGGGAACCTAACGATGAGGATTTGCGAGAAGCGAAATTCGCTGCGCAAAGTCTGGCCATCCCCTCCAATCTCCGGCTAATTCAATTTTAATACTTTCACCATATATATGTCTGCACCTCAGAATCCAAGGAACTGACGACTGGTCCCCTTATTGAGGTGGCAAGTCCTACTTCCGGAAACCCTGTATTCTGGGAATTCCGTGGTCATCCTTTATACGACGTTTCCAAATTTGATATAACCAAGCCCTGATGAAGTTCCACACACTGTAAAGTGGGAACGAAACGCGTTGGCTGTCTGTTTTAAAACAAATTGGAATAAAGAATAGAAGTTTGAAAAACAAACCAACACAAAATTGTATTACTCTTTTTCGGTGCACCTTCACTTATATGTACCATATATATTACAGTCTGGACAGGTACTGAATGGTGGGGCACACGAGCTCAAAAAGTTGCACATGATGTGGCTATCCTGTAGGGTCCTTCTACCACATTGTCTGGACCTGTCCCATCATAAAAAACCTATTGGGTCTCACTTCACCCAGAGATCACACGTGCGCTGCACAATACGGCCGAATTAAACTTCAAGGTGGTTCTTCTGGGGATAATGGATGGTTGGGCAGATGCTACACACCACAGATCATTTGCAGGCACTGGGTATCTTGTTGCCAAGCTGGATATTCTCCTGTAATGAAGGTCACTAAATCGTACTTTATTGTCTGTCTGGCCTAAAGGTTTAAACTTCTGCTGTAAAGCCGAAAAGGAGATATATAAATGGAGAGGCTGTGCCAAAAAGCATAAAAAATTTAGGGGGCATGGGATCCATAGAGCCGGTATCGTTTTCATCGATACTATGCTGCCCCAACATATCTGCAGGGATGTCATCTACTAAGGGCTTGGATGAAAGGGGATCTGTTGCTCAAGACCATTACAATAATTGGATCCACCACCTGAATGCATGTAACCTTGTACTGTTGACATATGCCTACACTATAAAAGCAATAAAAAAATATATAAAAAAAGACCACAGTCCATGAGACAGGCCTATGTCATTGTGCACATGTATGATCCATGTTCGCCCATGACAACAAAAATCAGCACCAGGGATCCAGACATCATTGCAGCTGGGCTTTCAAAGCAGGGATGCATGCCCATCACCATGGTAGGGACTTTTCTGTCCCAGCTGTTTTTTAAATGTTTTTTTCAAAAAGAAGATTCCTACTTGCAAAAAATTGTGTTTGGCTCTAAAATAGTTTTCATGACTTGTTTAGTTTTAATTGGTATATTAGTGGCACTACCGTTGGGTATTCTTCTGAAGATAAGGGTGATTTACGTTATAATAATGCTTCAAACTTTAGTAAATTAGATCACAGAAATGTTTCTGTTGCAAAGTTTAGGGAAAATACTTATGTTAGTTTGCTTAAATATAAGAGAGATTTTTAACATTACTAATTGCTATGTCTGTACTTACCTGACTGAACTCACAAAGATATCCTACCACCCTTTCAACCGAGCCACGGCTCTGTTCAACCCAAGTCCTTTAGAGAAGAGACTCAAAATGTTTTTTAGGGACCCTCACACACCCTATTGGAGTCATGGTTCATCATCGGATCTCACTCAGGTCCCTATAAACCAGGGTGGGTTCAAACGTATCCCAGAGAGCACTTTGGATATTTCTTCTGAGGGGGTCTACAAATATGGATAAAAATACTTAAATGTTGCCACAATTTCTCTTTTTTTTTGGGTTCTATTACTGCTACAACCTAGCTCTTTGGCAACATGTTTCAACCCTTTCTAAAGGCCTGTGTGGGTCCCAGGCTTTCATCAGTACTTAATTCTCAGTACCTTGTAATTTATATCTAATGTTCTATTGTCAGGGTTGCGTTGTCCTTATTCTCTAAGGTCTATGTCATACCGTGGACAACACCCAACATGCAAGAATCTGAAGCAGGCCTACTTGCCTTTCTTCCGGTATGCAGATCATAAGGTAAGGCCTGTTATCATCATGTCCATCAGCGATTCAGAAGCAAAAAGGAGATGAGTTCATTAAGAATGACATTATCATTATTTATACAATGGTTACATGAAGCACACCAAACATTGCATGTCACAGAACACTCTTGCATGCTTCAAAATGCAAGTATGTCTCAAGTAAAGACCTCTTGCATTTGGAATTTAAAAGAAACAATACTAGGACAAACATTACAATCCATGTAGCACTGTGAATTACACAACATTTAAAACATTGAAAAATATATATAAATATTAAACTGGATATTGAAAATAGTTTGTTTGCAGTGCAGAGTTACTGATGACCAATAGGTTTAGAATGTAACAATTTATTCTTAACACAAGTAGAACATGAAATAACATATTCTTGAGCATCAGAATATACTGTAGACTGTCAAAGAACAAACCTAATGTATCCGTAAATCCTCTGTGGCCTGAAATAGCAGAAGCCTGACACATTATCATTACTGTCATTTTGCAATTCCTTAATAGGGATCAAAATGGCTTGTTGACTGAAATACAATTCACTATGTCATGTCATGTTCAGATGAAGCTCCTCCTATCCTTAGGATCCTTTTGTTCTTGAGTTTCCTTAACTTTTTCCAAAAGGACTGAACAATTCCAGTCACACAAACAGGTGGTATTATGGGGTAATCAGAGGTAAGGGGAGATTCTGGATAATGGAATGGTATGGCAACGGACAATAAATTATTTGGGCCAAGACAATAGGTTATCACAAAAACCTACTGAGCACAGTAAAATGCCCTCCTGGATTGATGATTATTGTTGCATGCAGATTTCACAGATATTTTAAATTCCTATAATCAGTTTAAATTACAAAAGTTTCTTTAGTGTCCATCTATAAATGTTTCCAGACGGTACCAGGCACCTTCATAGCTAATAATTCTCCTTCATGAACTGAATAATCCCATTCACTTTCTGAGAAGACATTGGATAAATAGAAAACAGGATGCTCTCGTCCATCACTTTCATGTAATTGCAACAACACAGTCCCCACAGGTCTTTCAGAAGCACCAGCCTCAACAATTAACTTTTTAGGAAGTACCAGGATGACACACATTTGGAGCTTGAGTAAACATTCTCTTGAGCACATTGAATGCCCTCGTAGCTTGAGCATCCCAATTAAATCCACCCTTCAGAGTTTCTTACTTCAGAACTCAAGTAATATCACTGTTGAAATCTGCAACATTCTTATAAATTGATGTTAATTATTTAAAAAATTTGCAAAACCCAGAACACATTGGGGCCGATTCCGATCTCGGCCGGTAGGGCTCCGAATCGGATTCGGATTATCCGGATCCGATTCGGAGCCCTATTTCCCGACCGATTCGTACGCGCGTCCGGGCGAGCGAGTACGATGCGAAATCGTCGACCGACTTGTCCGGGCATCCCGACCGCTCCGACCGACTCGTTCCCGGGTCTAACCGCACCGACCGACTCGCTCGGACTCGACTCGCACCGCGCAATGGAGACGTTCCCCGGCCGGGTAAGTACGATGCGTGCCGCGAGCAGTCCGACCGAGCCGCGCACTCCGGCTCGAAAGAGCAGTCGGAGCTGTACTTTGGGGGTCCGTGTCGGACCCCCCTGTATGCGTAACCGCGCGAGTCGCACACAGGGGGGACCCATGAGTCCCCCCTACCTGTGCGTGTCCGGCGCGAGTCGCTTCGCCGCGTACACGCTGTAGGGGGCGCCCTTGTCCGCCTCGCACCCATTGAGTCAATGGGAGCCCGCGTACGCGTTGTACGACCGGCTCCCATTGACTTCAATGGGAGTCCGACCGACTCGAGTCCGATGGCATACGTGCGCATCGTACTCGTTCGGTCGGGCTGCACGGGTCCGATTCGGTCAGAAATCTCTCCGGGTCCGGCTCGGTCGGAGAGATTTCCGGCCCGAATCGGAATCGGCCCCATTGTGTTTCTTTAACACTGATAGGCCATTCCAAAATAGCTGCTACTTTCTTTCGGTCCACAATTAGCTTGAAAAGATCACACTATCATCCAAGTAAGCAATACAAAATGATTTAGAACATAAGAAAAAACTGAATTCATGAATCATTGGTAAATAGAGAGAGCATTGTACCACCTGAATGGCATTACTCTATACTCTGGGTCCGGAGAGCCGTTTTCCACTTGTTGCCTTCCTTTAGATGTAAAAGATGATGAGCACCCCACAAATCAAGCTTAGTATTATTTATACTACAGAATCTAAGATGTCTTTAATGAGAGGTAAAGGATATCGATCTTTGACAGAAAAACAGAGTAAAAAGGCTTGAAGGGAGTAAACTGGGGAGAAGCAGTAAGAGAGAATTTGTAAATCAAAAATTGGGCTTCAATGAGGAAGCTAAACATAACTCACTTTGTTCCTTGTGCATCCATTAAGTGCTTGGGATTTAAATTTGAAGTTGTGAATTATTTTCACCATACCTTTTGAATACATTCCACTGTTCTTGAAAAATCCAGGAAGAGGAAGCCACTGAAAATACACTCTGTTAGTTATAAAAATCATGTCTCCCTTATCTTCTACTACCTCCATTCCCCTGTGCTCCACCCTCTGTAATAATAAACAGAACTCCAGGCCCCAGGCAGGCTCTGGGTTTAAAGGTTCTGAAATGCCAGCCTCTAATATAACTGCAGCTGGTGCAGGGCAGATGGCCCCACTTTCACATCTGAGCCCTGGTGCCACTGCCCTGGCTACCCCACTAGTAGATATGTTCCTGCATGGAATGCAGCGAGATAGGATGCACACCTGAGAAGATCCCACGAGGCCCAGCAAAACCTGTGTTAATGTCAAATTAAAAATTATATTCATGATCTAAATCACTGTGAATTAAATGAAGGAACAATTTCTGATTCCTGAAGTTAAAAACGACTCCACCTTCCTGCAAACAAATGGGAAGAAATTAGAACCAACAGAAGATCTTGAGGGTGCAGCAATCAATAACTTTCCTGCATTTTAAGTTGTGTGGTAGATCCTGGTGTGCAGGTGCACAGTCAAAATATCGATTTTTAAATATCGACCTACATTAATATCGAGTTTTTAATATTGTAGGGACAGAATATCGACATCAAGAATATCGGCGACCAGAATATCGACCTGAAGGTAAGAAATATCGTTTTTGTTAATATCGAAGTTATTAATATCGATAGTAAAAATATCGATGTTAATATCGATGTTTGTTAGTGTTATGTATTTTAGTATGTATTTTATATGTATGTGTTCCACATGTTTTGTTATGTTTTGTATTATTTTTTTAAATATATGTATTAATTGTTTAGAAGTTAGTCATTTTTTTAAAGTAAATTTTGCATTTTAGTACCGTAGCGGGTTGTGGGTTTAAAGGGGAATAGTGTGGGAAGTAATTTAATTATAGTAAATGAATTCATAATTTTTAGAAATTATTAATTATTTTTAAATACATTTTGCATTTTAGTTCTGTAGCGGGTTGTGGGTTTATAGGGGAATAGGGTGGGAAGTAATTTAATTGTAATTAAGTAATTAATAATTTTTATTTATTGTTATTGATATGTAATTTATTGTTAATTATTAATTGATAATTAATTTTTATTAATTGATTAATTGATAATTATATTAATTGTATACATTTTTTATTGGAGCGGGTTGTGGGTTTATAGGGAATAGGGTGGGAAGTAATTTAATTGTAATTAAGTAATAATTTTTATTTTTGGAATTGATAATTAATTTATTGTTTATTAATTATTAATTGGTAATTAATTTTTATTAATTAATTAATTGATAAATATATTAATTGTGTTAATTTACTTTAGGCGCGGGTTGTGTGTTTATAGGGGAATAGGGTGGGAAGTAATTATAATTAAGTAATTATTTATTATTGGTATTGATAATTAATTTATTGCTAATTATTAATTGGTAATTCGTTTTTATTAATTATTATTTATTGGTATTGATAATTATTTTATTGTCAATTAATTATTAATTGGTAATTCAATTTTATTAATTGATTAATTCATAATTATATTAATTGTGTTAAATTTTATGTGTAGTGGGTTTTGTGTTTATTGGGGAATAGGGTGGGAAGAAATTTAATGTTATTAAAGTAATTATTAATTTTCATTTATTGGTATTTATAATTAATTTATTGTTAATTTATTAATGAATCATTATTTAATTAAAACCATTATTTAATTGATAAGTATGTTATTTTTAACCCCTACGCTATCCAACACTTTCCCTACTGTTGCACTCTCTGGAGTGGGAATAGTAATTTTTACCCCTACGCTATCCAACACTTTCCCTACTGTTGCGCACTCTGGAGTTGGAATAGTAATTTTTACCCATACGCTATCCAACACTTTCCCTACTGTTGCACTCTCTGGAGTGGGAATAGTAATTTTTACCCGTACGCTATCCAACACTTTCCCTACTGTTGCACTCTCTGGAGTTGGAATAGTAATTTTTACCCCTACGCTACCCAACACTTTCCCTACTGTTGCACTCACTGGAGTGGGAATAGTAATTTTTACCCTTACGCTATCCAACACTTTCCCTACTGTTGCACTCTCTGGAGTGGGAATTGTAATTTTTAGCCCTACGCTATCCAACACTTTCCCTACTGTTGCACCCTCTGGAGTTGGAATAGTAATTTTTACCTCTACGCTATCCAATACTTTCCCTACTTTTGCACTCTTTGGAGTGGGAATAGTAATTTTTACCCCTACGCTATCCAACACTTTCCCTGCTGTTGCACTCTTTGGAGTGGGAATAGTAATTTTTTTCCCTCCGCTATCCAATATTTTTCTGTATTGTTTTACTTAATGTTGTGTATAATTTATTTTACAAAAATTAAAAATATTGTAATTTTTTTGATTTGTTAAATATAGTTGTAAAATTGTTAATATTATTTTTGTATGTGTATGTCTGTATTTATAATTTATAAAACATTTTTAACAATTTGTTATTAAAATAATTATTTATGAATATTATTAAGTAATTATATATATTATATTTTATATGTATATGTTTAATTTATTTTAACATTATGGGCCATATGTAGGTGGGCTAATACCGGTCGGTAACGGCCGAAAATCGGTACATTTCCCGTTACCGACCGGTATTTAGCCCTTTGCGATGTAGGAGGCCGGATTTAAGGAGTCGGTAATTTACCGATTCGTTATTTTAAGGAATCGGTAAATTACCGATTCCTTAAATCCTATGTAGGGAGCACTCAAGTGAGTGCATTTTTGGTTTAAGGATTCGTTATTTACCACCAACTACAAGTTGGTGGTAAATACCAAATACCTTTTAAAAAGCAATTTTGTGCTTTTTTTAAAGTGCCATGTGGCAGACATACATGCCCTTAGGGCATGTATGTGCACCACATGTGCACACATGCACGATTCAGGGGTGCAACAGGGTGTCAATTTGACACCCTGCCACCCTTGAATATGCTCCCCCTATTACCGATCCGGTATTTACCGAATCGGTAATAGTGAATGGCTTCCCATTCATTCCTATGGGCCTCCAGGCCCATAGGAATGAATGGGAAGGTATTCCTTATTACCGATTCGGTAAATACCGAATCGGTAATAACGAATATTGCCGAATCGGTAAAATTTACCGAATGTTTACCTACATTCTATTTACCGATTCTTAAATACGGAATCGGTAAAATTCGGTATTTAGGAATCGGTAAATAGAAATTACCTACATATGGCCCTATATGTATCAGTTTTTATTTTTAAACATGTTTAAATAATTTTAACTGTTTCTTTTAATTATATGTATTATTTACTTTATTTTAGATTAATTTTTTAACAGTTAAAAAAAACTATATTTTTACAACGATATTTTTGACTTCGATATTTTTGTCACGATATTTTTGTACCTCGATATTTTTTTTTTTTTTAAACAGATTTTATTTGTCAAAACTTCACATATGACGCAGGGCTCTGTAATCCAGAGACAACTGCCGCATTAAGATACATAAATTGAATTTGACCATTTTTCGAAAAATATCAGGAGAATATGAAAGGCGACACAAATAAAATCAGAACCGAAGAACAATAGCCCCCCACCCCCAGCGCACTGTCATCTATTCCAGAGCAACATATCACTTTCAAAACATTGCCATTGAACCAAATAAAGCATCATCATCTACAAAGCAACTGTTCTGCCGATGGGCTGCAAAAAGGGCACAGGTCAAAACAAAACAACAAAGAAAATAACAACAAAAGACATGGGGATCACACTGGGTCACGGCCTCGGTCCCCCTGTGGCGGCTCAAGCTCCAGGCCCCGATAGTCAGCCCAGCGCTTCCAGATCTTGAAATGCTTGCGGGGGCACCCCCTGGCCTCAAATACCAGGATCTCCAGCCCCATACAAAAATCTAGACCGTTTTTCCATGCAGAGACAGAGGGAGCGACCACTGCTTTCCAAGCCCTAGCAATGTCCCTCTTCGCCAGGGTAAAGATCAGGAGCATGAGATGGTGCTTATAGATATTGCCCCCGATCCCTTCCATCACATGCAGGAGGACCAGCTTCGGCGATCTGGGGAGCTCCCACCCCAGCACCTTGGAGAGACAGGCTAGCACTCCCCTCCAGAATCTTGCTAATGCAGGGCAGTGCCAGACAGTATGCAGCAGGGTCCCATCCTCATGTTCGCACCGGAGACACACCTGGGAAGCCACTAAGCCCGCCCTCCAGAGTCTGACCCTGGTATAATAGACTCGATGGAGGTACTTGAATTGGATTAGCCGTAGGCTCATCGCGATGGCAGCTCAACGCGGAGATGCCAAGGCCTCTGTCCAGTCTTCCTCCTCCATCTGACCCACATCAACCTCCCAGGTCTCCCTTAAGCGCTGTAGTGAGGGGGAACAATGTGTAACTAGGGACTGGTAGATTTTAGAGATCTTGTGATCCTGGAGGTCCCCCATAAATACCTTGGCTTCCACCGGGCTGAACTCCGCCAGCGTTTCCAATCCCTCCAAGCTGGGGGAAATAGCATGTCGGAACTATAAATACTTAAAAAAATGGGTTTTCGGCATCTGGAAGTCTTTCTGGATATCTTGGAAGGATTTCAAAACCGGACCCCGCATGACGTCGCCCAAGGTGGAGATCCTAATATTATCCCAGACGCGGAACCCAGGTAGAGCCGCCAATTGTGGTAGGCGGTCATTGTGCCAAAGTGGGGTCTCCCGAGTCAGTCTGTTCCACCAACCCATCCTTCGTAGCGTCTGCCTCCAGATCTGAAAGATAATCCGCGTGGCAGGTGGTAAGGAGCGTCTTAACGGGGCAGAGTAAAGAATTGTATGTAAGGTGTGGTCTCCCATACACAGACGCTCGACGGCATAGGCTGGGTCTGTCCTGTCCCCATACCACCACTCGTTTAAGACGAGCAGGTGCGATGCCATATAATAAGACGAAATATCGGAGGTTGCCAATCCTCCGCAATATGTAGACTGAAAACAAGTCCGGAGCGCCACTCTAACCGCCCCGCCATCCCAGAGAAACTGGCCCAGGACTGCGTTCACCTGACGGAACCACCTCGGGGGAATCGGGTAGGGATGATTCTGCATTTGGTAGAGGAGGCGCGGGAGCGATACCATCTTAAAAATGGCGGACCGGCCATAGATAGACAAGGGCATGTGGGACCAGGTCTTAACATCCTCACGCACACGATCCCATACTGGTGCCAAGTTCTGCTCCCATGCCGTGGTGGGAGAGTCGGACAAGAACACTCCCAGATATTTCAATCCCCCTTGAGCCACCTGCACCGACGACGCCCAGGAACCGAGCGCGCCCCCGCCTCCCAAGACCCACAGAGTGGACTTCCGAGGGTTCATGTATAGGCCGAGGTTTCCCCAAAGATCTGCATTATGCGCAGCAGCCGGGGATCCGGCCTATCCAAATTAGTGAGGAAAAACAGCACATCATCGGCATACAGTGCTATACGATCAGACAATCCGTGCGCCCATTCAAAACCGGACACCTGAGCGTCCATCCGTACCCAGGCGGCCAGGGGCTCCATTGCAAGCGCAAACAAATAGGGGGACAACGGACACCCCTGCCTAGTTCCCCGCCCAATAGAGAATGTAGAGGAGACATAGCCCGCCACTCGCACTGACGCCGTTAGATCTGTATACAACAGGGTTAAATACGACATGAATCGAGGGCCTATGCTCAATCTCCGCAGGAGTGCAAATAAATATACCCAGCTTAAAGAGTCAAATGCCCGGTCCATGTCCGCCAGCAGGAGCGCTGCACGTACCCTCAACCCCTGGACAGTCGCCACTGCAACGTGCGCCCGTCGAATATTGTGGCGGGTCGCCCTTCGAGGCATAATCCGGCCTGATCTGGATGTACGAGCGAAGCTATATGGGGTCGAAGACGATTAGCCAACGCCTTGGCCAAAATCTTGGCCTCGACGTTCAGAAGGGAGATAGGGCGATTCGAGGCGTGGTGTTCAGGTGGTCTGCCGGGCTTGTGGAATACCACGACCTCCGCGTGTCTCCAGTCAATGGGCAGTCTACCCCGGTCCCTGGCCTCTTCCACCACCCCGCGGTAGTGGGGCCCCAACTGCAGAAAGTACTTTTTAAAGAATTCGCTTGGGAAACCGTTTGGGCCCGAAGCCCTGCCGGGATTCAGATCCCCCAGTGCCGCCCCCATTCTTCCTCTGTGAGCGGGCCTTCCAATTCCTCCCGTGCTTCATCGGAGAGCGCCTTGGGTGGGAGGTCGTCAAAGAAACGGCCGATGACTTCTGCTGAGAGGCATTCCTTGGGGGCGTACAACTCGGCGTAGTACTCAGCGAAGCTGGCAGCAATAGCCGACGCATCCGAAAGAGGTGATCCATCCGGCCCCACAACTCTTGGGAGAGCCTGGGGCGAAGTGTCCCCTGACATAATCTATGCAACAGCTTGCCAGATTTATCGCTCCACTGATAAATCCTGCTGTGAGTCGCCAGCCACGCCTGACGAGCCTCGTCTAGGAGAATATGAGAGTATTCCTGCTGCGCCAGCAGCAACTGGCGGCAAACCTGTCTCCCCCCCTCCTCCTCGCTAGGCGCCTCGAGCCCGAGGATAGCGGCCTCTGCCCGCACAAGGGCCTCTCTATGCAATTTACGGGACGCTGCACAAAAAGAAATGTCCACCCCCCGAATAGTGGACTTCATTGCTTCCCACAGAGTCACAACCCCTCGAACCGAGCCAATGTTAATCGCCAAATACTGATCAATGGCGTCCTCCAGCCGTTCCCTGTAATCCTCCTTCTGGAGATTCCAGGCCGAGAGGCGCCACCGGAAAGGCCCACGGGCCACTCCGGCCCGTAGAGTGAGGGCAACCGGGGAATGATCCGAAAGTCCCTGTGAGAGAATGTCAGCCGCCACCACTCTGCTGTCTACCGCCCGTGGGACAAATAAATAGTCGAGGCGAGAGAAGGAGTCATGGACCGCCGAGAAATTGGTGTAGCCCTGTGTCGTACCATGTAACCTGCGCCAGGGGTCGACCCAGTCCAGACACGTCACTAGGGAATAGAGTTTAGTAGGGTGGCGGACCTCCAGCAGGCCCCCCGGCTTCCACCGATCCCTGGCCATATCCAGCACATCGTTCCAGTCATCCCCAATAACGGCTAGGCCCTCGGGTATGTCTGCCCACACGGTCATAATTTTCTCCGCCAGCCCCCAGGAAAGAGGTGGGGGGGCGTATACGCTCCCCAGTACAAAGGTATCTCCACCCACCGTACCCTGCACGAACAGAAAACGGCCCTGCGTGTCTCCCCATGTCTTGACGTGTGTATGCAAGTCTACGGTGTATCAGAATAGCAACCACCCGGAACCCCCTCACAAACCCTGAGTGGAATACATGGACAAATCCAAAGCGATGAAAACACAGCACCTTCGTCCCCATAAGGTGAGTCTCCTGCAACATCAATACGTCAGCGTGAGCTCGCTTGGCTTGCTTCAGAATAGCCCCACGTTTAATCTTGTCTAGCGCCCCTCTAACATTCCAGCTGATTACCCGGATGAGCCCAGAGGTCTCCTGTGTACTATCGATCACCCTGTACAGGTCCCATGCAGATCAATGACTTTATCAACAAATCTCCGTACACTCTGACAGGCTCCGGAACACGTTCGGACAGTGCAACTACAAACCAACAACCCCCAAAAACACAACCCAACAGTCCCCCCCCCCCCTCTGTACCTCAAGAACAGTGAAGTACCTGTCGCGGCAGGCAGAGCAGGCTGACCCCAACAGGAGGTCCCACCCCTCACCCGCCAATGGATCCCCAGTTCACAGCCCATTGTCAGCTGGCCCTTTCCGTATGCAGAACCCCACGAAGAGATCGTCCGGCATCTGTACTTCTCCGGTCGTGGCAAAAAGTTCAGGTCGATGAGAGTACGTGATCATCTGACGGCTAATCTGCCGGCACAGGGTGTCGTGAAGTCGACCCCTCCCGTGCAGAGGCACCACCCGACTGGGATCGACGCCTGGACTTAGAGCGCCTGCTACCTCTCCCCCTTGGTTGGAGCTGACTCCGGATAGTCCCACTCGAGGAGGAATCGTACTCCCTCCCCGGCGGCGAGTGAGGGCGTAGCCGCACCGTCTTGTCAGTCCACAGGAACACCTCCTCCGGTGAATCAAAGAAGTGGGTGCGGGACCTGTATACCACACGCAACCGAGCGGGATAAAGCAAGGCATATGGGAGTTTGAGCTCCCGGAGGCGGGCCTTGGCAGCCAGGAAAGACTGCCGCCGTTGCTGCACCTGTTTCGTGTAGTCCGGGAAAATCAAGATGCAGGAATTGTCATTCAGCAACGGCTCCTTGGCCCGGGCCTGCTTCAGGATAGCGTCTCGATCATGGTAATTAAGAAGCTTGGCGATAATAGGCCTCGGGCGGGCTCCCGGTGGGGGCTTCTGCATCAAGGCCCTATGTGCACGTTCCACCACAAAACATTTAGATAGCTCCCCAGGGGGAAGCCAGCCCTCAAGCCACTCTGTAAGGAACCGCTCCATGTTTCCACTCTCGCAGCCCTCCGGGAAGGCAACGAATCGCAGATTGTTGCGCGGCGCTCTCCCTTCAGCATCCTCCACCCGTGAGGCAAGGCCCCGTTGCGTGGTCTCCAGAGACGTTACCCGTTGCTGCAGCGTGGCGACCACATCCTCCACTCCTGAAACTCTCGTCTGTCTCTGTGATGCGGGCTACCGTATTCCGCAAGTCCTGACGCAGCAGCATTACATCGGAACCGACTGCCCCGATCTTGGCCTCCAGGGCATCCCTGGACTGGGTAATGGCAGCCATGAGGGCGGCATTGTCCGGCACTGCGCTCTGCGACCCCCCCCCCCCCCGGGCGCCGCAGCCGGGGCCCCCTGGCTTGTAAATTTGTCGATCGTGCTCTGCTTAGTTGATCCACTGCCCAGTTTATCCCTTGTCATGATGTAGTACTCACCGCCGTCCACCCCAGACCGGAGCCCACCGACAATCACTGTACCGCCTTTCTGGCGTGTGAAAATATCCCAGCCAAGCAGGGGTGGGCGATGCGCAAGAACACTGCTCCAGCAGTCTCGCCAGCTCCTACAATGGAGGGGCACACTACTGTCCAGGAGGGGGATGCGGTCTCTCACCCAGGGGTACCAAGGAACCAAAGGCAGCCCAAGCGGCAGAACAGACCGAGGTTACAGCCAGGACATTTATCGAGGGTCCACGCGGCCTGATAGACCGCCGACCGGAGCCACCAGCGTGAGGATGAAGGGGAACGAGGCTCCCAGCCCGCCCCGCACTCAACAGCAAATTGATATGGGGGGGCACCACCAGCAAGGCCCAGACTGGTGCGTTGTCAACAGGCGCGGCCCGCTCCCAGCAGGGTCCCTCCCCGCGGCCCGGCCGACCGCCGATCAATGGTGTTCAATAGAAGAGGGGGAGAGGGAGAAGGCGCGGCAACGGGCCCCTGCCCCCTTGAAATGCCGATGGGCAGCCTCTCAACCTCTCCCCCCTCCTGCAGGCCACGCGTGCTCCCCTCAAGGCGCCCCCGCTGTACACTCCCCCCCCCTGTGGCCCGACAAGACCGCCGAGCCCCCAACCGGTGTGCACCCAGAGAGAGGGGGGGGAGAGCACACGGGGCTCAAGGACATATGAGGGGGCGCCTGCCGCCGCTAGGCCTCACGCCCGAAAGCACAAGGGTACTCACGCTCCCCAGCCGGCCGCCGGGACAGGGAAGGCCCCGGTTGCGATGGAGGGCCCCCTGCGCCTCCGGGATCCGGCCGAACCACCGCTGCACGGGGATGTAGCCCTGGGGCGGCAGCCAGCCGACCGCGCCGCACACTCCTCCCAACACTGCACCGCTGCGGCCCGATACGGCCTCCGAGCCAAACGGCACCCCCCGCAGGAGTCCACAAGGCCAGGGGGCAGCCGACCCTCAGAAAGAGACCTCCGGTCCGTAGACACCCACCTGGGCCGCAGCTACCGCAGCCTCGCGGCCCGCTCACTCCGCCGCCGCACCTCCACGGCTAAGGAGCTAGGCGACTCCCCGGTTCCACACGAGGCCGCGCCTCCAGCAGGCCGCGTCCATTTCAAGTCGCCGCACGGCCGCCTCGGGACCCTCCACAAGCCCGGGGCCGGCCCAGATACAGGGCCTCAGTGTCCGGTGTCTGCTGGGTAGCGCAGCGTCACGATTTAGGACCGGAGAAGCAGGATGTTACAGAATGATTGTGAGGCTGGATGGAGCGCTCTCAGCACACGTCCGCCATGATGGCTCGCCAAGCCACGCCCCGTATCTCGATATTTTTGAGGTCGATATTTTGTCAGTGATTCGGTGAGCAGACCTCTGCTAGCCGAGGCAAGCAGGAAGTTGCCTGTCTGGTCCATAAGCAGTGCCTTCATTGTTGGTGTGCTCAGCGTGGCTCTAGAGCTGACATGGAGGGTAAGGGGAAGTGACTGAAAGACTTGACCGTTCAGCCAACATGACCTGCTGTGGCATGCAAGTTTCACTGGTATAAGATGAACGTCCCCTGCTTCATTCCACGTCGTTATTTCTATAGTACTGCAATCCAGACAGGCATCCAAACACTAGTGGAGGGCGACCACAGTTAGTCCTTGGCAAATTAAAGTTTTTATAGACGTTCTAAAAAGGAACAGCTGCTCCATGAGACTTATGGTTTCCAACGATTCATTTGACAAGGTGCATGCCCGCTCTGGAATCACTTGTCCCCTTTCTTTCACCCTCGTTTTCTTTCTTGCAGTCAGAAGAGGTTTTTTTTGTGTTGCAATTCTTTCATTGTAGCACAGTGGCATTGAATATATAATAACAGGAGGAGGCATCCTCTGACAACTGCATGCAATAGCAAGTAACCATAGCAATGCAAAGATGTGTACAGAAACACCAGCACATGAGAGCGTAAATAGCTTTTCACATCTGCTATATATTAACATGGTAATACAGTGGTATAAGGAAGTGCACAGAAGGTATATATCAAAGGTAGGGGAGGGGGGCTAACTGGGAGAATGGATGCGATACAACAAGCTGCTACTTCTAAGTTCGGTACACACGACAAAGGGGGGGGATGAGCTGAGCGGTCCCTTGTAACCAATTCCTGGGGTTGTCCGGTTGATGAGGCACCAAGACACCAGGTTAGCAGCCCATCGGAGTGTTGGAATGTCCATCACTTCCCCTTATGTTCCCTGTTACTTCTATTACAGGTGCTGCTGATTTGAAGTGGGGGAGTGTCAGACCCGAGTGTTCTGGCTTGTCAGTGTATTCCGTGGGGAGGGCATCGTCGATGGGCGAGGGGGACCGTATGCACAGAGCATGCCGTGGGGGCAGTAGTGATGCTAGTGTCAGATGTATATCATTGTCTGACTAGAGACGTGGGCGGGTGTCAGTACTAGATGCATGGTGATATTCATGTATGAGGAGAGAGGGCGGTTCCTAAGACAGCCATACAAAGAGTGTTTCACTTCTCAGTATCCACTATTCCTGGTGCAGGGTTGCTCGAGGCCGGTCCCCCGCAACGTTGCAGGGTCCCGTGTGGTGGTGGCAGGTGGGAGGGAGGAGGGGTGGAGGCCAGGGGAGAGGAGAGAGAAAGAAGAAAAAAAAAGGGGGATGGGAGAGAGAGAGCGTCTGGCCAGAAGAATGGGAGTGAGAGGGTGGGGGGGCTCCGGGGTCAGGTCATAGAATAGGTGCAAGCTCCAGTTGGGATGGAGGGGGGAGAGGAGAAGGACAGGTAGAGCAGTTAGAGAGTAATGGTATGGAGGAGGAGAAGGTGGGAAAGGGAGGGATGTGTGCAGGCGGAATGTAGATGTGTATGTCAGTCATAAAGGGTGGGCGTGGGGAGCGTGATAGGCAGGGAACGGGAGGGAGAGGGAGAGGGGAAGGATCGGTCAGTGTGGGCAACTAGCGCAAGAGGAGTGCTATAGTGAGTGAAGTGAAGTAGAATAGGGCGGGGGCAGACGCAATACCCAGGGAGAGTATGAAATGCTGAGTGTCATGAGTCAGCTGTGGGGGAAATGGGGTCAAGGTCTCCCGCTGCGGGGGCGTCCGTGGCACACTCATCTATTCATAGGAAGGGCACCCAGACCTTTAAAAACAGGTCAGACTGGTCCTGTAGATTGTAAATAATTCATTTGTGGGAGGCGGTATTTATCATGGCCACCAACAAGGCCTCCTGTGAAGGCGGTGTCGGCGACCTCCATTGCCGTAGGATACAAATTTTGGCTCTGGCAACCGCTGTGTGAAAGAGTCGGCGTTGTGCCTGTGAGAGCTCTGGCGAGTGTCGCAAGTCGTTGAGTATAATGGCGGTGGGGGTGAGCGGCAGATGGAGGAGCATAGAGGCGCTTAGAGTCTGGCCCACATAGGACCAGAAGGGCTGCACCGATGGACACTCACATATAATATGCGCTGTATCACAACGTGTATCTGCACATCTCCAACACCTCGCTTGTGGGAGCAGACCGGCCCTATGTAGTTTCATCGGCGTCCAGTGCCAGCCATGCAGGACCTTGAAAAGGCAGAATTTCAGATGTGCCTCCCTTGTGCCCTTATCCAGGGCCTCAAGTGTATCTGCCCACTCATCTTCTTCATAGGAGATTGACAGCAGTGTTTGCCATTTGGCATTAAGAGCCCGCGATAGGGGTTGTGAGAAGAGGTGGGAGGAGATGACTCCATAGAGTCCGGACACAACTCCTTTGTATTTCCCCCACGTGTGGAGGTTCGTTACCACCGGTGAACTTGACAAGGTCAGGGGGCGCGGGCCTAGAAATTTTTTCATACAGTGCCGCAATTGGACATACCTCCAAGATTGCGATGCGAGAAGGCCGAACTCTTCTCTTAACTGCGTGAACGTTTTGAATTCACCAGCAATTAGGAGCTGGTCAATGGTGTTGATGCCCGCTGCCTTCCATTGGGGCCAAGAGACTGACTCAGTCCGGCGATGCATATGCCCACGTTCCCCCATATGGGGGCTTTCACATGAAGTCTAGGGTTGGATCCCAGCAGGCGGTGTGCTTGGTGCCAGGCCCTGTGCATGGCTGATAGTACCGGATGGGCGGGATGTTGTCGACTTATCCCTGTTCCATATAGGGCAGAGAGGCCTGCCTCAGTTGCTAGCAAGTGATTTTCGACATGTACCCAGTGTGGCGTGTCTGGAGTATCTGGCAACATGTACGCCAGCTGAGAAAGTTAGGGGGCAAGGGCACAGTGCTCTACCGAAGGAAGGCCCAGTCCTCCGCTGGTGCGCCGGGCCTTGACTTTTGGCGCTGCCAGGCAGGGTTTCGAAGTGCCCCACACGAAGGTCCTGATCTTGGAATCTATGAGGCGCAGTGTGGTAAGGGGCACCTGTATGGGGAGCATGCCGAGGGTGTAAAGAAAGCACGGGAGCGTAACCATTCGCACTGCCTGCACTCTGCCCCACATGGAAAGCCCCAGCACTTTCCATTTCTCAAAGTCCCGTTGCATCTGGGTGATCAGTGGGTTCAGATTATCCGAGGCCATACCAGCCATGCCTTTGTTCACCAAGATGCCAAGATATTTGAGCCGCGAGGGTTGCCAATGGAAGGGGAGCCCATGTATGGCCACTTTTGTGGCACCCTCAGATATGGGGAGTGCTTCACTTTTGTCCCAGTTTAATTTGTAACCAGAAAAGGAAGAGAAAGTATTGATGATTTGGAGCGGGGATGGTAAGGAGCGGTGCAAATCCGAGAGGGTAAGCAGTATGTAGTCCGCGTTGAGGTAGATTTTGGATTCCCCGATGGGGAGGTGTACGCCTGTGACATTAGCTGAGTTAAGTATGGTGGCCGCCAGGGGTTCCATGGCCAGGTGAAAGAGAAGAGGGGATAGAGGACATCCCTGGCGCGTCCCTCTTCGAATCGGGAATGGGTCCGATACGAAGTCCCCGCAGTTGACCTGTGTGGTGGGGTTATCATAGAGCAGTTGCACCTTGGAGATGAACGAGTCTCCTAGGCCGAAATGCTCCATTACCTTGAAAAGGTATTTCCATTCGATATGATTGAACGCCTTTTCCGCGTCGAGTGAGAGTGCTAGCGTGTCGGTCTTGAGGTCCTTGGCTGACCATAACGTATGGGCCAGGGTGCGAAAATGGTTTCTAGAGGAGCAGCCTGGGACGAACCCTACTTGTGTGTGATGCACCAACGAAGGGAGTACTTTACGGAGGCGGGAGGCTAGGATGCTGGCCAATATTTTCATATCGAAATTCAGCAGAGAGATGGGTCAGTAGCTCCCACACAGCAGAGGATCTTTTCCCGGTTTGGTTAGGACGGCAATGATTGCTCTGTTGGAGAGAGAACCAAGAGAGGAAGATTGCTCTGCCTCGTGGTATGCCGCTTGGAAAGTATCGACTACCTCTTCTCCCGACCAACGGTAAAACTCTGCTGGGAAGCCATCTTCTCCAGGGGCCTTATGATAGGGCAGCTTGGTTATTGCTGATGCGTCCTCGTCCCTGCTGATCTCCCCCTCCAGGAGCTCCCTGCCTTTGTCCGAGAGGCAGGGGATATTGGCCTCCTTGAGGAAATCAACCATCCTGTCCTCCGGGGTCAGTTCTCCCGGAGTGTAGAGAGATTCATAGAACGAAGCAAACTCATTCACGATGTCCTGGGGACGGGTGAGGGTTTTCCTCCCTGCCGAACGTATAGCCGGTATGGCCATGGCAGCCTCTCGTTGACGGAGCTGAGCCACTAGTAGATTCCCTGCTTTTTTCTCCTGCTCGTAGTGCCTCCCTTTCATCCTCTGTAGAGCGTATTCTGCTTTGGAGGTGAAGAGGCTGTTGAGTGCCATCTGGGCTTGCTCCAATGCTTTGCGGTGGTGTAGGGTAGGTGTTGCTGAGTAGAGGTGGGTGTAGGTCTTGATATCGTGCTCCAACTCCATCTGTCTGGTAGCAGCCTGTCTATTGGCCTGTGCTGCGTCCCTCATAAGTTGACCCCTGATGGCGGCTTTTGCTGCGGCCATAGAGTTCTGCCTGAGATTACTGATCCACGATTCTCAGAAAGATATACTTTGAGGTGCGCTTGTAATTGAGCTTTGCCTTTAGGGGTCCGATGCCGCTGAATATTCATCCGCCAGGGTTTACGGCCTGGCCAGGCCAACCCTATTTCCAGTAGTATGAGGACCAGGGAGTGGTCTGAGAGTGCCGCCTCCAGTATGTGAGACTCTCGGGTTAGTTGCACCACTCCGTGTGACATAAGGAAATAGTCGAGTCGGGAGAGTGTGCTGTGAGTTGGGGAGGTGAAGGCGTATTCCCTATCCACAGGATGACTACGCCACCAGTGATCCACCAGTCCATTTTCCTCTAGCACGTCGTTCATCAAAGCCCTGTCTGCTGCATTGCACCTGTCCAAGAGTCCCGCTCTGTCCAGGACTGGGTATCTCACTAAATTCCAGTCACCGCCAATGAGGTACTGCGAGGTGCCTATTTCCACCAGAAGGCGGTTTAACTGAAGGAGGAATTACTTTTTCGCTCCTGTAGGATTGTAGACCGAGCATACGCAGACATGATGGTCCCCTAGTCTCAGTTTGGTGAATACATAATGGCCTTCTGTGTCTGACCATGTCTTGGTCACCGTGACCCGGAGGGATTTGCGTAGCAGAATCGCCACACTGCACTTGCACGGCAGTCCCACATCAGGGGCTTCCCCATTATGCGCACTGCTGTGTATCACATTCCCCACCCAGTCCCTATGAAGTTTGTCAGATTCTAAGGCATCAAGATGGGTTTCCTGCAGCAGTGCCACATCAACCTGCTTGGAGTGTAGGTTAGAGAGTATTTTTTTCCTCTTGATGTAATGGTTTAGGCCATAGACGTTCCAAGTGATGGCACGTAAGGGATGAGTAGCACACATGGTGTAGGTCGGGGTGAGTAGAGGAGGAGAGGGGTACGCTAGAGAACGGGGAGGACCGTTTGTTAGGGATCAGCGGAGCGTGAGGCAGAGCGGGCAGATCGCGTCCGTGCAGTGTATAACTGTGGCGTGATGTCGGAGACTCTATGTGAGGGAAGGGGATGAATGTAGGAAGGGGAAGGGAAGCCTGAAGATCTGCGTAAGTGAAAGGGAGCAGAGGGACGTATAGGATAGTTAGTGAAAAGGGAAGAAAATAGGACAGGTGAAACAAAGGGGATATACGGAAACTCACAAGCGAGGGGGAGGTATGTGGTAAAGGGTGTGGGTATTGCGGAACTCCCTGGCACACGACAGAGGTGGTATGATCCTGCTGGGTTGGGAAATGTGATAGGGAAAGTGTCACCCTATTGATGGGGTAGAGAAAAGAAGCGCAGATCAATGGAAAAGAGGGTGGGTTGGACGCTGGGGGGGGCGTATCTAGATGGCAAAAGGCCTGACGCGTCTGAACCACGAAGAGTAAGGGGGTAGGGAGAAGGGGGAAGGGGAAAGTAGCAGGGAGTGGATGGCTGCAATTTGCCGAGCAGCGCAGCGCTGGGGACACTTTCTACCGCGGGTCTAAGCGCACAGGTGCGCCGCTCCGAGGGTAGGGTCCTTCGAGGGGGCAGGGCATTGTCTAGGTCTGGTCTCAAGAATGGCAAGGCGAGGCGGCCTGTGGGCAGCCGCTGCTAATAATAATAAGGGAGGAGAGGGAGTCGGGCAGCAGAGGGCGGGCCCAGTCTCATCCATGTTAATCAGGGTGTGTGTTCAGGGTGGGGCAGCGGGACGTCGCTCCAACCGGTATCAGACTAAAAGAAGCAAGGGGTTGGTAGCGTATATCAGGCTAAGCATAGATATTTATGTCAGTCATAAGCATGAACAACAAAATCTGCAGTGTAATTCGTAACAACAACAAACATCAATGGATATCATATGCAGCATATAAACTTATACATTTGTTCAACAGGCAATGTAATGCGTGTGATACTCAGCTGTTCGACGTCTGGCGGCTGCACCACTCTGCGAACTGCCACCAGCTCCTGCACGACACCAACATGGGGGCCCCTCCAGAGGTTGTTCCCCCTCAATCCTCACCTGTGGCGTGCTTTAGGGGAGAGCAGGATTTGTCCCTCTGCTGTTCGTCTATAAAGGCTGCAACAATTTGGAGAGCTGAGGCCTTATCCTCTTGAATACAGGCCGTCCTCTCATGGTCCCGACCACCATTCCGGGAGCCACTGGTGATTCGCAGGCAGCCACCCAGTGTTTGAGAGAGGGAAACATTACAGGCCTGTTCCGGGGCGCTGTGGTGAATGTCCATGCCCTGCGAGTCCAAGCTGTCCAGAAACAGGCGTAGGTCCTCCGGGTTGTAGAAATCCTTCAAGTCGCTATCTTTGGTGATACGGAAGTGAGCGGGTTCAAAAAGACCATACTTGATATTCATTTGGCCTAGTCGGGGTCTGAGAGAGAGGAATCGCTTGCGGCAGTCATTAGTTTCTCTGGAGAAGTTCACAGCCAGGCAGATGTCGTGCCCCTCGTATGCGAATGGACCTTGGGTGCGTGCTACGGCCATCATCTGCTCACTTGCTCGTGGCGGAGAAGGCAAGCAATGATGGGTCGAGGGCGTGCCACCGGATCTTTGCGGGGGGGCCAAGTTGGTGGGCGCGCTGGAAGGCCAGAAGGGTGTCTCTCAGAAATGCCCTTGTGTCGGAGCCCTCAATTTTTTCTGGGAAGCCGAAAAATTGGACATTGTCTCCCCTGCTACGATCCTCCAAGTCAATCAGTTTGCTGCGGAGAAAGAGGAGTTATCAATCCTTGTCCTGGATTGCATCTAGGCAGTGGATATCCTGTGGTCTAGCCCCTCCGCGCGCGCATGGAACCCTGCTATATTCGCCCTGATTGACTTCGTCTCCTCCGCCAGTGTCGATATGGTAGTGTCCATCCCTTCCAGCCGCCGGCCGACAGCTGAGATTTCCTGTAGGATGCGATCCATGGTGGCACCTTGGGAGGGAGCAGGCGGAGACGGAGTGGGACCACCCACATTCGGGGCAGCGCCCTTCGTAGCCATGTGGCGTGGTTGTTTGAGTGCTTCCGTAAAAAGAAGTTGCCGGGAGGTCTTGTTCTCTGGCTTGTTAGTGGACATTCGCCACTATGCGTGCAGTGGCCCCCTTTGTTGGTACATCGATACAGTGGGTGAAAGAAAGAAAGCAGAGCGGGCCGTCGATGCCCCAGCAGCGGGCTGGTGGTTATAGAGATTGGGGCAGGTACCGCGTAATGATCCAAAAGCGTGAGGAGGTGTACTGCCTGATGCTCGTTCAGTGCTCGGGGTCTCCCAGTTCTCCGCACGAGGGTCCCAGAGATATTCCACCAATCCGATTAGCTGCCCAGACTGTTAGGGTGGAGGGGGGTCTGCGTGTTCTCCAGGATCTCTAGAGGTGTCGGATACAGGGGTCTCCTGCACGCACCTGCAAGCGCAGCACTCTGCGAATAAGGGCCGGAGGTTGGAGCCGCAGTGTCCCTCCACCTACGGCCGTCTGGCACCGAGGGTGTCCAATCTTGAACTGGCTAGGGTCATAACGGCAATAACGGTCTCTGTCAATGACGCAACAAGTCAACGCCGTCTCCTCCTCCTGCTTCAACACCCTCTGTATGCTTCGCAAGATCTACAGATGGATCCCCACCGAAACCAGAAGGACGGTCACCCAGGCCCTCGTCACCAGCAGGCTGGACTACGGCAACGCCCTCTACGTGGGAACCACGGCCAAACTCCAGAAGAGACTCCAACGCATACAAAACGCCTCCGCACGCCTCATCCTCGACATCCCCCTCCACAGCCACATCACCGCCCACCTGAAGAACCTGCACTGGCTTCCCGTCAACAAGAGGATCACCTTCAAGCTCCTCACCCACGCTCACAAAGCACTCCACGACGCCTGACCAGCATACCTCAACAAGCGACTCACCTTCTACACCCCTCCGCTGACCTCGCCCTCGCCACCGTTCCACGCATCAACCGAACAACCACCGGCGGCAGATCCTTCTCCCACCTCGCCGCCAAGACATGGAACACCCTCCCCATCCACCTACGACAGACCCAGGACCTGCTGACCTTCCGGAGACTCCTCAAGACCTGGCTGTTTGATCAGTAGCTGCTCCCCCCCCCCCCCTCTCCCCCAGCGCCTTGAGACCCTCACGGGTGAGTAGCGCGCTTTACAAATGTTTGATTGATAACGGCTGCCACATACCAGGCCTGTGTGCAGATCTCCTGCGTCCCGGTCGGCATCTTCTTGAAGGGAGAGACGCCAGAGGGGGTATCCATAGCGTCGACGCACTCTCATGCGCGTGTCCCAGAAGACGGGGCGCAGTATGTTAGGGGCCCCAGCAAAGCCTGGTGGTCACTCCGATGCCAGGAAGGGGAGGGAGGGAGAGGGGGGGGGTGTTATGTCATTCCACAGTTCCCTCCACACCTCTCACCAGTTGATGCGTTCTACCCCCCGGGTGACTGCCGCTGAAGCAGCTGGGGCTGTTGTTGAATAGACCTAGAGCGGGGTGAAGAAGTTGAGGCAGCCGCTGTCAGAGACGGGCGTGGTGCGGGCGCCTTTACGGATGCTTGTACTTCGGGGGGAGAGGCGTGTGCCAGGCTTCTTCAAACCCGCTGTTCCCTGTGAAGGGCTGGGTCCCTGGCTGGTGCAGCGTTGGTGAGCATAGGGTGGGAGCCAGACTCCTATGCTAAGGCCAAGGTCTCCATAGGCCCAGTTGCTGTGGCTGTGAGGTCATGTGGGGGGGGGAACACAGTAAGCAACCCCCTCGCTGGGTCCTCAATTCTCCTGTGCGCCGCCGAATCCCCAACTGGTACAGTGACGATGATCAGCGGGCGGGGGCTAGGCTTCCACCAACGTGCCGAGACTGCCCTGGGCCATAGCGGTGTGCAGAGAGGTGCCTCAGAGTTCCCACAGGGGGTGGGCGAAAGACGACCCCCCGTTGGTTCCTCCGCTCATCTTAGTCCTCCCCCTCAGTAGAGCGGTGATTGGAAATGGGGGCACCAGGCGCCAGCATCTGGGCCGAAGCAGCCGCGGGCTCGAGCAGTGTATGAGTAAGTACGGAGGGGGAGGGGTGTGTGGGTAGCAGCCCCCCCGTTGGGCCCACAGCGTTGCAGCGTCTCACCAGCACTCACCGTAGTGGTGTGGGGTTCGTATAGCCAGCTGGTGCAGCGATGGTGAGTGGTGAGCCGGGAGCTGGGCTTCCACGCAAAGGCCGAGGCTGCAGTCACGCCTCTAGGCCCTGCATTCTCTCCCAGTCGGGTGCACAGATCAGCTCCGTTATGCTGTGTGCCCGAACGAGCACCAGGGCCGCCTCTTCCAGGTTGCACTCTGGACCAGGGGTGACGAGCCAGCTTCCCCCAGTCGTCTCCTTAAGGCCACTGCCACCGAACGAAGCCTGTCTCGGGGCGGAGCTTCCCAGTCAGGCGGCCATCAGCATTCGTGGCCAGACCACGCACCTACACCAGTCAGAGAGTTTTATTGCAAAACCTGAGCGTCCTCCCCAGACAACAGATCTCTAGTCTGCTCTTCAGGTATTGTGTGTCGGTGCCATAGAGGGTTTTATGAGCCAGGGTTAAGTTTGACTCTGGTCTGAACAGGAAGACAGTGCATTCTGTTAGGGCTGATGTAATATGGTGTCTTTTTGCTGTGCGCAGAGTTTTGTGAGACTCATAGCTTGTAGAAATTCTCTATTTGTGCAGCTAAGCGTGGATTTCTCGTGTTTAAAAGACTTTATTAAATTCATTATACACTGCATATCAACAATACCAAAAGATCAACAATAATAATCAGAAGAGAATATGCGCTATTAGAAACCAACGATAAAACCATAAAAGTCTTCATAATTTTATGAGGTAGGGGAAGAACGGGGAGGAAGGGAAGAGAGGGAGGGAAAAGGAAGAGAT
Source organism: Calotriton arnoldi (assembly GCA_963921515.1). Classification (NCBI taxonomy): domain Eukaryota; kingdom Metazoa; phylum Chordata; class Amphibia; order Caudata; family Salamandridae; genus Calotriton; species Calotriton arnoldi. Next base: position 334,147 of record CAWUFW010011853.1, read on the forward strand.
CTTATGATGAATCCTAAATAATTGACAGCAGTGACAACAGTATGCCTCTAAGTTAACCTCATATGATAAACATTATATCTATAAACATTTCAGAAAATGTAACCTAATATAAAAGGAGGACAGAGAGATAAAATTCATGGAGGACGAAAAGTTTCAGAAGATACAGATACAATACTTGATACATCACTATCAACTTTGTTGAGGAATGAACTGAGAGGTAACCATAACAATTGCACATTATTAGAAGGTTTACATTGTATAGCGAACATAGTATCTAACTTATGATGGGAACTCAGCAGATCATGAGATTTTATGTATGCGTGCCCACACCTTATTCCAAAAGGAGCTAGTCCAAGAAACTCCCAGATCTCTCTTCCATAAAAGCTCAGACTTGGATTTGGTTCTGGAGGGGTCAGGAAGAGAGAAATACTTATAAATAGCTGAAGCCCTAGGACCAGTTTTCAGAAATTCAGTAATGCCAGAAGAGAAGGGAACCTTCTTCGAAGAATTCTGTAAAGAGACATAGACATCAAGAACTACATTCATTAATGATAAAAAGGATTTAGGGCAGTGATAAATAAGGCAAAATTGAGGAAAAGAGATAGGAGAGCCGTTATAAAAAAGTTGAGAAACCCACATTAAACCTTTGTCCTTCCACGTACGCCAAAAAAAGGGCCTATTATTTATCTTAAGTAAGGAGTTGTACCATATCGGCATTTTAAAAAACAAAGCCATATCCAGAGTGAGTGGAAGAAAAGTCGATTTGAGCAGCGAAACCGTATTCCGGTAGATAGGGGGATGAAGAAACGACGTCTTAGTAGTCAGAGAGAGAACTTCTTTGAAGCTGAAGGGGAGAAGAGAAGCACATTCAATATGTAGCCATAATGGAGAAAAGGACGAGGATGAATCATGGGTCCAAAGAGCTGCTTGGCTTAAAGCAAAAGCACTGTGATAACCATAAAAATTAGGAAAATTAACCCCTCCAGCTAAGTATGATTTTTGTAAAGTAACTAGTGCTACGCTCAGCTTTTTATGTTTCCAAAGAAATTTAAGGAGTGACGTGTTGATTTTTTTAAATTAATGTTTAGGACTGTGTACTGTCAACATAGAAAGAAGATATAACAATAAGGGGGAGATCATCATTTTAATAGAGTCTAAACGACCCCACCATGATAAAAATAAAGGATTCCAAGAGGAAAGAATCTTATAAATTTTAATACTAAGTGATGTAAAATTAATTTTAACCGTGACTGGGATGGAATTTGTGAACCATACACCCAAATATTTAATTTTTGCAGAAGTGGACCACTGATAACCAGTAAGAGCGTAAGAGTTACTAAAAGTGTATTTAGTAAGAGGAGAATTTCCGTTTTATCCTTATTAATTTGATATCCAGAGACAGTAGAATATAGTGAAATTTCATGTAACAGAGAAGGTAGCAAATCCTCTGGAGAAGAAATAAATAGAAGAATGTCGTCTGCATAAGCAGAAAGTTTTAAATGCCGATCTCCATAAGGAAAGCCAGAGATAGAAGGGTTAAGATGAATCCGAGAAAGAAAGGGTTCAAGAGCTAAGACGAATAATAAAGGAGAGAGTGGACAACCTTGCCTAACCCCCTATTGAGAGGGAAATATGAGGAAATCATGCCATTAATCATTACAGATGCCCGGGGAGCATAATATAAAAGGGAGATAAGAGCTATAATTTTATGCCCAAATCCATCCCATTTTAAGGAATGGAATAAAAAAATCCCAGTTTACTCTATCAAATGCCTTCTCGGTATCAATTGTTATGGCTGCGAGAGAAGATTTAAAAGAAGATGCTTTACTGAGAACATTCAGAAACAGTCTTGCGTTATCAGATATTAGCCAACCCTTGATAAACCCTGACTGTTCCTTTCCTATAAGGTAGGAAAGAAAGAATTCTAAGCGGAGAGCTAAGTGCTCTCCGCTTAGATTTTATAATCAACGGTCAATAAAGATATAGGCCTATAATTTTTACATTCGCGAGGATCCTTGCCATCTTTATGAATAAGACAAATTATAGCTTCTTAGAAAGTGCCAGAGGTGGAAGAAGATGCAGTGAAATGATTGAATAAATGATACAGGTAGGGAAGAAGGATGCTAGAGAAGTGGAGCTAAAACTGTACTGTAAAACCATTTGGACCAGGTGTTTCCCCTAATTGAAGCGCTCGTAAGGCTGAAGCAATTTCTTCAGAAGAAAGGGCATTCTCTAAAGAATCAAAATCCAAATCCTGCGCATCAGGTAGATAGTCCACAATTGAGGAGGAAGAAGGAGCTGATTCAGGCGTATAGAGAGAATTATAAAACGTAACAAATTCTTCTAAAATAGTCTGGTGATTAGTAGTAGACTTACCCATCGAAGTGGAAATTGAGTCAATAAGGTGCCGCTCCTTTCTTCCCTTAAGGTAATTCGCTAATAGCTTACCAGCTTTATTTCTCCCTCCATAATAATGTGCATTCTTCCGAAGAAGTATAGAGGAGGCTTCTTCAGTAGAGATCGAGTTAAATTGCAGTTTGACTTTAAGCAGTGCATTAAGGTCAGAGGGCAGTTTAGAGGAGAAATACTTATTTTCTAAAGATTTGTTCAATGAGAAAAGTCTAGTATGTTCTTTGAACTGCGTCTTCTTTTGATTAGAAACATAATTTAAAATAAAATCTCATGCTGAGGCTTTGAATGTATGCCAGAGCAGGGAAGGAAAGACTTCTATATTATCATTAAAGGAAAAGAAGTCAGAAGCAAAGGCGATGAACGAACTAGAGAATTGAGCATCTTGCTATAAATAATTGTTAAATTTCCAGCAATGTAAAGGAGGACGGGGGGAACCAAATCCAAATCTGTAATAACCATAGCGTGGTCAGAGAGCACAATGGGAGGAATATGTGACTGTATGATAAATTGTGCAAGAGACTTAGAGAGAAATATGTGATCCAGTCTTAAAAGTCATCCATGAGAAGTAGAGTAAAAAGTATATTCACGGGCAGTTGGGTTCGACAATATCCAATAGTCCACCAAGGCTCCCTTATGGATAACAGAATGACATTGTTCATGCATTTTATGGGATGAAAAATGAACTGAGGATTGTCTATCTAAAAACGGATCCATTATTTGAATACAGTCCCCTCCTAAAATAAAGTAAGAGTCATGAAATTGTGTACATTTTTGTGCGATGGCGGGCCAAAAGGTAGTATCAGATTGTGTTGGGGCATAAACATTCATAATAGTGAGGAAGGCATTATCTATGATAAGGCTTACTATAATCCACCTACCCATGTCATCTATTTGTTGAGAAACCATATTAACATTCAGGGATTTTTTTAGCCAATATGACAACCCCATTCTTCTTATTCATCGATGGGGAAACAAACACATAGCCAACCCAAGTTCGTTTAAACTTCAAAGCTTCAGATTGTGTAAGGTGAGTCTCTTGAAGAAGGACCAAATCAGGATTAGATTTGCCTAGATGGGATAACACTCTCTGTCGTTTGAATGGATTAAGAGATCCTTTAATATTCCATGTGATTACTCTGAATTATACACAATGAAGAAAATTATTTTGGATAGCAATGAGGCATATATGAGAAATCCAGTATGTAAAAGAGAGAAGGGGAAGTGCAGCATAGGCATGAGATCAGGGAGGAAAAAGAAAAAGGGGAGAGGAAAGAAGAATAGATAGCAAGAAGAGCAAACAGTACAAGTCCAGACAGGACGACTGAAAAAAAAAGAAGCATACCTGAAGGGGAACAGAAAAAGAACTGGGGTGGTCATGACACAAAAACAGATGACACATCAGAGAGGGAGGACTACGCCACGTCCGGACAACACACACGGATGGGGACTAATGCATTGTGCAGACGCATAGAATTAATCTGTAAAAAAAGACAGGGATAGAACATCGAGTTATATTACCAAATATGATAACCTAGCCATAAAAACAAAGAAGACGGACATCATAATAAATTTACCAGAACATCAAATAACCACAATGAAAAATATAAACAAGCATAGGTACACCTATCACATCTTACAACATCCAGCACACAAGGGCCGACGGACACAAAGAACAGATAGGCAAAATGCTGTTAGAAGGGAAGTCAATGCGAAGCAGGACCCCTGGTATCCATAGTGTCCGGTGAGCTGTGAATTTGTATAAATCTATTAAGGTCTGCTGGATCTTCAAAAGTGGAAGTCTTGTTTTGATAGGTGACTTTGAAAATGCAGGGGAGAAAGAGACCATATCGCGCACCCAGAGCCTTTAAGGAAGGCCGAAGACCTAGGAACTCCTTTCTCCTGGCAGTGGTGGTATTAGAGACATCCTGAGACAAGAAGACCCTCTGCCCCATCAAGGACACCTCCCGCTTAGCCCTGGCTGCAGCAAGAACCAGCATCAAATCTGTAAATTGTAGAAATAGTATAATGACTCCTCTTGGCTTTGCAGGCAACGTGGAACAGGTGAGACAAGGGTCCAGCCTATGAGCCTTCTGGTTATTAAGTAAAGTGGAAGATGACACGTCCAGCAATTTTGGAAGGAAGGATGTAAAGAAGGCACAGGATCATCTCCCTCAAGTGCCGGAAGTCCATAAATGCGTAGATTATTCCACCTATTTCTGTTTTCCAAATCTTCCGCCTGTTTTTTGAGTTGACCAACCTCCTTCTCCAAAAGCTGAAGTTTAGCTGTACCATCATGCAAGTCCACCACCTGCTGTTCCACCATAGAAAAATGATTTTCCATTAATGTCCATTTGTCATCCAGGTTTTGGATTCGCTTTTTCGTTTCCTCAACAAAGGGACACAATGCCTTAATCTCCTCCAATAATAATTCTAGAGAAATTGAAGACGCAGTTTTCACAGGTGACGGAGGGTCCTGGTTCAGTCTTTTAGAAGATGAGGAAGGAGACTGAGATTTACTCGAGGTGGATTGTTGAATGGAATTACGTGACGCTGCTGAGCTAGCCGTCACTGCAGAGGATGTTGACAGTTTAAACACTGAACTTTCCGTATTAGAAGGACTTCCTGAGGAAATAGGCAGCTGTTTTTTTGGCACAAATACGAATTGTGGCTTTTTTAACCTGCCCATGAAAGATGAGACCAGTATTTGATATAAGGTAAAGGAGTCTGAAGCATCAGGCCAAGGATAAACCAAAAATAGAAAGGTCTCCTTTACTTATTAAGAAACATTCCTGCCAGGTTCTGGGATTGCCAACAGTAAAAATAAGATAGAAAAAAAAAGTAGTTGAAATATTCAATTCATACCGTTTTGTAATGATGTGAAGCGGTAGAGATACAGCCACTCAAAATGGCGGGCGTTTCTGAAGAAACGGCCGCAACGGAAAAACAGAGCGAAAAAACGCTCATACTATAAAGCAAATTACCGGGGAGGCGTTACATTACCTTCCGCCATCCTTTTCCGTTGAAGATTACCGTCTGCGCCATCTCTAGACAGTGTGAAAGCTCCGTGAATGTTCCGGTGCGGCGGAGCTCAGAACTCAGGGCGCCATCTTGCGTGCCAGCTTAAGCCACGCCCCTAAGCATGGATTTCTAATAATAATTTTTGAGCTATTGCCTCTAGTAATGTTAGCACGATTTTTCTCCTCTGAAAGAGGGCAAGCTCTTCTCAGCAATTTTAAATGAAAATCAGGTGAAGCAGCAGTTGTACTCACCTGACTATTCCTGGACATACGAATAATAAGATTTTCCCCCATGCTCACCATTTTGGTCCTGATTTTGAGTTTGGTGGAGCAGGCACTCGGTCACAACTGCAACAGAGTACCCTCTCCGCCAAACTGAAGTTCCGCCCACCTCATTTAGAGTCGGGTGGAACTTCTGTATGTCAGCGACGTAGGCTACTCCTTTTCTGCTGCTGATATACACCTCTGATGGCCCGACTGATTAAGTGCGTCAGAAATTTGGCCATTTACTGCCCACCTGATTAGGAGCGGGCGGTCAGATGGCCAGTTTTCACTGTCCTTCACTGGCAGGTAAAACCTGGTGGTAAGTGTCAGTGAAAACTGCAAAATGACCCCTGCACCATGAGAGACTGCTCTCATGGTGCGGGGGTCATTAGTGTTTTTATTTTCCAAAACATAATCCTGATTTGGGATTTTATTTTTGAAAATAAAAAAACAGCTTAAAAGTTTGACGGACAATACCGTCATGTTGGCAGAGCCGTCCATCAAACTTTTAATACATTGACAGGAACGGCCATGATCGGAAGCCAATGTAAAAGATTTTACTCTGTCGCCCTGGTGGAGTTAAGCTCGTCCTCCACAGTCTAAATCATGCTGTTTATCTTTAGGCACAATGGCCAAGCAGCCTACTTTAAAAATTAGGGTTGTGTTTTTTTTCTCTTTCTGAGAACTGCATTTGTTCCCACCAGTATGATGTCTGTTCTCGCTTCATTTCGAGGTAACTAGTTTTTTTTCATCCATTTAACTTTGGATTACCCCAATTGTATCCTCCAATGTGATCATTATGAGGGTCCTTGATATATAAAATAGTGTGAGTGTTGTCGACATAGTTATGTGAAGTTATCCTTAATAAGCACAGCAGTTTATGTAGTGGCTGGATATGTATGTTGGAGAGGAGCAATGACATACACTAACCCTGGGAACTCCAAAGAGCACTTGGCCAAGAGGTAAATTGATCTCACGATTGATCAGAAAAAATATCAAACCAGCTCCCAGATAGTGTCAACTCCACCTTGTCTTCCAGACTGCAGAAGGACGGAATGGTTAGGGCAGTTGTAGAAGTCGGCGTGATGCTAGGTTGTCATTGAAGAAGAAAGTGGTCCTGCTCCTTCTCAAAATGCTTTCTAGGTCTGGGCACACAGTCAAGAGTGACAGAAAACAAAGTCTGAAAAACAGAACAGCTGGGACATGAGACACATGTCAGGGGGGGGAAACTGTCTGGAGTGTGCCAGTGAGAGCCAGTAAGTAAGTAAACATACAGGGCCTCATTTATGAGGTCCTTACGCCACCGTTACATCACTTTTTGTGACACTACGGCGGCATAAACAATGCACCACACTGTGCCATATTTACAAAGGAATCATCTAGGCAGATACGTCACTTTGTAAACCCTTGCGCTACATTATACCTGCGACAGGTATAATGTATGCAGGGTGGGAGTTCCAACACAGAAATGTCTTGTTGAAGTGGTGCTGTGAAATCTATGAGATTTCACTGCGCCACTTCTACAGCGTCACTGCGTCAAATCCTTACGCTTGCTTGAAGCAGGCGTAAGGGGTGACGCAGGCCTTTTCACATGGGCCTTGCCCCATGTGAAATGACAAATTGGTGGAGTTGCGTCTGTTTCCAGACACACTCCAGCAATGCACCATTTTTGCACCGATAGATACGTCAGGATTCCTGACGTATCTGTAAATCCTTGAGACATGGAGCGTACAGTAAATAGTCACAAGGATGGCGCACTGAAAAGTGTTGCATCGCTGTTTCACCCCGGCGATGCAGCACTTTTCATAAACAAGGCCCACAGTATTTAATTCTTTTATGGGCCATATTGGGGGGCTCATAGAAAAGTAAGACATCTGACCCATCTTGTCGAAATTAATGAGAAAAGGATAACAATCAACTGGCGAAACCCAAAAGACCAATGGAACAGAAAAGCACACTGCAGATGTTGCAACAGAGGACAGAACCAAGAAGGGAGGTCAACATCTGCATTCCAATTGGGGAATTCACCTCGCCCAACTTCCTTCATATCAGCTGTATATAAACGTTATCACTCGTGTAGATTTAAAAAGGAGTTACCCCCTATCTGTGCAGAGGCAGGATGACACTAAAGATGACCACAGATGCACTGCAGCAAAGAACTATCTAGATTGGATCAATAAGTACACATGATCCAAGCCAGTTTGGAATGGAGAGCGATAGTGAATCTGGTCCTCAGTCTATTAGGCAGTTGCTGTAAAAGAGGCACAGAAAAATCACAGAATAGCTTCCAGGAAATACATGCAGCTATTTAACGTCTGGAAAATGCAACGTTAAAATAAATGTAGCAATTATCCCCTGTGATCTATAGAAACTGTCTGAAAGAGCCATCATAATTGATGGGAAGGTAAAGGAGTCGGATAAGAAAATTAAGACATTTGAAAAAACAAGTGACAGGCCAGCTCGTTAATATGGCAGTGGACAGGGGCATTGGATTGGGTGAGAGGAACCAGTACCAATACCTGATTCTAACATTGTGAAAGAGGTGGATGAGATATTCCTTCAGTGGTGAGTACTGCCGTTGAAAGACAATAATAATGATGTAAGACAAGTTGTATTTTTGCTTCTCTTTTTCTTCTCTGATCTCTCCTTTCCATATAGTCCCCATGGCATCAACCCATGGGAAACTCATCTGTTGAAGATTATGATAACAAACTTTGTGAAGCCAACTGTCACTCAATTTTTGACATTTACTATCTGGTAAAATGTTAATAAAAAGGACAGAAAATGAATTACAACAAGCATGTTCCTTAACAGTATTTTGTAAACAAAAGGGCAGGCACAGAAAGCTACAAGCATCCAACCAAAGATCACATCAGAAGCAGACAAAATGTTGAAAACCATGAAGGTAATTTTGACAGTATTATTTCACACTAAACCCTTAAAAATACACTTGCCACCATATATATATTAATGGGGTAAAGGCAATCGTGGTAAAGGCATAGTAGTTGTAAAAAATAGTTGTTAAAAATGTAGTGGTTTAAACTAAGTAGTGGTTAAGGAGTAGTTGTTTAGACTGTAGTTGTTCAAGTGGTCGTTGTTCCATCATAGAACCGTGGCAAAGTTATGCTCTATACTATATTGCAAATGAAGCTACCTCTTATTCTGTAGCATACCCCAAAGTCTTGTATCAGTTTGATCTTCGTTGCCACTCCTTTATATGTGTGCTCATTTAGATTTATTTCATCTCTCTCTTGTATTTGTTTCCCACTTCTCACATACTGATTTGCTATGTTTGTAAAGGTCTGTTATGGTTATCCCTGTCTACCTCTAGCATTTCCTTTATTATGTTTGAAGCACTAGGGTTTTATCTATGGGCTCAGAATGTGCAGTCAATGTTCAGAGAATTTTGGTGTGAACATTGCCCTTGTTGAATTGGGTACCTGGATTAACCCAGTATTTGTAGCAAAGGCCAGAACAAAGAAAAAGACACCTTAAAAAAAGAAGGTTAAGCCCAAAGAATGTCAAAAAGCTAGTCTGAAAAATTCCAGAAGGATAAAGCTTTATTCACCTTCATCAGGATCAAGTGTTGTAAGCAGGCCTCCATCATCAGTTCTTATGGCTGGTTTTCTCTGGTGTAAATGGGGGAGGGGACCCCATTTCGGTTCCATAGATGTACATTGCAAGGGGAACTCCTTTGGAAATATTCATCACTAGGTTCTTCCTAGTTCACCCAGAGACTACATCCCTCCGGAGTCATTCCAACTAGGACAACAACTAGTTTTTATCTACCCAGTGTGCACCAGTTAGCTTCCTCTGGTATCTGTATATTTATTTGGATTTTTTGTAACACACATAGGGTGCCAGAAGGAGATTTTAGAGAAAGTCCAGGAGCAAAAAGGGGATATGGTGGGGTGAGAGGGGTAGGGAAGGATCATCAAAGCATTTCTCAGTTTCATGCTGTCATCTTTTCAGTTTTCTGGCTAACATGTGATCAGTGTCATACCCTCCTGTTCTGTTCATAGGTCAAGGGCATTTGTTTTTTCAGACCTACAGTGTGTCATAAACCTTCGATCCGGTGATCCGGAAGAACACCTGTAATTCCTCTTCTTGCCACTCTCAGATGCGGAAGCATCAGCAATATACAGACCTACATCTTACAATAAAGGGCAAAGGAATTATTCAACTTACCATTTCACCATGATGCTGATAGAGATACAATGGTCAGTTTAGGGGCCACACTAAGGCCATAGTAGTGCATTTTTGTTGTTTGTAAAAAAAATAACCATTATGTAGGAAAACTCTATTTTAGTGTGAATTCAGCCAGGGCTAGGATACAATCTGTAGATGAGGTGGTCTCTCTCCCTTCTTAAGATACCTTCCAAGTACTTCAAGTATGTTCCCTTGTGGTTTATTGGTGTAGAGGCACCCAACATACACAATGGCAGGGTATGTCCTATTTTGTTAAATAGTTGTGCCTCTTCTATCTTCATCATATATATAGAGTCTGTTGTATAAGTCAATGTCAAGGGTATGAATGGAGTATAAAAAAATCTTTGAAGTTAGATATATTTGAAAGCTTCATGCCTGCTCTTAACTCCAAATACTGGTGAAGTTGTTTGGCTTCATGACCCCAAGGGGTATGTTTTAGCTAATTATGATGTATGTTTACCTATTTAATCACAGTGCTTTTAATTGCATATCAACTACATTGTGGCACAGAAGGTTCCATGGAAACAAAAGTGTAATAAATATCAAATGTCTACTGTGTTGATCATCTGTCGAGTCTGTTATATAGGCCTATGGCAAGGACATGAATGGCTTTATTAAAATGTGTACTTGGCTTTACTTTGGGCCCATAGTCCGATAGTCCGCTTTAATTCTGCCACCATGTTTCCTTGTTGTTTGTCTCTTTCTTTTTCTCTCTTGTTTTTCATTCCTAGCACTAAGAAGCCTCGGTGGACATGCACTTTATTATTAATAACAATAGTAATAATTATAACAATAATAACAACAATAAATTATAGTAATAATAATAATTGTAATGGTCATCTGCCTCTGCTGAAGTCTTTATGAATCTTGAGTAGAAGGGACAAAACTGTTATGTGCTCCCCTTTAATCATAGTCTAGTTCCCTTAGTTCGGGATAAACTCACTCAAGACTGTTATTCAGGTCGTCTGCCTAATCCTTAAATGAAATCATGCAGTTTTCTCTGGATAATTCATATGCAGAGTCGCCAAAATCTTCAGAACCAAAGTGTGAATTGCAGGATTTGTCCAGTACATATCAAGAAACATGAGCTGAATCCTAATGGGCTGGATGTCTAGATCTTATTGTCAATTTGTGGTTTGTTTTTAGATGAATGCATCTTGTTGCTAACCCTACATTATTACGCACATTTAGGGTCCGATTCCGATTCGGGCTGGAAAACGTACCGACCGACTCGGTACGGGAATTTAGTCCGACCGACTCGGACCGGCGCCGCACGACCCGGGTAGTACGATTAAATGAATGTGAAATCCGACAGACTCGGACGGACTAAAAAACGACCGACCGAGCCGGACGGAAACAAGCCATCCGGCCGGGAAATCACGCGAAACGAACCGACCGACACGCACTCGGATTGAACCCGAACGAAACGTACCCGCGAACTCCGACCCGCGTAGTACGATGCTGTGCGTGCAAAACACCACCGACTCGCCCGGAGCACAAGCCGTACGACCGACACGCATACAAAACCCAGCCGAAGCAACCCAATACTACGCGACCGACTCGTACGCCGCATATGAAACCTAGCTGACACACAGCGGGAACGAGTCAGACAAGATCGCACCACACAACTGCAGCGTCCTACTCGGACACAAGAACGACTCGTACATGCACCAAAAACACCAAGGAAAATTTAGAAAAAAAGGGCCAAACAAGCAACCACTAAGCCAATAAATACAGGGAGGGGAAAAAAAATGGAACAAGGACACACCTCCAACTCCACCTACATAAAGGCCACAAATCCCTACCATGATCCTTTGCAAATTCCACTGACCTGCCAGCACACAACACCATCACACAGCAACCACAGACACACTCACAGCTCATACATCACACAAACCACACACCATTACCACAACTACAAATAGCACCCTCACACACACCCAGCTAAACCTACACTCACACCCCCCCACCTGCACACACACAAACACATCAATCACCACCACCACCCATCACCATGCCCCCAAAGAAGAACCATAAGTTCCTAGATTGTGAATTGGAAGTCCTGGTAGACGAGATACTCAGGGTAGAGCCACAGTTGTTTGGTACATTGGTACACCAGACCCCCATGTCGCAGAAAACCAAGATGTGGGCGAGGATTGTCGACAGGGTGAACGTACAATCACCATATTTGCGCACAAAGGAAGACATCCAGAACAGGTGGTATGATGTGCGCAGGAGGGTCCGGGAACTACTCAAAAAGGACTACCTCCTCAGCCAGCACACCGGCAGTGGCCCTCCTGCAAAACCAGTATACCTCAGGCCCTGGGAGGAGAAGGTGCGGGCCATCCTACCACCAGTGAGCGTATACGGACTAACAGACATCCCAGAGCCTGGTGAGTACACAACTAATATATACAATATGGTGTGACAACACACACACATCACAGTCAAGGGGATAGGCAAACCATGCACACTTAGCAAATACACAGCAACCAAAAGATATTCATCCCAAGATGTGAATGCTAGTCAGACAAACACAATACCTGCCATCTCATAGTGACATGTAACTGTGTCATGAGATCTACAAACCTAACAACAAATACAGCAAGGCAGTGGCACAAATAGAACTAACAAACACTCACAGATATCTACCCACCACTAGAACACCACCTCACAGGGAAGCTCACTCAAAGGAAGGAATCCTGTGTATGCTGGTCAAGTCAGTGTAGCCAAAGCATGATGGGAGTGGTAGTCACAGATATTGGTCACACCCACAATTGGCCCATCAACACCACTCTCAACCATGCTCACATCACAGGGAGTGGATAAGGACTCACAAGATGGCTGACACTGGGTACTGCTGTGGGGAGCACAAGGCCCTGCTGGGAACTGTGCACCAACAAACAGCACAACACCTCTGCCTGACATCCTGAAAGCCAACTTGCACTCCCTGCAATGCAAGCACGTTGCATGGTGGAATCCCTGCAATGCAAGCACGTTGCATGGTGGAATATCTGGCTGGGTGGGAAGGAGGACTCACAGCACTGACCGTAGTTACAAGCAGCTCTCCTCACACACCCCCTCAACACTAACTCCACATAACCCACCTGGGAGAATGCAATGCCTCACAGCCTAACTGAAGATCCCACAAAGAACCACCACCCTGGGTTATGCTGTGTGAAGCACAGGGACACTCTTGGGATTTGTAGCCAAACAACTGCCAGGACAACACTCCCAGCCATCCTGTCAGCACAGGAACCCCACCCCACAGGGAAGCAGAGTCAAAAGGAAGGAAGGATGGCCATGCTGGGAAGGGGGGTGGAGGCAATAGCATGATGGGAGTTGTAGGCACAGATATTGTTCACCCTCACAATTGGCCCATCAACACCACTCTGAACCATGCTCACATCACAGGGAGTGGATAAGGACTCACAAGATGGCTGACACTGGGTACTGCTGTGGGGAGCACAAGGCCCTGCTGGGAACTGTGCACCAACAAACAGCAGGACACCACTGCCTGACATCCTGAAAGCCAACTTGCACTCCCTGCAATGCAAGCACGTTGCATGGTGGGATAACTGGGCTGGGGGGAGAAGGAGGCCTGGATGGTAACCAAATACCACCAATGCTGGTCATGCACACACCTCAACATTCACATTGACATGCCACAGGTTGGCAGGACAATGTGCTACACCAATATCACTCACTGACTGTCACTATTTAGGAGAATGCAATGTCCTGGCCCACATCCAGAGGTACAGTCACAACTGTCAGGTGTTTGAACAATTGATGCCAGTAGAAACATAACATACAATCTGTGTCTCTTCCCAAAACAGGAGATGATGGGGACACAGCAGCAGACCAGGAGGACTCCCTGTCCCAGGCTCCGGGGAACTGAGCTCACTGGTGTGGATCAGCCTCTGCACTCCTCGGATGGCGAAGAACCAGCTGGACCCTCCGGTGTGAGTCATCATGCAGCACCAGCAGGACCAACATCCGCACCCCCTGTACCCACCCCTCCAACAACTGCCAACACACAGGCCACCCCTGCCAACACGGACACACCAAGGACCACAGATGACAACAGCGCACGGACCCAGGCCCAAACTGGAGCTGCTGACAACGAGCCCAGGAACAACACCCAAGTGGGCCCACGGTCACCTGTGCGTGCCACTGCAGGTCCTGCACATGTCGCCAGGGGTTGTGTGAGGGGTGAGAGACATAGGTCTCTCCTTGCAGAGGGGTCTGGACTGTATGATGACCCACAACTGGCACGCATCGTGGATGCGTACCAGACTAGCACCGGAGAGGTCAGCCAGGTAGTGGGGATCCTCAAGGACATACAACAGCAGCAGGCTGCCCATCATGCCCGCTTGGACTCCCACATGTCCCGTGTCGAGACACACATGTCACGTGTCGAGACACACATGTGTGGCATGGAGTCCAAGTGGGACACATTGGAACAACTGACAGCGGTGCATAGGGACATACTGACATGCCTCCGCCAGATCAGCACCAACATGGCCTCACCTCCCTGTGTGCCCACAACATCTGCTGCTGAAACAACTGCAAATGCCACAGGGAGGGAGGAGGACTCTGGCAGAGAGTCCCCTGCACCGCCGCAGCCTGCACCTGAGGGTCCCCCCCCCCAAGAAGAGGGGCCGTCCGAGGAGGCCAAACTGAGAGGCCGATGGCCATCTACATCCCCCAGGAAGCCAACACCTGTTCTGGAACCTTTCCTCTGTGTGCATACTGCACGCCCTGTTGAAGCCAAGCCAACTCTCCCACATGACATAGGGAGCTCTAGTTGACCAAATGTATCAGATGACTGTGGACTTTACTCTGGACTTTTCAGCTACCAAGACTTCCAATTCACATGGGAACTTTGGATCCAAATTTCTATGTACAGCACCCACCATCCTGTGCACCATCCTCACACCTGTATGTAAATAAACTCACCAATACACCATATCTGCCTCTGTTGTGATTCCAACGTGGTTTTTGTCATGTAGATGTTGATCTTCTAAATTACACTGTGCATGCTAACTGCTACAGCAAGTCCAACACTGTCATGTCAGTCATGGCGACGTGACACATATGAGGGAGACACACCACTAGGGCCACAAAACACATACACACCAGGGCCATCAGACTCATCACCTATACTGATGTTGCAACGAAGTACAGTGGAATGTACAGACACGCCACCTATTCACAGTCACTGTCAACTAGACAACAGGTGCAGTAAGCAAATGTCAGTCAGATGTGTGACTACAGACAACGCACATCCCAAAGTCAAGCACAGGTTTATTACACATTTCCAACATGCAGTTTCCACTACAAATGCAAGCTAATCCAACCTGGCTGTGGCCACAAAGTCAAAAAGTGCAGAAGATACAAAGTCCAGGGGTGTGTGGCACATCACCTGTAGGGAAACGACTGCTTCCACCTTGGAAGTTGAATCATGGATTCGGGGGATCCAAGTTGATCAGACAACTCCAGCAGCACCCTGTGAAGGACAGACATGACACAGTCAAAACCACTGAAGAACAGCACAGAACGGCAATACTCATGTCTAATACATGTCACGAGATAACTACACAAAACCAAGTTAGCATGTCAACACTGTTGGGCAGTACAGACCACCTGCAAGGACACATCGCTGCACGCATCCAGTCAAGTAGCACATGGCCACACTCAAACAGCACCAGAGCACCACACACACATATCATGCAAACTCAAATCATTGACATTACAACTCTCTGGAAACTCACATTCAGCTGAAGAAGTTGGTGATGAGCTGTGTACGGACATCACCATCATCATCATCTTCACTGGCATCGTGACCCAGGCCAGGATCTTCCACAGGTGGCGGACGTTGGTCATCGTCATCCAGGAGGAGAGGCAACTCCTTCTGCACTGCCAGGTTGTGTAGCATGCAGCAGACGATGACAATCTTGCACACCTTTGCTGGGGCATATGGGAGGGCCCCTCCTGTCTTGTCCAGGCAGCGGAAGCGGCTCTTCAGGAGACCAAAGGTCCGCTCAATCACCCTCCTCGTCCGACCATGTGCCTCATTGTAGCGCATCTGGGCTGGTGTCACAGGGTTCCTGAGGGGTGTCAGCAACCACGGCATGTTGGGGTATCCCGAGTCACCTACAGACAGACAATTGCACATTAGCCGATTTGAAAATGTGTGCGGAAAACAACATAGCAGAACACACACAATGGTACAAAGTCAGTACACACCAACAAGCCAGGCACGCTGGTTCGGCATCTGTGACATCATCCTCGGGATGCGACTACTCCTCATCACGTAGGCATCGTGTGCAGAACCGGGAAACGGGCACACACATGTGAGATGGTCATATCTGCAAGACATACCACCAGAGCATTGATCGAATGGTAATGTTTACGGTTGCGGTATGCCTGCTCATGTGCCTGTGGTGGTATCAAAGACACATGTGTCCCATCAATGGAGCCAATTACATGTGGCATCCTCCCCAGGGCATAGAAGTCACTCTTGACGTCAGTGAGTCGTTGACGTGTTGGGAAATAGATGTACTGGTTGAGGTATCTCAACATTGCCCCCAAAACATCGCGTAGCACACGGCTGAACATAGTCTGTGACATCCCACCAGTAGTTGCCACAGTGTGTTGAAAGGTACCGGTGGCAAAGAAGTGTAGGGCTGCCATCACCTTCACCTTGGGGGTCAGCGCTGTAGGATACGGCCGGCCAGGCTGCAAATGTGGGGCCAACCGCACTTCCAAATCCTCAATCAGCTGCCTGGTGAAGCGGTACCGTCGGATGCTGTCACGTTCCACCATCGTTGCCAGGTCTGGGAATGCTCGATGGACAGCAGGAGCCCAGCAGTGCATAGGTGAAGAAAGCAAGATTGTCAGTCACCCCCCCAATGTGCCGTTCACCATACTCAATTTCACATGACACATCATCAACATACACAAGTACTTGATGTGTGTGTCGTCCCGTTTGGACATATATGGCACCTACATGGACATCATCTAACATCTCTCTGTTCAACAAGTGTTGACAACTGGTTCCAGGGTGTACTATGGGACACCATTAGGCTGTGTCACAGTACACATTAACTGCTCTCACGTTCCACACACATAACACAGTGACATGTCTGGACAGATGCTCCACAGGCATCACAGCTCATTGACAGGTAGATTCCCAGGGAGCCTGTCTTGCCACATGGACACTGGCATGACATGGCGTATCATGTACACGTCAGAAAAACAAACATGACACCCACAGGTGGTGCCCCATAGACAGTGTGGACTGGGTGTGGTGTTGTAGGTGTGCCCCTGAGTCCCTGGAAAGTAAATGTGGCTGGCATAGGTTCACCAGTGACCAGCATGGTGACATATGCGTGTGACCTGTCCTGGTACACGTTGTAGAGCAATGGACCGATCGGTGTGCCCGGCCGGCCCATTGCATTGAATGTGAGCGGGTACGCATTGTATGCCTGGTACGCGTTGCACAGCAATGGACCAATCGGTGTGCCCGCACGGACCATTGCATTGAATGTGAGCGGGTACGCGTTGTATGCCTGGTACGCGTTGTACAGCAATGGTCCAATCGGTGTGCCCGCACAGACCATTGCATTGAATGTGAGCGGGTACGCGTTGTACAGCAATGGACCGATCGGTGTGCCCGCACGGACCATTGCATTGAATGTGAGCGGGTACGCGTTGTATGCCTGGTACGCGTTGTACAGCAATGGTCCGATCGGTGTGCCCGCACGGACCATTGCATTGAATGTGAGCGGGTACGCGTTGTACCGCAATGGTCCGATCGGTGTGCCCGGCCGGCCCATTGCATTGAATGTGAGCGGGTATGCCTGGAACGTTGCACAGCAATGGACCGATCGGTGTGCCCGCAAGGACCATTGCATTGAATGTGAGCGGGTACGGCGTTGTACAGCAATGGTCCGATCGGTGTGCCCGCACGGACCATTGCATTGAATGTGAGCGGTGCACGCGTTGTATGCCTGGTACAGCGTTGTACAGCAATGGTCCGATCGGTGTGCCCGCACGGACCATTGCATTGAATGTGAGCAGGTACGCGTTGTATGCCTGGTACGCGTTGTACAGCAATGGTCCGATCGGTGTGCCCGCACGGACCATTGCATTGAATGTGAGCGGGTACGCGTTGTACAGCAATGGTCGATCGGTGTGCCCGCACGGACCATTGCATTGAATGTGAGCGGGTGCAGCGTTGTATGCCTGGTACGCGTTGCACAGCAATGGACCGATCTGTGTGCCCGCACGGACCATTGCATTGAATGTGAGCGGGTACGCGTTGTATGCCTGGTACGCGTTGTACAGCAATGGTCCGATCGGTGTGCCCACACGGACCATTGCATTGAATGTGAGTGGGTACGCGTTGTACAGCAATGGTCCGATCGGTGTGCCCGCACGGACCATTGCATTGAATGTGAGCGGGTACGCGTTGTATGCCTGGTACGCGTTGCACAGCAATGGACCGATCGGTGTGCCCGCACGGACCATTGCATTGAATGTGAGCGAGTGCAGCGTTGTATGCCTGGTACGCGTTGTACAGCAATGGTCCGATCGGTGTGCCCGCACGGACCATTGCATTGAATGTGGCCAGTGCAGCGTTGTACAGCAATGGTCCGATCGGTGTGCCCGGCCGGCCCATTGCATTGAATGTGAGCGGGTACGGCGTTGTATGCCTGGTACGTTGCACAGCAATGGACCGATCGGTATGCCCGCACGGACCATTGCATTGAATGTGAGCGGGTACGCGTTGTACAGCAATGGTCCGATCGGTGTGCCCGCACGGACCATTGCATTGAATGTGAGCGGGTACGCGTTGTATGCCTGGTACACGTTGTACTGCAATGGTCCGATCGGTGTGCCCGCACGGACCATTGCATTGAATGTGAGTGGGTACGCGTTGTACAGCAATGGTGTTGTATGCCTGGTACGCGTTGTACAGCAATGGTCCGATCGGTGTGCCCGCACGGACCATTGCATTGAATGTGAGCGGGTACGCGTTGTATGCCTGGTACGCGTGCACAGCAATGGTCCGATCGGTGTGCCCGCATGGACCATTGCATTGAATGTGAGCGGGTACGCGTTGTATGCCTGGTACACGTTGTATAGCAATGGTCCGATCGGTGTGCCCGCACGGACCATTGCATTGAATGTGAGCGGGTACGCGTTGTATGCCTGGTACGCGTTGCACAGCAATGGTCCGATCGGTGTGCCCGCACGGACCATTGCATTGAATGTGAGCGGTGCACGCGTTGTATGCCTGGTACGCGTTGTACAGCAATGGTCCGATCGGTGTGCCCGCACGGACCATTGCATTGAATGTGAGCGGGTACGCGTTGTACAGCAATGGTCCGATCGGTGTGCCCGCACGGACCATTGCATTGAATGTGAGCGGGTACGCGTTGTATGCCTGGTACGCGTTGCACAGCACTGGACCGATCGGTGTGCCCGGCCGGCCCATTGCATTGAATGTGAGCGGGTACGCGTTGTACAGCAATGGACCGATCGGTGTGCCCGGCCGGCCCATTGCATTGAATGTGAGCGGGTACGCGTTGTATGCCTGGTACGCGTTGTACAGCAATGGTGCGATCGGTGCGCACGCATTGGCTGGGGCCTGGCATGGCAACGGACGCGTTTTTGAAGCTTCAACGAGTCTGATGCAGTGAATTTAGTTGGCCAGCCACAACAATGTTGCAAATTCATGGGTGTCATGAAGTTGAAATTTTTGAAGGATGCTGTGGGCGTGTCTTGGTGCTGTAATTCCATGGATTGGTCAGATTCATAAGATGCATACGACTTGGACCTATCACTTAGGACACATGGCACAGTATCTGCCTGTGCAGCACACATATAATGCTGGCTGTTCCCCTGAGGGCTCACTTGCCTGCACTACATGCTCCAGGACGACATCTGCCACTACACTGCTGCTGTCTCTGCATCCTCTGGCTACTGCAATGGCACGTACTGTGGAGAGAGCCCCAGCCTTCACCCATGAGGAGAACCAGGCCCTGCTGGACAACCTCCTTCCACAGTACAGCAAGCTGTATGGGACACCAGGGGAGCAGGTGAGTGTGCTGTCCACTGCCTTACTAATTGTGCATGTTGCCTGACTAGCAGGATTTACAGTGTGCACACCACTGGCTAGCATGCTCACTGAGTAGTACTCACCCCCCAAAGTGTGTAGTCACATGCACTGAACAGGTACAGTGGAGTAACAGTGCATTCAAACAAGGTTCACTTCCCATGCAATGATACCATGTAGTAACTGCTGGCAAACTGTCCATAGCCCTCGTTGCACTGCCTGTGTACATCATATGCCCCTGTGATTGAGACATGTATTACCAACTGTGTGATGCACGGATATGTTGCATGTGTAGTAATGGCCTTTTCACTTTGTCATCCTCACAGGTTGATGCCCATCAGAAGCAGGATATCTGGCTGGCCATCGTCCGGGCAGTCAGATCCGTGGGAGTCTACAAGCGCCGGATCCGCAACTGCCAGAAGAGGTGGCAGGACCTTCGGGGCTGGAACCGGAGGATTGCAAGGGTCCAGCTGAAGCTGTCGCCTCCTCGCAGGAGGGGCGGACACCGGACCCTGACCCCCCACATGCTCCAGATCCTGCCGGTGGTCTTCCCGGAGCTGGATGGGCAGCTGAAGGGCAGACAGCAGCAAGGAGGGGTGAGTCAAAGACTGCACTGTGAACTCTGTCTGACATTCTATGTGCCCTCCTGTGGCGTGGTTAAACTTCCCCAGTACATCAGTCTTGTTGTCCAGTACCCATGTCCCTCTATTGTGACATGGCCACTACCCATCTGATAGGCCGGTGTGCTCCTTACGCTCAGGATAATTGTGTCACTCGGGTACAGGGTCCTTGCATTTTGCTTTGCTCAAGGTGGGTGACAGCTTTTGTTCACGTGATATTGTGTTAGCCTTCATGGGTGGGTCAATTGCTCACACAATGCCTGAGTCGTGCAATGTAGTCTGGGTGTAACTTTGATATGTGATCCACTTGCAGATCAGAATCACCACATGTCCCAGGGGTATTTGCCATACCCCCATGCTGCGGGTGGGTAAAATGTTTGGGCCTCAGGAGTATGTATGTCAAGTGTGTCACACATGCCTAGCCACCTGCCTACTGACCAGGGCTCATCCATCTTGCAGGTGGAGCCGGACAGTCATGCCTACTCCAGGGCATACAATACACTCTGTACTCCCACTCCCGTGTATCAGCTGACATGCTGTGCTCAGTGAAATGTTCCCTCAGGTGTCTGCCTCTGTGTCGTTGTGCTGTGACTACGTAGTCGGGACTCCTGTGATGTTTATCAGTTAGGGGTCAGCATGCCATCTGCTATTGGACCATGTGAGACAAGACTTCTGTGACTTATAGGTGTTTGATCACATGACTGTGCAGACAGGTGTATGCCACTGTGACTTACAGGCAGCTGTTTTTCACTCTCAGCACACTGTGAGGTGCTCATGTTCAGAGAGTTGTGTTTCATGTCCCCCATATGTCCAATTGGTATGACGTGGACAAATAGTAGTTCAGATGATGTGGTTTTTGGGGGATGGACATGTGCACTTGTCAGTTACATTACTTGCCTTCCCCATGTCCTAGGATTGTGACACAGTGCAGACTGTTGTTGGCTGGCTGCCATGTGACTGGAGACAGTGATGTATGACTTTGCAGGCATGCCTGTGTCATGGCATTAAACTTCCTAAGAGTGATCCTGCAGGGGAGTGACATGTGCAACATGCACCCCATTGTGGCATTGACTATCCGGACATGGGTGCTTCATGGGGTCTGGTGCTGGTATGCATCACATGCATTTCTATTTAGACTCTGGCCGTCCATTTATACAGACACCTGCACTGACTCAGTGGCAAGAGATGTGACGTGGGCATGTTCACATACTTCACCGTGTTCTCAGCAATGTCCAACTACTGTGTAGGTGGTGCATGTGTCCACACTGGGGTATTACCATCAGACAGGCACCAGACCCATGGGTGCAAGGGCAGGAGGGGTGTGAGTTCCATGGTTGACCATCAGACTGACAATTGGCTTCTCCTAATCTGTGTGATGATTTTTGGCAATGTTCTACTAGAGATGCCAGGGCTTGCTCTGTTATGTGCTGTACTTACTGTGGTGTGTGCGGTCAGTGCAGGTGACTGATGTTTGTCTGTTTCCCTAATTGTTTGCAGATACATCCACAGCCACAGGAGGGGACAGCTCCACGGACCAGGAGGAGCAGCGGAGCCAGACTGGGTCAGCGTCCGACGAGTGGTCAGAGGGACCCAGTGGCACGGAGGGCGAGGGAGCCACACCGAGGAGTCCTCAGCACCATCCACCTCAGCTGGGGACCACAGCAGCTCGGAGGATGACTCCCTTGTGGATGCGGGTGTCAGCAGCCACAACACCCCAGCTAGTCTGTCTGACCCCGCCACCACCACCACCGCCCTCCCATTGGCTCCCATTCCTGAGGTCCGTGGAGGCTCCCGTGCTCGGGAGCGTGTCTCCTTCAAGCCAGGCACCGCACCCCCTGCCCCTGTGTCCCCTGCTGCCCTGAGTGAGGAGTCTGTGTACCTCCTTCGGCAGCTCCATGTAGGGCAGACAGCAATGCTGACTGTCCTCCATGCACACACCACTCTGTTGACACAGCTGGTGTCGTTCATGGAGGGCATCTCAACGGGTATGTCTGCCCTACAGAGGAGCAATAGGTCCATGGACTCCTCCCTGACGGCAGCAGTGTCCCTCCTCCAACAGTCCCTCACCCCTCCCACCTCTGCCCCATCCACACTTCCTACCACCCTACCTGTCCAAAGCACATGCACACCTGCACAATCACCCAAACACACAGACACGAGCAGCACACACACACCCAAAACCAAGGCAAGACGTGCACACAAGCATCCTCAGGGGACTGATTCCACACACACAGGGGATGGGGAACTGACACACACACAGGCAACCACAGTCACTCCGCAATCCTCAAGATCCTCTCCCTCCAAGACCCCTTCCCTTGCCTCACCTGCAACCCCACATACACAGCAGCTCTTCCTCTCTGACCTCGGCCTCTTCCCCTCCAAACCCGCTGATCCAGCATACTGGGGGAAGAGGAAGTCCACACACAGAGAGGGGAGTGCCCCTCGCCCCCGGACACCCTCCCCCAGGCGCAGGCAGAGTGAGCCCCCCACCCGCAAGTCTCCCCGGACCCGGAAGAGCAAGACACTGCCACCGCCCTGCAAGTCACCCACCCAGTCTCTCACCTCCATCCCCCAGGCCACCACTCCACAGGTTCCACCGCCACACCCTGCCCCAGGTTCCCCCACACACCGATACCGCATCCCCAAACTGCTCAGGCCCTCCCCCCCTGCCACTTGCTCTTCCACCCCCAAACCAGACGCTCTGCCTGTATGTGCCACTGGTGTGGAGACCGTGTCCCCCCTCTGTCCTGCCCAGCTCTTCTGCCCCCTTCCACTCCCTTGGAGTCATGCACTGCGGTGGAGTCCACAACAACCCCGTCTGACTCGGGCACTGCATTGGGGACCCAGTCCACTCCATTTGACCAGCCCACTGCAGTGGTTGCAGCACCAACACCATCGGACTTGGGCCCTGCGGTGGTGCCAGCCCCCCCTGAGTCAGACACCTCCACTGCAGTTGCCGGTGACACTCCTGCACCCACCTCACCTTCCCTGCCTCCTTCTGGCATCCCCTGATCCTGTCCCTGCGGTGCCTGGCCTGCCCCTCGTATGCCCCTCCAAGGGGGATGTCCCTTGTCGGTACCTGTGCAGGCAAGCAATTGGTGACAAGTTGTCACACATCACCCTGTTGGGACTGTGTATTTGGACTGGACATTGGCCGTAGTTAATTTTGGACTTTTGATTTCAGTTGCACACTTGCTGAATAAAGCCTCTTTTTGTTTACTTGTGGTTAATCTTTGGTGGTACATGATGTAGATGTGTAGAATCATGCATTTGCTGTTGTAATTGTGTTCAGATCAGGTAAATGAAGTTTTTCTGTGATGGGCTCCATGTGATCCATGGGATATGTGTCCTAATCTAGTCTGGATCTATAGCATCCCTTGCTGCAGTCTGAGGGTGTAATGTTCAGCATTTGACACAGGGATGTACGTTTAGCATTTGTAGATTACCATCTTTGTCCTACACTGTTGCACATCTGTTGGGCTTACCACTGTCCAATGTTCCTAGTACCCTGACTGTGTGCCCGTCTCCACTGGACATGCAGTTTTGCACATCAATTTTGGAGGACTCATCTGTGTATACAGTACAACTGGATTGCCACGTGTTTTGGGTGTATGCAGATGACTGATGTGACACTCCCGTACCCAGGCTGATGTGAGCAGAGGCTTCTGTGTGTTGTAGTTGTTGACTCACTGACGGAGTGTCCTGCTGACATGTTTGAGTCGTGCACAGACAAGGTTTGGCACAGCGGACCTTCCGCAGGAGTGGAGTGCCCTCATGGCTGTGTGTAATCTGGTGACATTGCGTGTGCCCGTGTTGTGTGTTGTGTGAGCATGTCTGTGCATGTTCCCTTCCCTTTTCATACACAGGTTGTGTCCCTAGGGATGTTCCTGTTTGTGATGCTTGCAGAGTTGGTATGTGTTCATCCAGCATCTTGGACCTGGTTTCTCCGTGATGTGGGTGCATGGCAAACTGATGTTCATGAGGTTGTCATCCCAGGTTGTCTTTGTTGTCAGGGCTGGGGATGTGGGCAAACGCTGATGGGACACATTCAGGATTCCCCTTGGCACTTGTTGTTTACACAAGTAATGTGATTTTGAATTTGTGGTAGCTTTCAGTGATTGTGACGCGTTGTGTGTGTGACTGCTGCCACTCCTCAGGGTCAGAGCTGCAATGTTGGAAGTTGTGTACGTGTGTTCTTTGTGTCTCACCTTGGCTTCTTCGTTGGTGTGTGACTATGGCCAGGATCCCATTGTTTGTGGTGGATTTCACATCATGCGCATGTACGGCGTACTGTGCTGTGTGTCATACATAGACGAGTCATGTTAAGTGGGCATGTGTGATGGGTTTCTGCACCTTAGTTCCCCCACCACCCCTGGGATTGTCATGGGTGCATGTGCAATGTCACCAGTCCATGTGAGCTTCACTGCTGCACATTGGTGGAGATCAGGGTGTGTGGTGTTGAGTGTGCAAATGTGAGTTGTTGCACGGCTAGACCACTACCTCCATATTGGCCTTGGCTGGCAGGCCCTGCTGATTGATTGGAGCTTGTGTAGGTGTGATGGTAGTTTGTAGCTGAGGACACATGGCTGTGGTTCACAGTGTGATCAACATCTACCTTTGTCATCACAGTGGAATTGTCATGCAGGCTAGTGTCTGCACAATGTGGGGTCCCTGGGGGTAGTGCTGTGGTGGGTGTGTCTTTTGCTGTGTTAGATGCTGTTCCTACAAGCTTGTGTGACATGTGTAATTTGGGCTCACTCTCATCTAACAATGCCAGATTGCCCACATAGGGGAATCCAATCCATGAGTTACTTGTGTGTGGCACTGTATACACATCTGTGTAATTGGGATTCAGGCCTCCTCATGTGTTGTGTGGTTGCCTGGGGACACTGGCACACACCCCCATCACCTGTTGTGTTTGATATGCAGTGTGAGTCTGCCTGTTTGTGTTAGTGCATTTGCATCACTGCATTGGCATTTCTGTAGTGTGCCATTGGCTTTATGTTGTTTGGTGATTTTCCCCTGCTCTCCCTGGGACTCCTGGGTCATCAGTCTGCACAATGATCATGGTTTGTATGTCCCATTGCTGCCATGGTATGGTATTTGTTCACCTGACATCGACAGTCTCCACAGGTTATATACATTTGTGTGTCCATAGGTGCAGATATGTGGGTCAGCATCATGATGGTCACTTCTGTCATTGTGTAATTGGCTGATTGTTGGCAATGTGGACCCCCATGTGTGATGTTTGTATGCACATGGCCAAAACGATGTTTCTGTGTCACTGCACTGTTAGCCTCGCCCAATCTATGTTGCAATGGGACACAAGCACTACTATGCCACTGATGTTTTAGTTGTTGTGTGACCAGGATTCATCCATACAGTTTGTCTTTGGCAGCTTTTACCATGCCTACACTTACCTTATGATCACCGTGGTGATGGTGCTTTGGGCCCCATTGCCACACTGATCAAAAGGTGCATCAGCCATGGACCCCCACACTTACCTTTTGGTGACTGTGGTGATGGTGCTTTAGGCCCCATTGCCACACTGATCAAAAGGAGCATCAGCCATGGACCCCACACTTACCTTTTGGTGACTGTGGTGATGGTGCTTTAGGCCCCATTGCCACACTGATCAAAAGGTGCATCAGCCTTGGACCCCACACTTACATTTTGGTGACTGTGGTGATGGGGCTTTGGGCCCCATTGCCACACTGATCAAAAGGTGCATCAGCCTTGGACCCCACACTTACATTTTGGTGACTATGGTGATGGGGCTTTGGGCCCCATTGCCACAGTGGCCATGGTCGGTTTGTATTGTGGAGGCCACACACTTTTATGTGTCACACATGTGATAGTGGGTCACATTGTATGTTCATTGTCATGTTTTGTGTTGTTGGCATTTGACATGGACTACACACGCTTGTCATGTTGTTTGGGTGGATGTAATTTTCTGTGATTCCTTATGTGGGAGTATGCTGGTTGTGTCATGCATTACCCGTCCTATGAGTAGGGGTGGTGGTAGTGGCAGGCATCCAGCCCCCATGAGTGGGGATGGTAGTAGTGATAGGCATCCAGCACCCCATGAGTGGGGATGGTAGTAGTGGCAGGCATCCAGCCCCCATGGGTGGGGATGGTAGTAGTGATAGGCATCCAGCCCCCATGAGTGGGGATGGTAGTAGTGATAGGCATCTAGCCCCCCATGAGTGGGGATGGTAGTAGTGACAGGCATCCAGCCCCCATGGGTAGAGGGGTAGTAGTGACAGGCATCCAGCCCCCATGGGTAGAGGTGGTAGTAGTGGTAGGCATCTGGCACCCCCTGAGTAGGGGTGGTAGTGGTGGTGGGCATCCAGGCCCCCATGGGTAGAGGTGGTAGTAGTGACAGGCATCCAGCCCCCATGGGTAGAGGTGGTAGTAGTGGTAGGCATCTGGCACCCCCTGAGTAGGGGTGGTAGTGGTGGTAGGCATTCAGCCCCCCATGGGTAGAGGTGGTAGTAGTGGTAGGCATCTGGCACCCCCTGAGTAGGGGTGGTAGTAGTGGTAGGCATCTGGCACCCCCTGAGTAGGGGTGGTAGTGGTGGTAGGCATCCAGCCCCCCATGGGTAGAGGTGGTAGTAGTGACAGGCATCCAGCCCCCCCCCCGGGTAGGGGTGGTGGTAGTGACAGGCATCCAGCCCCCCATGGGTAGAGGTGGTAGTAGTGGTAGGCATCTGGCACCCCCTGAGTAAGGGTGGTGGTAGTGGTAGGCATCTGGCACCCCTGAGTAGGGGTGGTAGTGGTGGTAGGCATCCAGCCCCCATGGGTAGAGGTGGTAGTAGTGGTAGGCATCTGGCACCCCCTGAGTAGGGGTGGTAGTGGTGGTGGGCATCCAGGCCCCCATGGGTAGAGGTGGTAGTAGTGACAGGCATCCAGCCCCCCATGGGTAGAGGTGGTAGTGGTGGTAGGCATCCAGCCCCCATGGGTAGAGGTGGTAGTAGTGACAGGCATCCAGCCCCCATGGGTAGAGGTGGTAGTAGTGGTAGGCATCTGGCACCCCCTGAGTAGGGGTGGTGGTGGTGGTAGGCATCCAGCCCCCCATGGGTAGAGGTGGTAGTGGTGGTAGGCATCCAGCCCCCCATGGGTAGAGGTGGTAGTAGTGACAGGCATCCAGCCCCCCATGGGTAGAGGTGGTAGTAATGGTAGGCATCTGGCACCCCCTGAGTAGGGGTGGTAGTGGTGGTGGGCATCCAGGCCCCTAGGTGTATATGTGGCTATGGTGATGGCCATCCCGCCCCTATGGTGCTGCTGTTGCTGGTGTAAGTAATTTCTGCATCCCTCTGTGTGTGTGTGTGTGATATGTCGGGTACGTGTAGTTTGTTTTTGTTGTTGATGTCTGACTTACCTTCTGCGCCGTACGCGTCCGTGCCTGTTTCGGTAATAGATGTAGAATATTGGTAGGATCGGCATGATGGGATTCATGGTTGGTTCGTCTCGTTCGTCTTTCTCTTTGCTTCGCCTCGTCCTCGTCGCTGGCGTGTTCGTCTTGTAGCCGTGGATCGTCTTGTGGCGCGAATCAGAGCTTATGTGCGCCTCTCCCGGATGCTTTGACGTGCCGTGCGTAGCGACGGGTTCGGCGCGTACGGAAAGCGCATCGTACTTGTCCGGCCGGACGGGGCTGCATTTTGGCTTCCGTGAGACTCAATTTTGCGTTTCCGGATCCGCCTCGGTCGGAGAACAGGACCTGTATTGGGTGAGTACGACTGGGTCGGAATTTGGGCAGTTGTGCGCATCGTACTTGCTCGTTCGGACGTATGTGCGAATCGGTCGGGAAACAGGCATTCGCCTGGCTTTTTTCCCGGCCGAATGGTATTAGGTGCGCCTCCGACCGGGATCGACCCCATAGTGTTCTAGGGAGTCTAGGATTGTAGGCAGCATTTTTCTTTATATGTCTTTGTTGAGGTGAACTCCTAATTATTGCATTTTTTTTGCAAACAGGCGGTACAATGCTTACAGTTATTAGGTCATATAAGAGCAATTTGAGATTGAAAACCAAAAGTGCAATATAATGGTAAAAAACAATAGAGGAGTGAAAGGCAAATGCTAATTCTGCAAAGGAGAGAGCTCTAGTCTTCCAGTGGTAAAGAAGAAAGCATGATTGTGATATTTGTCCATGGCTTGCTTTGCTCTGATCTAGGAGTGGTAGCCGATTGAATCTAGAAAATTCCCATCTAGCAACTCTCCAATTACTTTTATCCATTACATTATGTTATGTTACCAAATACCGAAGGAGATGTCCTAGTGCTATATAAACCACAGAAATGAGACCCCCGTATAAATCAGGTAGACAATGCTGCTATACTACTAGAACTCAGCTCCACAAAGCCTAAATTATTTAAAAGCAAGGTATTTAACGCTTTCCTGAACTTAAGTAACGAAGGAGCAAGCCGTATGGGGCATGGTAGCACATTCCAGAGCTTTACTGCTCTCTCTAAAAAGGCTTTGCACCTGAGTGAGCCCGTTTGAATCTAGGGACAACCAGCAGTTGTGCTCCAGAGGAGCATAGTTAGGGTGAAGGTGCATATTTGCAAAATTTCTGAATCAAATAATCCGAACCGCTGTGATGAACTGCTTTAAACACAAGACAGTGGGACTTAAAATAACCCTCTTTTTCACTGGGAACCAATGCAAAGATTTTAATGCCTCAGTGGTAGAAGAGAAGTGTGGGAGCCCCAAGGGCAACCTGGCCGTGGCATTTTATATTCTTTCAAGCTTCTTAAGAAGTCCTCCATCCAGCCCCAGGGATAGAGATTTGCAATTGCCCAAGCGACTTAGTATAGTCACCGGGAACACCACTCGGTGGGCAGATTTGGGAAGGAAGGGCTGAATCTTCCTAAGCAGTTACAGGAGAAAAAAAACAAACTCGTTGATGCCACATGTTTTACTTGCTTCACTAGGGACAGTTCTGATTCTAGGTTGAGCCCCAGATTTTTAAACATTTTATCTGGAGTTGGCTTGCTCAACTAACTGCTAGGCCAAAAATCCAATGGCAATAAGTACGGAATACAAGAATGTTTAATCAACAGTACCTCTATCTTGTTAAATTTGAGCGAGTTGGTCTTCAGCCAGTTAGACACCGCTGCCATATACTACGTTTGTAGGGTTTGACTTTCCATGCAAAAAATATGTTGGATGTTTATGATTTTGAAAATTTATTTCACGCATGGCTTGCTACTTTCATAAGGAATTTACTGAGTTCCATATTCTCATTTTGCAAGAGTGTAAATAAAAAAAAAAGAAACTTAGTACTCTCATTTTTTTGTATTGTTTTCCAAGTGTTAAAAGTTGTGTTTCGACTTGTTAAAATTCACATTAAAGACAAACACATATATACTATGCAATACACAGTCATAGTTAATTCTAATAACGACAGCTGACTAATAATCATTATAATTTAAAATACAAATATTAGCCCATTTACAATTTTAAAAGCATATTTGTTTTAACTAAAGGTTGATAGGCTCTCAAATTACAGATTATTAAGGGGTTAATCACAATTTGGACAGAAACTTTATGCTTACTACATGATATGATTGTGGCCACTGAGTGTGAGATCATACACATGTAATGATGTTGCTGGTAAATATAGTGATCCTAATTAGGCCTGGGCAAAATGTTATTTACACCAGAGTAATCAGATTAGTTTTGCTAATTTCATGTTACTCTTGTAATGCGAAACTACTGTTAATTACAAGATTATGCCTGTTCATGTAATTTGGAGAAATCTGGGGTAAAAGGGCCCAATTCACAGAACTAACTTACGACAAAATCCTAAACTTACTACCATTTTGGTATTCACAGAATGAACTTACTCATTTTGGTATTCACAGAATGAACTTACTCATTTTGGTATTCACAGAAGGCACTTACACATTTTGTGTGAACTTACACATTTTGTGTAACTTACTCATTTTGTGTAACTTACACATTTTGGTATTCACAGAAGGCACTTACTCATTGATGAGTAAGTGCCTTCTGTGAATACCAAAATGAGTAAGTTCATTCTGTGAATACCAAAATGGTAGTAAGTTCATTCTGTGAATACCAAAATGCTAGTAAGTTCATTCTGTGAATACTAAAATGGTAGTAAGTTCATTCTGTGAATACCAAAATGAGTAAGTTCATTCTGTGAATACCAAAATGAGTAAGTTCATTCTGTGAATACCAAAATGGTAGTAAGTTGATTCTGTGAATACCAAAATGAGTAAGTTCATTCTGTGAATGCCAAAATGAGTAAGTTCATTGTGTGAATACCAAAATGAGTAAGTTCATTCTGTGAATGCCAAAATGGTAGTAAGTTTAGGATTTTGTCGTAAGTTAGTTCTGTGAATCAGGCCCAAAATGTCTACCCAAGAGCACAGGAATAGAGCGACAATGGCTGGTCGCTGCTGCTGTTCATGTTCTGTTGCACTTAGCACTATTGTTATAGCACAAAATGCATCTTCATGAAAATATCGCTAAATGCAGGATTACGCTCCTCGTGTAATTCTATGTAATCTTGCCTAATTTTTCTGTAAATTAAGCTGCATCAAATTACTCGAATTACGTCCACCCCTAAATTTTGCCACAAATATTGCTTTGCTTCCATGCTTTTTAAATCACATTATTTAAAAGTTATTACTCCCTGATGGCCCATCAAAACACAGTTTACAGAAGTTGTCAGTCATATTCTGGACAACAACACTAGGCTAAATATATAAAATAAATTGTGTTCACTGATCTTTCGGCACTTGCGTTCAATCCCACAGTTTTTTTTAATCAAATTAACTGCTTCAATAAAGAATTTTTTAGCATTGACATAAATATTATTGGAAGCCCCAGTCACGCAAAGATGACGTGCTTCAACCACTGTACAAACGTTAGAAACTCTAAAAAGTCCTAATATGTCCTAGCCTAAAGACACATTTCTTTGTCTCTTTAGGCTAGGACATATAGTTAATGAATGCAAATGTTTTAGGATCAACATGACAGATATAATAGCATCTTTCCTTTTACTGTTTGGCTCTCAAACTCTTTCATTAGCCTGAGTTTACTTTGCTAAGAAAACCCTCTCCTAATACTACTTGAAGCGTGAACATATTAGTTAAGCAAAAAAAAACAAAGTGCGATTTCTCTATACAAACCCTCAAAGATTCGTCTTTGCGGCAGTAGAGCATGTAATGTCCCCCCCCCCCGCCCACATGGCCTTTTTATAGGCATTTCGTTCTAAAACATCATGAGGAAATACATGTGACTTAATGCCACGGGGGCACAGCTTCCTGTCGTGAAGAAGGCAGAAAACCAGGGAAGGATATATGGGCACAAACCTTTTAGACGCGGAATTAGGAAAATTCAAAATGTATGCTCGGAGTTTCCAGATATGGGAATGAGACCACATCCGTTAGAGGTGTTTAACGTGAGCTTACAAAATAAAAGCTGTTAAAATAAGTTGGCTTCAGCTATGAGGCATTTTTTAAGCTAGCTTATGTGATTTCTCAACATTCTTCTGCAGACAATGGGTTCCACATGATAAATCTTTGTAACAGGGTGAGCAATGTAAGACCAGCGGAGACACTTTGAATAGGAATGAATGCGAGAAATACCATTCATTAGGCCAATTATAAAAAATAGAATGCCTATACCATTAAAATGACCAACACTATCAGCTCTGCTAGTCCACATTTGCTGTCATTTTCTGTGTCGAGGTACCATTCATCCATCCTAGCAGGCCATCTATGACAGAAATGCAGAAATGTTAATCAATTTATCGATTAACTGCCCTTGACAGATGCTGCCTTCTCATAGGCTGTTTGACACCTGAAGAGATTCTTTAAGTCAGTCTGAGTCAACATATCATGCATAGCACTCTGGTGCCATATCTGAGGACATTCCTTTACAAATGGGAGGAAGGCCCATTCTTACCACAGAAGCACAGAAACCATAGCCATGTTTTCTACATGTTGTTGTTAAGTGTTTCTTTTCATTATGTTGGGTTCTTCCTATTATGCTAAGTTAAATACTTGTGCTTTCACTTCTATGGCTCCTATTCCTTTCTAGCTGTCTATTTTTATATGTATCTTTTTAACAGAGCTGAAATGAACTAGTGCTTACTAAATACACTGCCAAAAGATCTAATATGATTTTAATATTCCCATATTCTCTACAGCGTATAAATTATGTAGATCTGAAATAGGCTCAGACAAAAATAGGTCTTCAGAGGAAACTAGATGTGTTTTTATAAGTATTGCATTTAGAAAACAAATATTACATATGGGTAAAACGAAGGTATTGGCTTTTGGGAAGGGAAATCTGAATTACATATGGCACCTAGGGAATACAAAAATAGAGGTAGTAAATAAGTATAAATACCTCGGGATGTGATCTGAGAAGAAACTGCAATTGAAGGCCCACATTGAATTATAAAAAGCAAGACCGCGTTCCTCTATGTGTGGGCTTAAAACATTTAGTAAAGAATATGGTGTGCCATCCTTAAGACTGGTTTTATCAGCTTATCTTGCCATGATTCGCACACAATTTCAATTTGGCGCAGAATTACATGTTTAAGCAGTATTCTCAAACTGTTTTATAAAGAAGGAAAATGCCTAAAGAGTCTGCTGTCCCTACCAAAGTCAGCAATGATTCAGGCAGTAAAAATACAAGTTAACTTAACAGCTTGGGGCTACTTAACCTGTGCCTCTCTGCCCAAACGAAATCATACACAGGGAATTGAGGTGGGCACAAGACTTTGGGGCTGATTAGGATGTCGGTCGGAGGCAACTCTGCGATTTTGATACCGACCGACCTCGGATCGGTGGTCCGAAACCGCAATTATGATGTGACCGCACATGGTGCAGTCACAAACTCCCATTTCCCTATGGGGGCTTGTGCGGTGGTCGGAACCGGCCGCAGCACAAGCTCCCATAGAAAAATGGGAATAACTGTAAATCCCTGCACCGTGTGGCAGGCACCTCATGATGCCTGCTACACGGTGCAGGGATTTACAGGGGGCACCGCCGGAGCCCTCAGGGGTAAGGGGGCCCTGCTAGGGGCCCCCAAAGTCGCTTTCCGACAGGCTTTCCATTTCGGGAATCCCAACATTGAAAACCTGTCGGAAACAGAGATCATAGTCCCGACAGTGGAAATGCCGCTTGTAAGGGATTATGTGGCGTTTCCAACTGGCCGACGGGCTCCTTGAGCCCGTCGGAAGCCAGTCGAATTGACCGGCCGGTTTGGACTCCGACCGCCGTCATTGAAATAAGGTGGTCTGACTTCAAACCAAGGATGTCAGTCAGTAAGCCTCCGACGAATGGTTGGAGGCTTACCAACCAACATCCTAATCAGCCCCTATATGTCTTATGTAGTAGGTTATCAATAAATACAGTAAACACAGATTTACAAGTTGTAGGAAAATGGGTTACTGCTTGTGGGGGTCAAACCCTACTCAAGCAGCAACCACAATTCTTGTCAAGGTGAAACACAAGCAAACCCGAAACCCTACCCAAGCAGCAACCACAATTCTTGTCAAGGTGAAACACAAGCAAACCACAAATTGGCCTGTGCTTAACCCTCTGGTAGCTGGGCACAAAAGCAGTCAGGCTCAACTTAGAGGCAATGTGTAAAGTATTTATGCATTACACAAACAGAAATAAAGTGCAAACACAACACGAAAAAATCCACGGCAATGTAGAAAAATAAAGTACATTATAATTAATTAATTGACACCAAAACGACAAAAATCCAATTAGTAGAATCAGAGGCATTTGGAGGCTGGTGCTCTGATTTTCCAGACTAATATTGGCAGCTTGTTGATTGAAGGCGGGATTTGTCCAACACATATCTATTTTTCCACTCAATAATATACAAGTGGTTGGTAAGTGTTCTTCAAATTATGACTTTCAGATCTATGGCTCTTATTCCTATTTAGCTTTCTGTTGTTTAGATTAATCTTGTTAACAGAGTTGAAATGAGCTATTGCTTACAATTCACTTCATTGACAATCTTCTACAATTTGGCCAAGCATCCAGAACCTGACTATTTCCCTAATCTCTCTCTGATTTGTAAATTTAATGTGTGCACTTCTCTATCTAACTTGCCTCATGCTGAATCTGCGCTTTAAAATTGAGTTAACAACTCATGTCAAAATTGAATTTAATATTTCACAGCTGAGGTGCTCTTTTCTAGAGGTTTATCAGACTTGACAATAGCAGGCTGGGAAAAGTAAACAGATCTGTGAGGATGTTGTGGACTTTACAATACCTGCTTCATACTTTATTTCATTTGTTTCTCTTATGTAGGAGGTGCAGTCTGAAATAAATACAATACAAGTAGAGCTTGGTACAAAAGAAAGCAGTTCGGAAATCCTAAAAGCAGAAAATGAGGCAATGCAAAGGAAATTTCAAAGTCTTTCAGGTATACCAAAATTAAATATAAATAGTCATACCATTTTATGTTATCGATTTGGCACAAGAAATCACAGATATGGAAAGCTATTTTCTTAACTCAAATTCTAGTTTATGTTTCAGCCTATATGTCCTAATTTGGGCCCCATGCCAATCAATCAATCACATAATAGAGTTGTTCTTTGAGCAGAAGAGAATTGAAATCCTGAAGATCCTGAGCCAATGCATTTAGGTAATTTGAAATATCCTCTCCCTAAAGAAAAAAGACATCTACAAAATGTATGTGTGTATTATGGTAAATCAAGCATGTGTATTGTCATATTTAGGAACGATACACTTGGTGAAAAACTGGATTCCTTGACAATGAAGGGAGCTGCCTTGTCCTTTGAAGAATTTAAGCCAGTTCCAATTTGTGGAGTGAATACCATGCAGTCTTCATTTGGTCATATGCTAGTTCCTATGAAAATGATTTTGCGAGATGGACAGGAAAAGGCTATTTGATTCAGGAGCCTCAGGGAATTATATGAATATTAAGTTTGTTCAATCCTTAAAAATAGCAGTGATTAAGAAAAAAAATATTGAAGAGTTACAGGCAGTAAATAGTCCGATGCTGTCCTTAGGGCCTCTACGTTTACATATGCATATGATTTCTTTGGTATGTTTTGGAAATCATCAAGCAAATATATCTCAAAAGAATCTGACCAAGCCTTTTGTGTTTTGGAGAAATGCTTTTCTTTTGCCCCTGTTTTGCAACAACCAATTGTTGACCTTTCATTTATTGTGGTAAAAGGATGCCTTGTATCATGCACTGGGAGAAGCTTTGTCCCAAAGGGTCCCGCAGCCAGACAAGTGCATCCAGTGGCCTACTATTCCCAGCAGAATTAAATTATACTACAACAGACAAAGCACATTTGGCAATAAGAGATCCTTCGAAGAATGGAGTTAGACACACAGTAGAAGTTTATACTGACACTAAAAATGTGCGATTTTAAAAGCAGCGAGAGCATTAACTCCCAGACAACTTAGATGCATCTTGTTCGTTTCTGATCATGACTTTTGGATACACTATAAACCTGGTCCAGACAATGGGAAGGTGTGTGTCTTATCCGAGCAGAACCAACCTGAAAATGAAAATGAGGCAGTTGGTGAACCTCCATTGATTTTGCCAAGTCAAACTCAAGATAGTCATTCTATACCATTAATCAGTATTGAACCATTTCTTTTTTTTTTAAACATTTGTTTGTTGAATATTTATCAGCATTCCATGCATCACATCATATCGCATCCACATTATGCTTGTGTACATTGCATTCCTTCAATAGAGAATTTAACAGTGATTTAAACATTAGTGACAGTAAAGAAAATAAAGAAAAAACTGGTAATTGTACTTTAACTGAGTTAATTCTTCTGCAGAGTCGATACCTTACAAAGACATTAGTCGCCCCCCCCTCCAGGTCCGATTTGCTTTTTGACTAATTCTATCCTAGTCACCCTTTCTGAAACTATTCGTCCCTTGACATAAAGAGCAGTCCTGCTTTGGGGCATTCAGCAGCCATGCAGTTCTGTCGTTCCCCCCCTCTGACCATCCAGAGCTCAGGATGGTCACAGTCGACCCCTCCCCCCAGCCCCCCGGGTTTGTTCCTGTGTGCCGGAAGAGTCTATGCCCTGAGACCGCACACCCTGCCCATCCTCCACCTCTTGTTCTGTGTGCATAGTTTCTAGTAGTGCAGCCCATGTTTCCAAGTTCTCCTGCAGCTTGTTGGCCCTGCGACTAAGCTTCATATGTATTTTTTCAGAGATTGGCCACTCATCTACGTCCCTACACCATAGTGGTATGGAGGGGCCCTGACACCTAGCTATCCCATAGCAACTCTTCTCTTAGTTAAGACTAATGCCAACTGCCTAAACTTCCAGCACATGTGAGTTCCTCTAGGCTCCTTAATGATGCCAAGCAGGCACTCTCTGGGCAGTCTCTTGATTGTCAGCGCAGTTACCACTCTCAACGTCACAATCCATTAATCCTGCCCCTTCGGGCATTCCAACGCCATATGTAGGAAGGAGACTCCCTCTCTTCCGCATCTGTGGCAATCCGCCCCTCTTCCTGCATACATCCTGCTGAGCTTAACCGGCATCAGGTAGGTGTGATGTACAAAATTAAAATGTGTCAATTTTTATATCTAGCGTTGCACGCGACTGTCTTAATCAGTGTGCAGGTCGCATTCCACTCCAGGTCTATTAGGGGTGTCTATAGATCCTCCACCCATACCCTCCACTCCGCTGGGTCTCCCCAGGCCCTGTCCTTCTCGAGTGTCTTATAGATATGATGCACCATGTGTCTCACTGAGTCCGCCACCAATAACAAATATATGGTTTCTGTCTGCCAGGGCGCGCTCGGGAAGTCAGTCCAAATTTCCCTTGCTGTACTTTCCAATATGGCAGATTGCAGATATTGGCCTCCTCCAAGCGCAAAAGCCTACTGTGCTTCCGCAAAGATGAGAAATGTCTTCCCCGATATAAGTCCCCCAATGTTTCGCATCCCCCTTCCCTTCATCTGGCTACAGACATGTACTCCTCAATACAAATAAATGGAAGTAGCATCCATACCTCTAGGTCCTTTGCAATACCCTTTAAATATCCTAGTGACCACTTGTTCCCACACTTCCACCACCTGATGTATCAAGTAAGGGGTGCACGCTTGCCATGCATAATAGAGCCAGCATGGAGTACTCGTCATACTTGCCACACAGTCTCCCAGTTGCCTTCTTCAGAGGCCCATTTGGCAGCATATTGCAGTTTGGACGCATAATAGTATCATTCTAAGTCCGGGAGATCCATGCCACCCTCTGACTGGCCCCGTTTAAGCTGCAGTAGTGCTACCCTACTTCTCTTCCTTGCCCACACATGGGAAACCATTAGGCTATCCAGCGTCTTGAACAGGCTGCACGGTAACGCACTGAGTACGTACAAGCATCTGGGCCACTGCGACTCTCCCTGCCATGGACAGAGGCAGTGTGGTCCAGACTCTGACAGACCTCATCAGTCCGCTGACCAGTGGCTCGATACAGTACTGACGCTGAAACTCTATGGTATGTCCCACTATAGTACCAATTTAGTGGGCCAAGGTGGTTTCCCATTTTGAGCACATAGGGGGCAAATCTTATCCGTGAGACCCTGCCAGGGCACCAAGAGGGAACAACAGTGATTTAAGCCTGTTAACACACAGGCCTGCTACCTCGCCAAAGTTGAAACATTTCTAACAGAAGTATTAGCAGAGTGACTCCATTGATAGGGATAGAGAAAAGGAAGACAGAAATGAGAAAGATGAGATATTGTATCAAGGGAATACTCTGTATTTACTTTCAGCTCAGCTAAGACAATAGGCTGTGAGATAGGTTCATGATTCTAAAACTGCTGGGCATCCTGGAATCGCAAAAACGTTAGCAACAGTTATAATGTGTTTTGGTGGACAACTCTGGTTTCAGATGTAAATCAGTATTTTAAGTTAACTTCTACTTATGCTTAGATCAAATTATCAGATATTAGACCCAAAAGTCAAAATTGTAATGTCAATTCTAGTAGTTGTTGATCATTTGACAAAGATGGAGCATTTCATTGCACTAACTGGGTTACCTTCCTTCAGAGAGTTAGCACAAAACTTTGCACATCATATTATTCATTTAAAGGAATATTCAACGGTTTTGATTACTGACGGGATTGCAATTTACTTCTAAATTATAGTGTGCATTGTGTATAGAATTCGATATCGAAGTCAGTCTGTCTACTAGGTATCATACTCATACAGATGAGCAGAGAGAATGATTGAATCAATGTATTGAGCAGTGTTTGAGGTATCAGGCCTTACTGCAAGAATACAATTGGAGTAAGACACTGTGATTATGAGATTAATCTATAACAGTGCTGAACATACTGCCACACGGATATCACCTTTCCTTTTCTGTACATGTACATCAGCCAAGAATATTGCCCTCAGATTTACTCTCTTCTATATCAGTGCTCTCAGTGTAAGAATATTTAATTGAACTTCAAGAAAGTCAAATTTCAGCACAAGAAGCATTTAAAAAAGGCCATGACTAGCTATAAACTATATGCCGATTGAAAAAGGATTCTAGTGCCCAAGTATACAGTGTAATAGAGAGTGGTCCCAGCAAAATCTACTTTGCCACAACACTTATATTGTGTAAACACAAACTCAAACAAAACATACATGAAAATGAAAGATTAAACAGTGTTATTTATTCACACTGTCATGTTCTCAAATACATCTATTACGCAATCAAAATTCATAAACAAAGTGCCCAGAACGACAGGGAAAGGAGAAGGATCGTAAAGGAAGTGATTCCGTGAAGGTAAAGTGTGAGAGCAAGAAGTAAATGTGCAAACAATTAGATCATAGTTGTCAACAAAAGATTCCAGATTTAATTTTCGCCATTAATGCACCATAATATACATAATTCTTGTAGCCAGGCCTAAAAATTGAAAAAACACAGTGAAATAATCTCTGTCGTTTCTGGCTGGTTCAAAAAAGGAGTGTCGACGTTTCGACCCCGATTGAATGTAGGTGTTAGTCGCACCTTACGGGGGGTCTTCATCAGGACAGTGGGGGGAGGGAGAGGCGGGCACCGTACTCGTCCTGCAGACAGGACTTTGGTGGGGCAATGGTGTGGGCCCGTGGGATCCAAGATGCCGAGAGCGGAAAAAACTGCACGCTAATCCGAAATAATCAGACCTGTCCCAGTCACATTTCTAGGGAAGTCCTGCCAAGATACATCAGCCAAGGACTAAACTGCACGAATCTGCTCTCTCCACCAGAATACGGCGCACACGAGTGCATAAAATCGCTCCTCGTGGTTGTAAAGCGTATCTCAATTCGTCAAAGCCGGGCAGTGCTCAATCGCTACGTGACGGCTGTAGACTATGGCATCAACCCAGGTCCCAGTACCATTGGGTCTACCCATATATATAACAAGTATACAGTGGGCAGAAAAGTCTGGCTAATCACTAAGAATTAACATTTTGGGTGGGGCGCTAGAGGGCGCCAAGCAAGATGGCCGCACTCCGTGAGGCTCCTGCAGCTCGGGGCACAATCCTTAATCATCCTCCTCCTACACTGCCCCTGATCACCTGAAACATTGCCGCCCTGCCACCTGAGCCCATCTGCCACTCACCAGGGTGCTGCTTGCTGCCGGGGGAAGCAGACTGACTCCACTCCGCGCCTCTCTGAACATCGGGCCGGGCTGCCTAAGATGGCGGCCGTCTTCACTGCCGGATCCCGTTGAAGTCGAAGTGAGGCCGGTGACCCTGCTTGCGGCGCTACTATCTTCCCGCAGCCATCTCCTCTCTCCTGCACTGCTGTGGGCCGTCCACGTTGAGGGAGTGCTTGTGCCTGGACTGCCGTCTGCGGGTCTGGGGCGGCTGCCTCGGATCTGTGAGGCCTGCTCCGGCCCGCTGCGTCCCGGCCGCTCCACATCTCTTCCCTGCCCCTGCTGGTGGATGCGTCCGCGCCGCGGCCCACAGACTATAGCCACGAACTGCCGGTGAGTGCGCCTGACTCGGGGCATTGCTTTGCCACACTCCGCACACGACCCCCACGCGCCAGTGCGATCCACCTGAACTGCTCGCCTGGCCCTGGCGGACCCCCGTGGCGGCGCTCCCGGCCTCTTCTGTGACAGTGCTCCCGCCGCCTCTCCACCGGAGCCACCTGGGGCTGCCCCGCTGCACCACCACTTGCTGGCTGCCCTTGCGGAGATCACGCTGTGAGCCTGCTGGACTGGCCGCGCTCTCACACCTGGGCGATAGGCTGGCCTATGCCTCCCGTGTGGTGGAGGCCCTTCCAGTCTTCCTGCCATTACTGCTACTTCACGGGCCTTGTGCCCGCAGTGACACCACACCTTTTGCCTACGTGGGGGCCTGCTGGACCACCAGAGCTCTTCTATCCAGCTGCATCACATTAACAGCCCTCCTGCTTGTTGGGCCCGCTGGGGATACCTGCTCACCGCGCATCTCCACAGAGCTCCTCCGCCCCCTGTGGGGCCCTCCTCATCGGCACTACCGGAGGCTGCACCCCCCCCCCCGGTGTTGGCCCCTGACCATCACGCTCCCACATCACCAACCATCATTTCACGCCGGCCGGCCGCCGCTGACCCCTACTCTCCCTTGAGATCTTGGACTGCGCCATCTCCCACTCGGGGTCACGGCCGCTGCGGAACACGAGGAGAGACCCGCCGACTAGTCACTCAGTTACTCGCTGCTGCCCGCGGGACCAGTCACCTCGACCGCCGCAGCAGACGCTTCCCTTCGATGCTCTAAGCCCGTGGTGGGGGCGCCCTCGGCCCGTCTCTCCCTGGCTGGTGGT
The DNA here is from genome assembly GCA_963921515.1 of Calotriton arnoldi. Lineage (NCBI taxonomy): Eukaryota > Metazoa > Chordata > Amphibia > Caudata > Salamandridae > Calotriton > Calotriton arnoldi. The sequence goes on from CAWUFW010011853.1 coordinate 375,582, forward strand.
CACCATCATGGGGAAGGCTGACGGAAAGCAACCCAAACTCACCTTTGAAGCTCGCAAGTCCGCCAGAACACAGGCCGATGCAGAGGACGAGCGGGCGGAAGCCCCTGCCCCTGATCCGCCCACCTCCACGGAGGATTTGAAGGCACTCCTCCTTGTGATACAATCTAGCTTGACCTCCATAGAGACAAAAATGGACACTATGAACGCCCGTTTGGACAACCTCACGCATAAAGTAGAGCGACACGAGGAACGCATCAAGGAGACGGAACGCCGGATTTCCGATCTAGAGGACACCTCCACTACGACCGTGGACAAAACGCTCGACATGGAAAGAATTTTGAAGGTAATAGCGGCAAAGAACGAGGACTTAGAATCTCGCTCGAGGCGCAACAATCTGCGGATCCTAGGGGTGCCGGAGTCAACAGCCACGGGCAAAATGGAGGACTACGTGGAACGCATGCTCATCACGCTTTTCGGGAGGGAGGTATTCTCGGCCGTTCTCATTATCGAGAGGGCACACCGGTCTCTGGCCTCCCGCCCCACACCCCGCACCCTCCTCGTCCCATCATTGCAAGAGTACTCAACTACAGAGACCGCGACGTCGCTTTGAGGCTTGCCCGCGAGCGGGGACAGCTGCTTTTTGAAGGAATAGAGATATCGCTCTACCCTGATTTCACAATGGCTGTCCAGGAGGCGTGCAGGAAATTCCTCCCAGTGAAGAAAAAGCTTCAACAAGCGGGCATTTCCTACGCCATGCTTTATCCTGCGCGTCTCAAAGTCACGCACCAGGTAAAGTTCCACTTCTTCACGAATCCCCAACATGTCTATGATTTCCTTAAATCCCTGCCTAAACGGCCTATGGACCGAGCATCCCCTTCCTCCCAGCCTGCCGATGCTGGTGGCGCTTTGGATGTAGAATGAAGGTCATGTCACTCATTGAGCCTTTACTTTTTCCTTGCTTTCTCTCTGCACAACTCCCTCCTGCCTCAGACCCTCCCAACCTACCAATGGCAATGTGGCACCTGACACTACGAACCGTTCCACAAACTATGATGGGCCTCCGTGACCGTCGCCACAGCGGCTCTTAAACTCTACCTACCGCCACAGACTAATTGGCATGATGAGACTCTCTCCTGATCCCCGAGCACCCTCGCTGACGCGAGGTGTCCCTGGTTCGCCCTTTAGCCTCTACCCTGTAGGAAACCCCTGCACTGTCTCGAACTAGTACGATTGATGTCTTGTGCTCACCCTCCCCTGTTGGGAGTTTGATACGCTGGATTTTGGGGAAGGAGGGGAGGGAAATACACCACAGCAGGTGTGGGCTGCTGATGTGGGTGGGGGGAGGGTGGGTGTTTTGTTCACTGCCACTTACAGACAACCCGACAGACAGCGACAATGCATGTACAGTTGACCCACCTGACAAGACTGCACTACTCTCCATAATATCTCCGCTTTGCGTCCATGGAGACCCGGTCGGGCCCCCCTCAATATAACTTCCTAACGTGGAACGTGAGAGGCCTGGGCGACCCACGCAAGCGCCGGCATATCCTTGCCTATCTAGATCAACATAACATTCACTGCGCGGCGCTCCAGGAGACACATCTCGGTCCCTCCGCACCCACCTCTTTTGCATCCCGATGGGCTACATACCGTGGCTTCTCCTCATTCTCCACTTACGCACGCGGAACTGCCATTCTTATTAAACAAACACTCCCCTACACCCCCATGGGGTCTTACAATGACCCGCAGGGACGTTACAGTATCTCATGGGGCAGACTGGCCGCACAATCCATGACAGTCGTCTCCTGCTATGGCCCGAACACTGACGACCCTGAGTTCTTCCGCGTCCTGTGGGGCAAGATCCTTGACACCGGCTCGATGCACCTAGTGTGGGGCGGAGATTTTAATGTCACCTTGGACCCGGCACAAGACCGCTCACACCCGCAACCACACCACTATTCTAATGCACATCATGCCCTTACTCACATCATCTCAGACCACGACCTCTTTGATGCCTGGCGACATCTTCACCCGCATGATAGGGAAGGCTCCTGCTACTCCTCTGCCCATTCCTCTTGGTCTCGAAAAGACAGCTGGATCATCTCCAAGGGGCTGACCCCGTGGCTGTCCCGGGCCCTTCACCTCCCGCGGACCTATTCCGATCACTCGCCGGTACTCCTCACGCTCACTCCCCCCCATGCAGACTCACCATACCTGCGCTGGCGATTCCCCGCACTTGCTCTTTTGGACCCTGTGTTCAAGTCCGAACTCGAGCAGGAAATAGCCAATTTCTTCCCCAACAATGAACACTCAGTCACACAATTTTCTACTATCTGGGAAGCTTTTAAAGTCACCCTGCGAGGAATCTGCATAGCCAAAAGTGGAGGCATCCTGAGGGACATATGCACCACACTCCGCAAGCTAGAAACGGAACTTAAACAGGTCAAAATGCAAATGCAAACCTCCCCCACTCCAGAGCTGCAATCTCGCCTGCGAGACTTACTCACAGAATATCAGGAAACAGCCGACAGGGAATGTAAATTTAGGGGGAAATACCATGTAGCCCGCAGGTATGGGGAGGGAGAGAGACCAGGTAAAGCGCTTGCAGCCCTCGTCCGCCCACCCAGGCACTCCAACACTGTCCTTGAAATCGGTGCACAGACAAAATATCGATTTTTAAATATCGACCTACATTAATATCAAGTTTTAAATATCGTAGGGGCAGAATATCGACATCAAGAATATCGGTGTCCAGAATATCGACCTGAAGGTAAGAAATATCGTTTTTGTTAATATCGAAGTTATTAATATCGATAGTAAAAATATCGATGTTAATAATATCGATGATTATGTTAGTGTTATGTATTTTAGTATGTATTTTATATGTATGTGTTCCACATGTTTTGTTATGTTTTGTATTATTTTTTTAATATATGTATTAATTGTTTAGAAGCTAGTAATTTTTTTTAAAGTAAATTTTGCGATTTAGTACCGTAGCGGGTTATGGGTTTATAGGGGAATAGGGTGGGAAGTAATTTAATTGTAATTAAGTAATTATTAATTTTTATTTATTGTTATTGATATTTAATTTATTGTTAATTTTAATTGGTAATTAATTTTTATTAATTGATTAATTGATAATTATATTAATTGTATAAATTTTTTATTTGAGCGGGTTGTGGGTTTATAGGGGAATAGGGTGGGAAGTAAATTAATTATAATAAAGTAATTAATAATTTTTATTTTTGGTATTGATAATTAATTTATTGTTTATTAATTATTAATTGGTAATTACTTTTTATTAATTAATTAATTGATAAATATATTTATTGTGTTAATTAAGTTTAGGAGCTGTTTGTGTGTTTATAGGGGAATAGGGTGGGAAGTAATGTATTATAATTAAGTAATTATTTATTAATATTTATTTGTATTGATAATTAATTTATTGTTTAATTATTAATTGGTAATTACTTTTTATTAGTTATTTATTGGTATTGATAATTATTTTATTGTTAATAATTATTGATTGTTAATTAATTTTTATTAATTGATTAATTGATAATGATATTAATTGTGTTAAATTTTATGTGGAGTGGGTTTTGTGTTTATTGGGGAATAGGGTAAGAAGAAATGTAATGTTATTAAAGTAATTAGTAATTTTAATTTATTGGTATTTATAATTAATTTATTGTTAATTTATTAATAAATCATTATTTAATTAAAACAATTATTTAATTGATAAGTATGTTATTTTCAACCCCTACGCTATCCAACACTTTCCCTACTGTTGCACTCTCTGGAGTGGGAATAGTAATTTTTACCCCTACGCTATCCAACACTTTCCCTACTGTTGCACTCTCTGGAGTGGGAATAGTAATTTTTACCTCTACGCTATCCATCATTTTCCCTACTGTTGCACTCTCTGGAGTTGGAATAGTAATTTTTACCCCTACGCTATCCAACACTTTCCCTACTGTTGCACTCTCTGGAGTGGGAATAGTAATTGTTACCCCTACGCTATCCAACACTTTCCCTACTGTTGCACTCTCTGGAGTGGGAATAGTAATTTTTACCTCTACGCTATCCATCACTTTCCCTACTGTTGCACTCACTGGAGTGGGAATAGTAATTTTTACCCCTACGCTATCCAACACTTTCCCTACTGTTGCACTTACTGGAGTGGGAATAGTAATTTTAACCCTTTCGCTATCCAACACTTTCCCTACTGTTGCACTCTCTGGAGTGGGAATAGTAATTTTTACCCCTACGCTATCCAACACTTTCCCTACTGTTGCACTCTCTGGAGTGGGAATAGTAATTTTTACCCTTACGCTATCCAACACTTTCCCTTCTATTGCACTCTCTGGAGTGGGAATAGCAATTTTTACCCCTACGCTATCCAACACTTTCCCTACTGTTGCACTCTTTGGAGTGGGAATAGTAATTTTTACCCCTACGCTATCCAACACTTTGCCTATTGTTGCACTCTTTGGAGTGGGAATAGTAATTCTTTTCCCTCCGCTATCCAATATTTTTCTGTATTCGTTTACTTAATGTTGTGTATAATTTATTTTACAAAAATTAAAAATATTGTAATTTTTTTATTTGTTAAATATATATATATATTTTTTAATAATATTAGGGGCCCATTACGATACCCGGCGTAAAAAAATCCGCCAGGCATGGAAGCGGCAAAAATCCGCCCGCACACACCGTCTGAACACCGACCACGCCATTACGATTACACAAACCGAAAACCGCCATCGGCGGAAAAATCACACAAGATACCGCCCGCCATCGTCCAAGTCGGAGTCAAACCGCCCGCCACGGACGGAAACACGCACGACAACACAAAACCGCCCGCCCTCACGCCCGACACACCGCACGTGAGATTACGATCGCACCGCCATGAGCGCGGGAAAACTACAAATATACCGCCCGCCAGCGCAAACAACGCCGATGAGAATCGACACGGCAGAAGCCATGGCGCCCACGTCCCTGCACAGAAACCATCCGCTGACAAAAACAATCGCACACAACATGGCCAACAAGTCCACACAGCAAGGCACGCACAAATACACAAGCACAGTACACATCCCGAAAACACCCCCCTGGACAAACAAAAACTACAAAGGCCAGAACCCCAGACACAACACACCTGAAAACAACAGACCATGAGGACACACCCACATAGGTAAGTACAAAAGCAGCACTCCCACAGACCACAACCCCTTGCAACATTGCAAACTAGAGAGGAGAGGACACAGTGACACAGCAAGGATAGCAGCACACCACAGAAACGCACACATCACAACCACCACCACCACCACCACCAAACACCGGCACCACAAACCCCCTGCACATTACACAACACACACCGCACCAGCACCACAAACACCATGGCACCACAAAGAATGCCCAAGTTCACCCCCATGGAGCTGACGGTCATGGTCGACGAGATCATCAAGGTGCACCCACAAATCTATGGGAACCTGGTCCAGCACACACCACTAGCCACCAGAAAGAGAATGTGGAACCGGATCGTAGACCAGGTCAATGCAGTCGGGACCTTGCCCAGGAACAGAGTCGAAATAAACAAACGGTGGAATGACGTCAAGAGCCTGGTCAAGAAGAAGGAGAGCAAGAACAGAGAGCTGGCTGCCGTCACTGGCGGAGGGAATCCCGCGCTCTTCAAGACCTTCAAAGCGTGGGAGGAGAAGGTGCGAGTCATCATACATCCCGAGATCCTCGCCGGATTAGCAGGGGAGTGGAGGCTGGTAAGTACAAACTAATGTATACCAGCACACCGCTATGTACTCACATGCACTACCACCATGCCACAGCTCCCAGGGACAAACACCCCCATGTCCAGCACACAATACACAACACATCACACACACATGCAACAGACACCACCACACACAGCCCAAACCGAACAACTGTAAGATGCGTGGGGACATGTGTACACTCAGCCAGCCACGTAACCACCAACAGGTCCCCAAATATGCCAGAAGCGCCACAACGAGCACCCACCACACCCATGTGTCCGCCATAGCTGCACTAACCGACAAGTAACAGGTAAGTGGCAGGAACACAAAGTGCAGTGGGTGGGAGGGTGGACAGCCCAAGTACAAAACACACCAGGCCCCTAGTCCCACAGCACAGCAAGGAGGAGCATCCCCCACACCCCACAGCCACGTGTCAGCCACCGCAGTGCACAACGACAGCCGAAAGGTAGACATCACGGTCCACAGCAATCGGTGTCAGTGGGTGTCCAGCCACCACCACGACCCACAACACCCCCCACCCCCACAGACCTGCAACATGGAGCACCCCCGCTTAGAACCATGTGGCATCCAGTACAGTGCACGCACGAACAACCTGCAGGTGGGAAACTGGACAGGGCTGGATTACTGGAGGCATGAGGACCGTAACACGACCAACACATGGGACATGTCACGTAGCAGACGAACACGCAGCACCGCCCACCGTCACGAACAAGTGAACAATGTGCACACGGACATGAACCACAGACTCACACCCCACATGACCCATCACAAACACAGCAACACCCAAGGAGCCACGTCTGCATGCACAAGCCACACTGAATATAGTACCACACGGCAGCCACTGTACAACCCATCACACACAACCGAAACACCATTGAAGTCCTGTCCATGTAGCCCCTACTGCCTGTCAACCACACACCCCACAACTACGCCTATGTAAGACAAACAACACTAGACGCAACAGAGCGGAACAACATAAATGCACACGAACACCACTGAACCCATCAAACACACAGACACACCATGCACATACAACATACCATCCATCCCATCCGTCAGCCCCAGTCTCATGAAAGGCATGTCATCCGCACAGCTGCCACACATACAGCAGTCACGCTAAGATACATGCCCATGACCAACCATGTGCCAGAAGTCAATGAAGCGCACGACACACTGTGAGCAACAACACACAACATGGGCCACACCCCCCCCGAGCACTGCAGTGATGCACATGGCACAGGACAGCACGCACACCAAGGAGATGGGACAACTGCAATACGTTGGCTGGCACACAACCATCACTCACTCATAACGATGCGTCCAATGCCATGTCCAGTAATCACAACAGACAGCAAATATGCAGGCCATGTCAAGCATGCACACACCTCAAACCATGCACTGTTATGCTGCCACAACACATGTCACGTTCGGCACCCATGGCTCACAGCATGTACCCCAAAAGCATATTCCATCCCAAATGCGAATCTGGGGCATGGCCCCCATGTTGCCATATGCGTTCCTAAGCGTCCCATCTGAACACCAAAAGCAAAGTACAAACCAGACCCAGGATGGGCCAGGAGCCCGCATACACCAGAGTCACAATAAGTAGGGGCACAGCAACACACCCATCGGCATGGCCAATCCGTCCCATGCCACATGTGCACAGCACACAGTCCCATTGTCAAGCACACACAACTACAAATGCTACAGCCACACACACGCCTCCGGGAAACCCATGTACGAGATTGCACGAACTGTTAATGTCAGACGACAAATACATACTTCGCCAGGTGCAACACAATAACAAATCTCATTCTCTCCACAGGTGACGAACTGCTGGATGCTGGGGATGGAGACAGCAGCCAGCACAGCCAGCCTACAAGCCCCCAACGAGGACACACGGATGTGGAGGATCTGTCCTCCTCTTCGGACACGGACCACCAAGCAGGCCCATCTGGTGTGGCAGGGCCCAGCCGCTCCCCAGGACCCCTCCTACCCACCAACCCATCATCCAGGGCTGCTGAACATTCCCAGCCCCCTGCTGCCACTGTCGTTGCGGCCACACCCACGGTCATTGCGGCCACACCCACGGTCATTGCGGCCACTACCATTGCCGCAACCGCCACCATCGCCGCACCGACCACCACCGCCACCACCACCACGTCTTCGCTGGCACCAGCCCCAGCGCAGGTGGTGGCCCGGCTGACTGGATCCACCCTGGGAGCCACAGCGAGGACCGTGGTGAGCAATGTGGCTAGTGGGCAGGCTGGTGGCAGCAGTACTGGTAGGAGGAGCAGGGTCAGGGAAACGCAAGTCTCCCCTGGGAGCCATGCCCTGCCTCAAATGGCCAGAGTCCTTGGGGCCTATGAAGAGGCCCAAGAACAATGGGTCAGGTCTGCTTCAGACACGCGGGAGGTGCTGGGGGTGCTGAGGTCCATGGACGCCCGTATGGGCCAACTCGTGGACCTCATGGGCCAGCTGGTGGTGGCGGTGAGGTCACAGCCAGGGACAGCAGCTCCCCTCCGCCACCACCTGCCGGGGCGCAGGGTCGAGCAGCAGTGTCCAGTTCCCCTGCGTCCACAGCCAGTGAGCACACCTCAACCACCAGCATGTCGCAAGCAGGCACCCCCTCGCAAACGTGGAAGGGGCCGTCCGAAGTGGAAACAGATCTCCCGGGAGGACTTCGCACGCTCCAGACGCAAGTGAGGCAGCCAGCCAGCCTTCCTTGACCACCCACTGCATTGACTTGGACTACGATCCCACTCCACACAGCCATCTGGATGGCATGTGTGTGTTGGACTATGGACATAGAACCAGTGGGTACACCCTGAGCATCACGCAGCCATGACCGACAGCTCATTGTCACTGCACGCACCACTTATGTCATCACCTTACACACAATCACATGTCACAGTTTGAAATAAATGCACCTCTTACACAAACTGCTGTTTGTGCCCTGTGTTTTATTTGTACGGAATACAACGGCCACCTTGGGCGGAAAGGCACCTGATGCGTGGCATGGCAATGGAACCGGAGGGCCTGTAGGGACCTAGGGGTGGGAGACAGAACAGGAGCACATTCAATGAGTGTGTCACACACCCATCACACAGTACATGTCAACAACTACAAGCAATGTACACACATCGCACAGAGCAATAGGGCACAATGCCACAGCCACCAACAGTGGCATACTACCCTGGCCATGGAGCGTTGACACACAGCACGCAGTGAACAAACGGCCACCCTGACACAGCACACACACACCTGCACAGACACAGCCACATCAGCCGTCGTACATGGACACTCACCGTCAAGTGAAGTAGTGGGCGATGAGCTGCTGCCGCACATTACCAGCTTCCTCCTCTCCGCTGTCCTCCTCACTCGAGCTGTCCTGGTCTGCGGGCTGGGGCCCTGGTTGATCTCCGTCATCCACGATGAGGGGATCTGCTTCCGAATGGCCAGATTGTGCAGCATGCAGCACGCCACCACTATCTGGCACACCTTCTGTGGGGAGTACGCCAGCGCACTCCCGGTGCGGTCCAGGCACCTGAACCTGGACTTGAGGAGGCCAAAGGTACGCTCGACCACACGTCTGGTCCTCCCATGTGCCTCATTGTAGCGATCGTCTGCTGGGGTGCGAGGATTCCTCAATGGACTGAGCAGCCATGCCCCATTCGGGTACGCAGAGTCACCTGGGTGTGAGGGACACAGAGAACCGTTGCTATTCCAACTGGACAGGGGACAGCATCGCACAACCAGCACGCTACACCACTCCACATACTCACCGACAATACAGCCACGATACTGTTGCAGATTGGACATCAGTCGTGGCAAGATGCTGTTGCGCATTATGTGTGCGTCATGGGCCGAGCCTGGGAACTTTGCACACACGTGGGTGATCACCATGTCCGCAAGGCACACCACTTGCACATTCAGGGAGTGCGTGTGCTTCCTGTTGCGGTACAGGTGCTCAGTGGCCTGTGGTGGAACAAGGCCAACATGTGCGCAGTCAATGGCTCCAACGACGTGTGGGATTCTGCCAAGGGCATAGAATGCACCCTTCACTGCCGCCAATTCACGAGCCCTGGGGAAGCGGATGTACCTGTTTCGGTACAGCATCATGGCTGCCAGTACATCCCTCAGCACCTTGCTGAACATGGGCTGGGACATCCCTCCTCCACTGCCCACTGTGTGCTGGAATGACCCAGTGGCGAAGAAATGCATGGCGGCCATCACCTTAGCCGTGGGGGTGACAGCTGTCGGATACACCCTGCGGGGACGGAGATGGGGTTCCAACATGGCACACAGTCGATGCAGGGTTGGCCTGTCCAGCCGAAACTTCCTAAATGACCTCTGTATCGTCCATGTCCGCCAGCAATTGGTATGGGCGGTCAATGTTCGGTCTCCGCCTAGGGAAAATGGCAGTGGACACATGTCAAAGCAACACAACACATAGCAATTTCGCATACACATCACTGACATGACTGAGCAAGCACATGAGCCACAGCCCAGCTGTCAAGCTGGGACGGCACGACCACAATACACTTACACAGGTCTCCCAACAATGGCAATGGCTAGTGATACAAACCACTGCCATGTGCATGCACATGGGGATCTAGGCCCCAATGACTTGCGGGGCGTGCTGATGGGGACTGACTGCATATTCGTCAAGCGGCAACGCCACGGCAACATGAATGTCTGCTGAGCATGGAACTGCTTCCGAGGCTGGATGAGTATGGCACACGACGACGACGATGTGGGCACAGGCTGAGCGGCCAAAACAAGTGGGACCTGTGGCACGAGGGGATATGAGACAGTAGTAGGTGTCAGCACTGCACCCTATGTACAGCACTGTACGGATCACACCTCCCGAAACATTGACAGGTGTCCACATTGACAGCCCCATGCCAAGACGGCTGTGTGCTTGCAGTCACACGTCACAGGTGAGAGGTTACATTGCACGTGCCAGGTGGCAGACGTACATAGTGGGAGCTGGCATGTGTGTGCATGTGTCTCCTGTTCAGGATCCACCAGATGGGCGCTGACTCTGTACTGAGCATTGGACACAGCATGTTCCGTGGAAGGCTTGTGTGTGTGGGATGGTGGCACTGGATGTGCCTCCGTTGGGTGGGGGGCCATGCACAGGGCGGGTACGTCGATGATTGCGCATTGTTGGTCACGGTGGGTGCACCCACTCAGATGTGTTGCCCTGTGTTCAATTCCTATGTCCGCATGATGATGGACTGTAGATGTGGGCAGACTACACATTGGTCGATGTGCTGTCTATATGCATGTGCCTTCACACCAGGCACAGCTGCCCCTGCACATGTGACCCCTGCTGGACTCGCTGCTGGGTCTGTGGAGCTGATGCACCTTCTGTGCGTGGGGCGGACAGCTCTCCTCACTTCCCTCATTGCGCATGTCATGACTTTGCCGCAGGTGACATGGATCATGGAGGGACCACATGTACGCGTGGGTAGGCTACACATGATTGTTCACTGGTCGCCACCCCCAGTCAGTGTTTCGAATGGGAAGGTTGTCGTGCTGGTGGTATATTCGATGTGGCGGATGGGCGGGCCTAGGTGCGGGCTTACATTCCGGACATGGGGGGTAGTTGGATTGGCGACTAGTTGCAGTACACACGGGACACGTCTCTTCCTTTCCACATCTGGGTCATCCCTTGTACTCACTGACAGTGATACAGTCATCTTCGCCCCAGCCCTCATGTCCTCCCCTCGCTCCCCCAATATGCATGTGCACCTGCGAGGCTAGCGCTTGCACAGGCAGCCCCAAGCTCGCACCAGAGAGGGCAAGGAGTGTATGTGTGGGTCCAGTTGCACGAGTGGGCTGTCTCAGGGTATGATGTGTTGCGGGACGCCGTCCACCTGCGTGGTGCCCCAAATGGAGACCCGGCCTGCATGGACTATGCATCACAGTCTTCGCCTTCCGGATCCGCCACCTGCGACACCCAGTGGCTGTGGCTGCCCTTGCGGCCATGCCGCGTCCGTCTGTGACTGATGGCCCACACATTCACTCTTTGGCCTCTCTGGGGAGGGCTCGGGGGTGGTGGCGCACGCGCTTGCACTTAGTCGCAATGGCATGTGGCGTGGTTGGTATAATGGGCAATGGATGGGATGGTGCGAGCCACCTCCCGTGACGTCAATGCTGCTCGTGCTGTGGTGCGTCCCCCTACACTTCCATTTGACTTGTGCCATGCTAGACGTTGAGGTTCTATTGCCTGCGTGATATGACCAGGAGGAGCGCGAGGAGACCTCTCACACACCATGCTCCACTGCCATCCCGTGCCCTGTATCGCCTGTGCGGATTGACTATGTTGGGGTTACACCTGGTCGACTGGGGCTGTGTGTGCCTTGTCAAGGGGCATGGCGGGCGCACAACAGGATCCAGCTTGTCCACAGAGGGTGGGCTGAGGTGCGCCTGGTACCGCTTTGTACGTGTGCCCGGCTGCTGTGCACACACGTGTTCACTCCCCCCCGACAGGTGTCCTCTCACAATGCCCAGGGAAGCGGTGGTGTACTGTTCATGACCCCTCCCGACACAGCGTGCTCCAACTTGGCATGTGCGCATCTACCCGTCACACCCACCCACCTGAGCACTGCGTCCATACGACTTCACACGACACATGTGTGTCTTCCACAGTTGTGCTACTCATTTGCGTTGACATCCAATACCAGTGGACTACATGGTCATGTCACGACTGCCGTGTACTTCACATACTCTCATCCTCTCTCATTCGTACTTGTGAAATGAGTCAGCGGAGACAGTTTTGGTTTCAAACATTATATTGAGTCTTCTGTCCTCTGTGATGCAGTATAGTGGACACTACTGGCAGCGGAATACATGTTGAGGATATACTGAGCATGATTGCAAATGGGATAGGGTGTGGGGTTACATGTGATTGGCTGTTGCATGTGGGATGTGGGCTTCAGAGTTACATCTGCTTGGCCAAGGCTGTGCTAATGTACATTTACGTATAGCTGCGGAGCTGCGGACTTTGACACAGACGGTATACATGTAGCCTACCAGACCGCTTGGCATCATGGGCACAGTCCATCTCAGTTCCATGTGACAGGTTTGCTGCGGTTGTTCCTCATGCACGCGTGCATGTGAGATGACATCAGGGCATGTGCTTGCGTGCATGCAGCGGCGTGCCACTTGTTGTTGCAATGTGGTGGTTACTGGACATGTCACAGTCACTGGGGTCGTGTTGTTGTTGTATGCACTTGTCGTCCATGCAAAGGTCCTGGTATGGGATTCCCGGGGCGGGGGTGGGAGGGGTGCAGCACCCACAGACTCCAGGCGACCTATTCATGTCCACTGAGCGGTGTGTGTGTCCATGGACGCAGGATCCATGTCGTGTCCTGGTTGTTCGTGCAGTTCCGTCCATGTGGGTGCGATACACAGACCCCATGCCACTGCCTCCCACGATGCATGCGGTGTTCCTGGATGTGATGGGGAACAGTGTGCATGTCCCGGTCATATCCGATGTCATGGCGATGTCGTTGATGGTGTGGTAACAGTTGCCGGTCGTTTGGTATGGCTGTTGTGGTGGTGACTGGCCAGTCCGTGCGGAAGCTAAGCATGGGTGCGGGGTTGGACATCATAGGTCAATCGGGGAACCTGCGTTGTGGTCCGACGAATTTACAGGTTGTCAGGTATGCGATGCCGTCCAGCAGGGCTTCCATGTCATTGGTGGTGTACATGTTTGCCAGCCAATGTAGCGGATGGTGGCTGTCAAGGTGTTGTTCGTAAGTTGTCCCTTGGAGGACCATGATGGGGCATGCTGGGTGACATTCGATGTAGCTGTTCTCGATGATCCGTCGTGTGGAGGCACAGTGGTCCCATTTCAGTGCGGGTGCGATGTTGGCCACATACGCCATGCCCCCATAGGCAGAGCAGGCCCTGTCGTGTGCGTCCAGAGGGAGGAGTAGTGGTAGCAGGTCCGCCTTTAGACATGCCGGGTTGGAGAGGCATATCTCCACGGGATGCTGGTAGGGACACCTCCAACAGTAGAAGACGGGCATGACGCAGCTGAACAATGTGATGCGGTAAGTCAGTCGGTAACTTACGTTCAGCAGGGACAGGAGATCGCATCCCAATATATGTATCAGGTTGGTTTTGTACAGCTTGAGCTGTCCGGCGTAGTTGGGTAGGTGTGTTGCGGTTGCCATTTCGCAGCGGTGCGTTGTGGTGGCGTGCTCCGGCTGTGTGTGCAGTCTGCAATGTGCACGCTCCGAGGTTGCTGTGAGCTCTGTGTAGTCGTAGGGAGACAGGACTTGTGTTCTGTTGGCTTGTTTGGAGGACACGGGCCCTCATCCCACATGCTTCTCAGACAGTTCAAGGTCAGTGATGTGTGACTCCTTCCAATTAACTTGCATGTGGCCGACATGGGGAGTGTTTTCTTCTTTCTTCCCCGTCCGTTGTGTGCTTCTGTGATATGCGCTATCTGCCCTGTGGTCGGTCTCCTCGGCATGCCTGTGTTGGTCTTTTCCTGGACAATGGCTGTATTCACCGGCTTCTTTCGTAGGGCTGTGGTTTCGGAGTTGGAATGGAAGGTCATTCAATGCTGTCTGCTCTCCCTTGTGTGGGCGGCAGGCTGCCTTTCCGCTCTGCGTTGGGCCTTGTGTGTGAATGTTATTCTTGGGCCACCTGTTGTCGGTCCCCGGGCTCTTTGGTGTTCCGTTTTATATGTCTTGTTCATATGTGCAGGGTGGTATGGGTGTTTCAGTGTGGTACTGGCGTTCCTCTTCCCGAAGGAGCCCTGCTTCTCCTAGTTGGTGTTGCCGCCGCTGTGTGCTTCGCCATGTTTGTTACACTGGGGTGTGTCCTGCTGTTGCGTGACTTCACTGACATGTGTGTGTCGGTTGTGTGGCGTTGGGTGTTGTCCGTGAATTGGGCGTTGGGGACATGTCTGTGGCAGGCCTGTCACGTGTCATGTGCGTTCGGGGTGGGGCTGATGTATGTGCTGCTTGGTTGTGTCCCTGTGTCTGTGTGCGACGCATGCATGGCGCTGCGGTTGGCCTCTGCGTTGTGCGCATGTGTGGCGGCGTCATCGCCGCTTTGGGGCCGTGACGGGGTCGTTGGTTCCTAGTCCCAGGTGGTGTGTACACGTGTTACGCGATGTTACGATTTGGCCTGTGTGTCATATGTGGATGCAATGGTGGATGTGTAGTGTACACGCGCTGGGGGGGTTGTCCGCTTTTCCGCCCTTGCACTGTGTGCGCTGTTTGCGTGCACTTGTTGTGTGTGTGCCTACCTGCGTCTCCGCGGTACGTTGCGTCCTTGGTGGTGCATCAGCAAGAGCATGGGGAGGGCCTGCAGTGCTGGATTCATGCTCGGGGAGCCGCTTCTTCGTTGTCCGTGCTCGGCGTCCGTGTTACCGCTTCGGTTTGTCGTACGGTATCTCTTGGCCGTGGGAGCCGTTTGTTTGCGGCATCGTAATTTATGCGCCGGGCGGGACGTGTTTTCGTCGGACGGTGTGTGTCAGTTAGGCTGCGCCGCTACGTGTACGGGCGCACTTTGATGGCGGACGGTGTTGCTGGCTTGCCGGCGGTGTTTGGCCTACTTTTCGCATCGTAATTGGGCGGGCGTGTGGACTGCTGCGTGCCGGAGGTAACTGGTGGTTTTTGCATCCGCCAGCACGGCGGTTGTGCTTCCGCCCGCCATCGTAATGACCCCCTTAGTTTTGTATGTGTATGTCTGTATTTATAATTTATAAAATATTTTTTAACAATTTATAAGTTATTAAAATAATTATTTATGAATATTATTAAGTAAGTATATATATTATATTTTATATGTATATGTTTAATTTATTTTAACATTATATGTATCAGTTTTTATTTTTAAACATTTTAAAATAATTTTAACTATGTTTCTTTTAATTATATGTCTTATTTACTTTATTTTAGATGATTTTTTTAACATTTAAAAAAACGATATTTTTTACAACGATATTTTTGACATCGATATATTTTTGTACTTACCATGATGTAGATAGGATGTCGATATTCTTGACTTCGATATTTTTGTCACGATATTTTTGTACCTCGATATTTTTTA
The DNA here is from genome assembly GCA_963921515.1 of Calotriton arnoldi. Taxonomy (NCBI): domain Eukaryota; kingdom Metazoa; phylum Chordata; class Amphibia; order Caudata; family Salamandridae; genus Calotriton; species Calotriton arnoldi. The sequence goes on from CAWUFW010011853.1 coordinate 391,454, forward strand.
GGTCGATATTTTGTCAGTGATTCCTTGAAATCGCCGATGAGGAAGGACACTTGCATAGGAACACTTCTGACATAGCTGCCACTTTTAAACGCTTCTACAGCGCCCTATACACCTCGCAAAGGATACAGCCTGTTGATTTCACCTCATTTTTTCAAGACACAGCGATTGGCTGGCTTGGAGACACTCGGCGAGAATTTCTCCTCGCACATCATGAGGATGACGAGATTATCGCCGCAATCATGCAGTTGCAGTTTGGGCGGGCCCCGGGCCCTGACGGCCTCATGGCCAAATTTTATAAAACGTTCCGAGCCATACTCATCCCTGCTTTGCGACAGCTATACAAAGAGGCCCGCGAGACGGGCATCCTCCCCCGGACCATCCGTGAGGCGCTTATAATATCCCTCCTGAAACCTGGGAAGCCGGCGTTGCAATGCGAGTCATACAGGCCCCTTTCCCTCATTAATGTCGACGCAAAAATTTTTGCAAAACTGATAGCAAACCGTATTAGCCCTCTCATGACTGCCCTTGTTCTCCCTGACCAGTCTGGGTTCGTTACCAGTAGAGGAACCTCTCACAACCTTCGTACCCTGTTCGCTGTTTTGCAGGATATTGACCCCGATACAAATGCGATGGCTGTCTTTCTTGACGACACCAAAGCATTTGATTCCCTGGAATGGGACTATTTGGCCTTCGTGCTCAACCGCATGGGCTTTCCCGCTCCGTTTCTGGCATGGATCCACCTCCTATATTCAGGCCTACTGGCCAGTGTGGTGATTAACGGCATCAGATCATCCTCCTTCTCGATAGCCAGAGGCACTAGGCAGGAGTGCCCTTTGTCCCCCCTCCTATTTGCCCTTGCGATTGAGTCCTTGGCCACCAAAGTCCGTCAACATTACCGCGAGCATGCCCTTATCTACCCTGAGCGGCAAATATTAATTTCTTTATATGCGGACGACATTACCTTATACCTCCGCAACCCGGAGGATAGCCTCAACCCTATTTTAAGACTCCTCATCACCTTCGGGCACCTCTCTGGGGTCACCATCAATTGGGGGAAATCCCAGATTTTTCCCCTCACCGACGCTACCACACAATTCACGCCTGACTACCCCCTTGCATGGTGCGACGACACAGTCACCTATCTCGGCATAGTAATAACCCGCAACCGTAATGATTTGATGGTGGGCAACTATGGGCGCGCACTAACTCTTCTTACCGATAAAATCACCAGGTGGATTGCCATGCCGCTCTCTCTCGCTGGGAGAGCCTCTCTCATTAAGATGGTTATTCTGCCTAAATTGCTTTATTTATTCACTAACATCCCATACGCCCCCAGCAGACATTTCTTCAAAGCTTTAAAAACTCAACTCATCCGGCTCACTTGGGGTGGGAAGCAACCCAGGCTGCACTGGAATATCCTCACTCGGCCCTTCTGCGCTGGAGGGTTTGAAATCCCAGACTTAGAATTATACTTCAGCTGTGCACAGGCCCACTACGCGGCATATTGGGTGAATCCCCCTCCATATATGCCCCACCTTGCAGTTGAGGACGGGTACATGACCCCAACCCCATGCTCCACCTATTTAAGCGCCCCTGCCATTCCGAGACATCTAGCCGCTACCACAGTAGACTGCACTATCAGTGCCTGGCGAGATCTAGCCCGGCACCTTCACATGCCTACACTATACTCCCCCCTGCTTTTCCTCCATAGCAGACTCGACATCCCGGTCACGCAGGAGGGGGTTGCCGTCAACTCCTCCGAAAACTCCCTATTCGGACTTGGGGTGAGCTATATGTTAATGGTAAATTTCGCACTAGCGAGGAGTTTTTCGGCGACTCCCCACCCACCCCTCTGGAACGCTTTTTTTATATCCGCCTGCGACAAGACATTAGGGCTATAACCTTATGCTTCCCGCAGGAGCCCCCCACCATGACCCCTCTGCACGCTCTCCTTCAGCAAGACACCCCCTCACATGTTGTATCGTTGCTGTATCGCTCCACCCAAACAGCCTGCTTACATGACCCCCCACCATCCAGGCTGCCCTGGGAGGAAGAACTCGGCTCTCCCCTCTCGGATGACCAGTGGTCCTATTGCTGCAAACAGACTGGAAACATATCTGCTAGCAGCAGGCTGCGCATCATTCACTATACATATTTACATCGTCTCTATTATACACCTGCACGTCTGATGCGCCTTCACCTGCGAGACACCGACTGCTGCGACCGCTGCAGGAGGGAGGGGGCAGACTTCCGTCATTTAGCCTGGGACTGCCCACCCATCAGACGCTACTGGCTGGAGGTGCTTGCGGCATTGGATCAGATGACTGGATTACATGTCCCCGACGATCCCCTAGTCGTACTCCTCGGCTACACTGAGGCCCTGGCTGTGCCAATGCGGAGATATGCCTCCTTGGCACTCTTGCTAGCTAAGCGGCGTGTCGCCTGTAGATGGGGCCGTGGACGGGCGCCCAAATTTAAAGACTGGCTGAATGACCTTACATTTTGTCAGGATCAATTACACACCTACGCCGAGCTCCTACCGCCCGCGCGACATATGGTCCCCCCTTCAGACGTACCTCCTGGAGCGGGCTGCCACCAACGAGACTGACGCAAGCGCACAACCGGACGACTGATGGGTCTCGCGGGAGAGGTGTTACCTGACTCCCATCATACCTTAGAATGGCTGGACGGTACATTTTACGATTTATGTATACATGAGTATGTTATCAGTCAAAATATAGTGCTAATACAATTTTTCTTTTTTTATCGAATGTCTGGCTTACACGCCCTGTCGGGATTATCGAGTGGCAATGCTTGTTGGTCAAGTTCTGTACACTGTGTTCAAAACCTAATAAAGAAATTTAAAAAACAACAGAAAAAAAAAAAAAACCATTTTGATTGTTTCTAAGTTTATTGGTCCATTTACCAATGAACACAAGTTGAATCTTGTAACAGTGTTATTAAAATTGCCCTATCCATGAAAATCCATCCTGTCTTTCAAATGTCCTTGTTAAAACCATGCTGTGCAAAAACATGTATTGCTCGAAATCCTGAACCAATTGAGGTGAATGCTGAAAAAGATTATGAAATACACAAGATTTTAGATACATGAATTGTTAAAAGAAAATGCCAGCATTTGGTGGACTGGAAGGAGTTTGGACCTGAAGAGCGATCAAGGGAACTGGCTTCCAATCTTCAAGCTCTTTGTCGTCTATGTGAGTTCTATAACTGTAAACCAGGTACACCAGGAGCTTGGATGCTGATATGTCAGCACTTGGGTGGAGCATTGTCATGATCCATGGCACATGCTTGCGTTTGGGCACTGATCCATCGTGGAGACGCACAGCTCTGAACCTCTTGAACATACGCGTCTTCAGGAGCAGACAAGGCTGTTGGGGTTCGTAGATTGTGACTGCTGCCTGGAAAGAGGATGTGCATCTTCGATGGATGTAATAAGCAAACAAGTGAAGACAAGAAATTCTACATGTCTCATAGAACAATGGGACTCTCATCTGAATTGCATGTGGTGGTGGCCATCTTGAATGTTTAGAGTATAAGTTCTTTGTTGTCCATAGATTTCCTTCTTGGCAATTGGGATACATAGTTGCCACATCTGGGAATTTGTTGTCATAATTTCGGAACACTCACAGACTGTTTTTGTTTGGAAGCTGACAAATGACTGAAATGGTTTTAGAAAAGTGTGGTAGCACAACATTCATAGACTTTGCACTTGACCACTGTTTTCAGGAGTCATCTATTTAGAATTATGAACACATATATGCACTTGTTTGTTTATACAAGAGGAACAAATAGGATTCTCTTGCATAGACTTTGATGACCTTTCTTAGAGATGTATGCTATTGAAGAATTGCTTTAAATGGGGAAGGGATTGCTGGCTGCTAGCCGAACTATATGATTTACATTTATTATGTTACAGTTTATGAACCATTCCTGTTGAAAGAAATTCAAACCACAGAGCATTACTGCATGATTTTGAAGGTTATCTTTAGCAAGCAAAGCAAAATAGCTCAAAGTATCATTTGCATATATTCCATATATTGTAATTGTGTTTTAGCTGTAGGAAGGCACAGAGGTTTATTCAGCTACAGAAAGTTGGATATACATAGTCTCAAAAGTTATAGCGGTATAAAAGGAATACTAAAAGTCTCCTCTTGTCTTTAGATATCCGTGCAGCTGCAATGCAGACCAATCCCAACTGTGCAGGCAGGCAGTGTAATGATAGAGAGTCTCTGTTTTTCTCTCTTGTTCCTTTTCATTTTTCCCGGATCTACTGCTAACCAATACATTGTCAGTATATGGTTTACAGTATGTTCAGATAAGAAACACATATCGCCCCATTTGATCCTGATTGCAAAGTTAGTGCTTCATGACAGTGGGCTCCCTGTGACTGGAGAATGCTATCCCCTTCATAATCTGGCTCCTAGGGTGTGTCCCATCATCTCGGCTGAGACCCTCTGGTGGCCTGCTGCCAGATTCCATAATTTGCATTGTTTCACAGTGGAAGTACACATGGTTGCATGCCTATGTCAATACATTGGGCCTATAGCATGTTTTACTTGGCTGTTACCTAACAAATATCATGACGGCTTTCTAGGAGTGCAGCCACTGGATGGGATAGCATGTGAAGCCCCTATTCTCATTGGACTGTGGTACTAAAGCACCATCGTAGTTTTCAGTGTGATTTGAGGCTCTTCTTATTAACATGGCCTCTTGTTCCGCTGACGAGGGTGTAGACACTCAAAGAACTGTAATGTCAGAAATCTGTATATCTTGAGCAGAAGCTATGAGCAAGCAGGACCAGAAGCAGGAGCATAAGCAATCACAGTTGCCATTGTATAGCCTGAAAATGAGAATAACATCTGATAAAAATGTATCTGAAGAAGCCAGCCCACACATGAAAACACCAACATTAAAAAAGATCTGGAGATGAGAGCACTACTACCGGACATGCATAGGAGCCTACACATGATCGATGGTAAAATAGATACACTGATCACATGACTTAATTATATGAGTTGACCAAAATAAATAAATCCAGCTATGACTGAGTGCTGCATAGCCAATCAGGAAAACAATACAAATTACACATGGGGGAAGCTTTTGAACATGAAAAGAGTGCTAGAAGAGAAAAAGGGCAAAAAGCGAGGATTTTGAATCCAGAACCCAGGGTAACATTATCCAAATCACTGGGTTCCCAGAATCCTCTATATAGGCAGAATGGAAATCTTTCTTGATGAACTGCTGATGACCCTATTGAAGATGGTTAATTTTTTCACTATATTCACAGTTGAGTGCGCTTATCTGAAATTGGGACCTAGGCTGTTGTCCATGGCTCCACTGTGGCCATTGATAGCCAACTTGCTAAACTGAATCAACTGTAACACTGTGATGAGGTTGGTGAGAAAGAAAATAGATGGTGTACCCAGCTATAAACCTGGACTTCAGTTTACCTGTACAGGAATGGAGAAGGTCATTTATATCTGTAAAGAAGACACTGCAGCCATACAAACCGGAATACGCACGGCTCTACCCTGCAGGTCTCAAGGTATCTTCCGGTAGAGAATCCCCTTCACTGATGAGGCCCCAGCACATGCAACACTACGATGTAAAGAGTAGAGGACATATGTGTCCCCTTTTATCATTTAATACTTTGATGCATTATGTTCTTACGTTGTCTTGAGATGTATTGTCCTATTGCTCTGGACTGATTTACCCTTAATATATTAGGCTGTTAATTGTTGTAAACGGGTGCTCTGAATGCACTGATCACTAGAACTTAATATAAATAGGAGTACCTGGCCTTTATGTGACCATATATCTATTGCTGAACTATCTGGTTGAACTACTGTACTGGGCTGATGCAATGGGAGGTCAGACATGTTTATGGCCCAGGGTCTAGCAATGGTAAATGCATGAGTTAAAGTTATGGTGCCATAATACTTTCGACAAGTTGTCAGCTGAGGCTCAATGAATGAAAGTATCTGTCTGCTGTCCAACTCTTGAGAGTGGCATAGTGGTCGGTCATGGTGGCTCAAGCTTGTATCACATCTGTTTCATTAAGCGATTAGTAATTAGGGAATTAACAAGGAGAGCTCTGACCACTGGCAGTTGGGAATCGCAGTGTGGGAGGTGGTGGACTTCAAGACAATGGTGGAGCTCTCACAGGTAAGTCGCATATACTCTAATAAATGACAGCACCCTTTTGACAGTCTGTTTAATGACCTGGAACTTTAAGGGATTGAACATTTCTCAGAGTTCATGGCATGTAGTGGCATACATGACAAAGCATAATGTTAGCATAGCTCTACTGCAAGAAACTCACCTGTTGCTGAGAGTAGAAAGTGCTTTTGCAAGAGGGGTGAAACTCACATAGCTTTTTCTCCTCCTATTACATACTCTTCATAGGAATAGCAATTGGTGCCTGGCATGACTCGGGGGTGGCGGGGTAGGGGGAGTGTCCCAGGGAAGGGGGAGTCGCGCGGGGGTTTAGAGTGCGCAATATAAAACATTACAAAATCTTACCTTGCCGCCGGTCCCGTGTCTCTGCTCCCTCCTGCTCTCCTCGTCTTCGAACAGGAAGCACAGCCAGGCTCCCCTGACCAATCACAACGCTGCAATGCAGCGTTGTGATTGGTCTGAGTGCCGTGACACTGCGCTCAGCTGGAGGGGTGGGCATGTTCTCCACGCAGGCTGTGATGCAGTCTGCATGGAGAACAGGGAAAGTGCGCATGACTGGTCTGGGCGGCCCGAGAGGGCCGACCAAATAGTCATTGTGCACTTAGGAGTGGGCAAATCACTCCTCCCCAGCCCTGCTCAGAGCAGCCCCGCCCGCCCACAAAGCAGCACGAAGAATAAAATGATAATAACGCAAAGTTATTATCATTTTATGTTTCGTGCTTTGCACTGCTCAAAAGCAGTGGGGCGACTCGCCATAGCGGAGGAGCCGCCACTGAATATGATACATAAAGGAACACAATTCAGAGATGTCAAAATAGTTGCAGACTCAGAGGGTTGTTATCTTAGAGTAAAGGCATTGATATGTGGTATTCACATCACACTATTCAGCATATATGGCCCTAACCTAGATGAGCCACTGTTTTTTGACATAACAGTCTCAAAATGTTTAGCTTTGGACCCACGTTCTGTGGTGGGCCAACATCAGTGTAACAGTAGACCTATCTATTGGAAAGATCATCCACAGTGGAGCGACCCCATCCTAAGCGGTTAGAACCTTAGCCAGAATTGACCAACTTCATAGTCGAATTGATATTTAGAAAGGGTGTTATGTGAACAGTAGAGAACTATTCTACAGTACATGATGCAGCATCTCATATAGACTATTAACTGGTCTCCAGAGGGACAGGCCTGTGGGACAAAGAGGTATCCACTCTACGGCATACAATATCAGGGATCACTGACAAAATATCGATCTCACAAATATCGAGTACACAAAATATCGTGGACAAAATATCGACTGTCAAAATATCGACTCCCTATCTCCAAACAGGTAAGTACAAAAATATCGAATCCAAAATATCGTCGTTAAAAATATAGGGGCCCATTAGGATGGCGGGCGGAAGCACCACCGCCGTGCTGGCGGATGGAAAAACCACCAGTTACCATCCGCCCGCCGCAGCCCACACGCCCGCCCAATTAGGATGTGAAAAGTCAGCCAAACACCGCCCGTAAGCCAGCAACGCCGCCCGCCATCAAAGTGCGCCCATTCACGTAGCGGCGCGGCACAATGGAGACACACCGCCCGACGGAATCACGTACCGCCCGGCGTACAAATTACGATGCCACAACCAAACAGCTCCCCCGGCTAAGAGACACCGCACGTGAAAGCAAGGCGGAAACCCGACCGCACAGTACGGATACCAAAGAGGCGGACCCCCCGACCATGAATCCAGCACTGCAGGCCCTCCCCATGCTCTACCTGATGCAGAACCTAGGAGTCAACGCACCGCGGAGACGCAGGTAGGCAGACACACAACAAGGGCACGCAAACACCTCACACAGTGCAAGTGCGGTAAAACTGTACATGGCCCCCCCCCGACACCCCTGCGTGGACTCGACACATCCACCACTGCACCCACAAATGTCACATCGGGCAAATAGTAACAACTTGCAACAAGCGGGGACACACCACCTGGGACCAGGAACTAACGTCCCCGTCACGGCCCCGCAGCGCAGCGCCGACGACGCAGCCACACATGCGCACAACGCATAGGCCAACGGCGGCGCCATGTATGCGCCGCACACAAACAACACAGGGTCACAACCAAACACCACACACACCAGCCCCACCCAGAACGCACATGTCATGTGACAGTCCTGCCACAGTCATGTCGCCAACCGGCAGTTCACTGTTGCCAACCTGACGTCACACAACTGACCCGAACATGTCAGTGATGTCACGCCAAGTTAGGACACACCCCTGTGTGCAAAACATGGCGAAGCACACAGCGGCGGCAACATCACCCAGCAGAATATGGACCCTGTCGGAAAAAGGTACGCCAGTACCACACAGAAACACCGATACCACCCTGCACCCAATACCAAGACATGCAATACGTAACATCAAAGATCCCGGGGGACCGACAACAGGTGGCTCCAATTACAACACCCACACACAAGGCCCAACGTATAGCAGAAACGCAGCGTGCCGCCCACACACGGGAGAGGAGATAGCACTGAATGGCCTTCCATACCCACACCGAAACCACAGCTCAACTATTCAAGCAGGACAACACAGTCATTATTCCAAAAAAGCCCAACACAGGCATGCAGAGGGAACCGTCCACTGGGCAGATAGCGCATAACACGAAAGAACATTCCGAAGGGAAAAAAGAAATGATACCACTCCCCCATGTGGTTCACATGCAAGTTATCGGGAAGGAGTCAGACACCACTGACCTTGACCATTCATAGAAGCATGTGGGATGAGGGCCCGCATCCTTCACACAAGCTACGATAACCCAAGCCCTGCCACCCTACGACCATAACAGAATTCCCAGCAACGTCGGAGGTTGCACTCTGCAGACTGCACAGACAGCCGGAGCACGCCATCACATCGCCCTTCAGCAAAATGGCACTTGCACCACACCTACCCAACTACGCCGGACAGATGAAGCTGTACAAACATTACCTGATACAGATATTGGGATGTGAAAATCTGGCCTTGCTGAACGTAAGTTACCGACTAACTTACCGCATCGCATTGTTCAGCTGCGTCATCCCCGTCTTCTACTGTCGGAGGTGTCCTTTCCACTATCCTATGGATTTATGTCTCTCCAACCCTGCATGTCCAATGGCGGACCTAGTACAACTGTTCAACCCCCTGGACGTCCACGACAGGGTCTGTTCAGCCTATGGGGGCATGGCGTATGTGGCTGCAATCGGACCCACACTGCAATGGGACCACTGTGCCTCCACACGACGGATTCTGGATCACAGTTTCATCGAATGTCATCCAACATGTCCCATCATGCTCCTACAAGGGACGACTTATGACCAACACCTTGACAGCCACCATCCGCTACATTGGATGGCATCCATGTTTACCTCCAATGCCATGGAAGCCCTGCTGGAAGGTATCGCATTCCTGACAACCTGTCAATTCGTCGGGCCCCGACGCAACACCCACAATTGAACAATGATGTCCCACACCGTACCCATGCCTGGCATCCGCACGGACTGAGCAGTTACCAGTACAACAACTATACCACACAACCTGCAACTAACACCACACCATCAACTACACTGCCATGACATCGGATATTTTCGGGACATGCACTCTGTACCTCATCACATCCAGTAACTCTGCATGAACAGGGGGAGGCAGAGGCATGGGATTTGTGTATGGCAACCACATGGACATAACTGCACGTACAACTATGCCATAATATGTATCCTGCGCCCATGAACATATGCACCGGTCAGTGGACAGTAATCGTTCGGCTGTAGTATGTGAGAGCTGTCACCTCACCTCCCTCTGAACTTCCGTGCCAGGACTTTTGCATGGACAACAAGTGCATCCCCCAACAACATGACCCCAGTGACTGTGTCATGTCCAGTAGCCACCACATTGCAACAACAAGTGGGACGCCGTTGCATGCACGTAAGCCCATGCCCTGATGTCACCTCCACGCACGTGTGTATGAGTAACCATAGCAGCAAACCTGTAACATGGAACTGAGATGTACTGTGCCCATGATGTCAAGCGGTCTGGTAGGCGAAATGTATACTGTCTGTGTCAAAGTTAGCAGCTCCACAGTAATTAGCAAATGTACATTAGCACAGCAACGGCTAAGCAGTTGTAACTCTGAAGCACACATCCCACAGTCAACAACTAATGACATGTACCCCTACACCCTATGCTATGTGTAATCATGCTGAGTATATCCTCCACATGCATTTCGCTGCCAGTAGTGTCCACTATACTGCATCACAGAGGACATAAGTCCCAATACATGGCTTGAAGCAAAAATGTGTCTCTGCTGATTCATTTCACAAGTACGAATGAGAGAGGATGAGAGTGTGTGAAGTACACGGCAGTCGTGAGATGACCATGTAGTCCACTGTCATTGGATGTCAACGCAAATGAGTAGCCGCAACAGTGGCCACAGGGAAATACCACAGCTCGTGGAGCAGGACTTGTCACACTCTGAAGTCGCCCGAAAGATCATCACATCAACACTGTCGGCCTGCTCACTACAAAGCACAGTCATACACATGTTTACAATGACCCACACAGTCTGACCACACACTCAGCAACAAAAAGTGGGAGCCACGCTAAAGCATGCCACAGCAATGACTGACAAAACACACACACGACATCAGAGTGGGTGGGCAGCACTGCACAGTGAGCAAGAACTGCTGAAATGCTGACATGCACAATTGGACTAGACACAATCTTGACAGTCACACACCCTGCACACACACAACGTCTGAACCATAACAAGTAGGAGTCAGCCTGAACTGCAAGGACACACCCACACACCGCATACTGTGCAACATACAACACACCCATCACATCATATACAAAGACCTCAGCACAGTAACAAACATCCACCATGTCCTGGGGTGACATATGTGTGCAGTCGACATGGACACGACACACACATACACACCAACGCTACCACAATCACACACCACCACCTCCCAAATGCACACATTGAAAGTAAGCCATGTGCCCAGTCCCAATATCCATCACAGCCACCACTGTCTCAGAAGGAGATGGGCTAGTGTGCCTACCAATCTAACAGGATGCCAGTACGAATCGGTGCTGTGTGTGTGCTACGGGACAGTTGCAGGTCCGGCCCTGAGAGAGTAGCACAACTGTGGATGACACACATGTGTCATGTGAAGCGGGAGTTACGCTTGGCTCAGGTGGGTGGGTGTGCGGGTAGGTGCGCACATGCAATGTTGAAACACGCTGTGTTGGGAGGATTCCGGAACAGTACATTGCTGCTCTCCTGGGAATTTGTAAAGACCACCTGTCTGGGGATGAATGTGAACTCGTGTGTGCACAACAGGCGGGCACACGATCAATGCTGCATCAGGTGTAGACGTCAGCCCACCCTCCGTGGACATGCTGGATACTGCTGTGCGTCCGCCAGGCCCTTGCCAAGGCACTCACATCCCCTGTCGACCAGGTGTATCCCCAACATTGTCCACCTGCACAGGCAATCCAGGGCACGGGATGGCAGTGGAGCATGGTGGGTGAGATGTCATGGCGCGCTCCTCCTGGACACATCACGCAGGCAACACATCCTCAATTAGTAGTATGGCACAAGTCTAATGGAAGTAGTGGGGGGACGCACACATCACGAGCAGGAGTGACGTCACGGAAGGTGGCTCGCACCATCTCACTCATTGCCTATATCCCCACACACGTTACATGCCATTGCAACAGAGAAGCCAGCGCGTGCAGAAGCAGCTCCAAGCTCGCCCCCGAGAGGCCAAAGAGTGAATGTGTGGGTCCATGAGCTCCAGTTGGACGCGGCCTGGGCCGCTAGGGCAGCTACAGCCTCTGTGTGTTGCAGGTGGTGTATCCGGACTGCGGAGCCTGTCATGCATTGTCAATGTTGCCCGGGTCTCGAGCCACTTATTATGCCGCGAGACAGACCACTTGTTCAACTGGACCCACACATACACTCCTTGGCCTCTCTGGGGCGAGCTTGGAGCTGCTTGTGCATGCGCTGGCTTCCCAGGTGCTAACGCATATATTGGTGAGCGAGTAGAGGCCATGAGGACAGGGTAAAATATGACTGTTTGACTTCCAGTCAGTTCAAGGAATGACCCTGATGTGGTCATGAAAAGACGTGTCTCGTGTGTATTGCAACTAGTAGATAAGCCGATGAACTTCCCATGTCTTGCATGTAGCCCCGCACCTAGCCCCGCCCACTCTACACATTAAAATGAGTACCAGCACCACATCCTTCCCATTCGAAGCACTGACTGGGGGTGATAACCATTGGACAGTCTTGTGTAGTCCACCCAGGCGTACATGTGGGCCCTCCATGATCCATGTCACCTGCGGCAAAGTGATGTCATGGGCAATGACGGAAGTGAGGAGAGCTGTCTGCCCCACGCACAGATGGCGCATCAGCTCAACAGACCCAGCACTGAGGGCAGCAGGGGTCACATGTGCAGGGGCAGCTGTGCCTGGTGTGAAGGCACATGCATATAGACAGCACATCGACCAATGTGTAGTCTGCCCACATCTACTGTCCATTGTCAGGCGGACCTAGCAAAAGTTCACAAGGCAACACATCTGTGTTGGTGTACCCACTGTGACCAACACTGCGCAACAACCAACGTACTCGCCCTGCGCATGGCCCACCCCGCAACGGTGGTCACATTCAGTGGCACTATCTCACACACACATCCCTTTCACGAGGCATGGTGTGACCAATGTACAGGGCTGAGTTTGCGCTCATCCGGACAGTGCTGAACAGGTGACACATGTTACCCACTAGTCATTCTGTGTTGTCACCTACTGGCATTGTGCAGTCAATGTGCAGGCCAGGCCTGCTGGGACTGAGAAGGGCAGCATGGCCCCAGCCTGACATGCACACGAGCAACAAGTGCACTGAGACCTGCATTGCCAATTGTTTGTGTCACTGGATGTCTGACATGAAGTTGCCATGTACCACCACTCGGGAGGGACAGACATGTCAAAGCGCCCGGGAGCTCACATACCACTGCCACCTGCAGTCAGCATGGTGAGCAGTGCATGTTTGAACACCACAGGCTCTGACTCATAGTGCTGCGGATCAACGACATGTGTGACCCCCACATGCACTCCCACACACACTGCAGTTGTCTCTCACACACAACTTTCGCAAGGAATAGCCATGTGCAGTGTGCGTGGAGCTCGGAATCCAGGATCTCCAGCTCCTCGCTGGTGAGTGGACCTGGACATATCCTCAGCGTCATCCACGTGTAGGTGGAGAGGTGGCAGCAGCAGGTGTTGTTGAGGGGTGCCAGGCTGCAGTCCCAGGTAGCTGTGGTAATGCCGGTCTCACTCACACACTCACATAGCCCCCTGGGGCAGTTTCAGTGGGTCCAAGCTGCTGCAATTTGTGTACCATGTCTGCCAGCTTCAATTGCAGATGATGGCCTGCTCCCAGCTGGCCTGGGATGCTTACCTCCATGGTGGAACACGCAGGGTGCAACCGCGAGGGTCATTGGAGTTGGCCGTAAGGGCCTGGCCCATGGCGGGTACAGTCCGCTGATGCCATGTGCACCACACAGTTTAATGTGCGCAATGCATCTGCAGGTGTGGCCATGATTTGTGTGTGGGTGCAGGTCCACAATGGACGGGGCCACAACATGCTGTGTGCATAGGCAGGGACGGCCAGTGGCCAGCCTCCACATGTCTGTTGGCATATCATCATGTACACATTGGCATGGGAGCATGGGATATGCATATGCACACACATGCCATCTTTCACTATGTACATCTGCCACTTGGCACGTGCGACGTTACGTGTCACTTGTGATGTGTATTTGCAATCACACAGCCGTGTTGGCATGGAGCTGTCAATGTGTACACCTGTCAATGTTTCTGGAGGTGTGATCCGTACAGTGCTGTACATAGGGTGCAGTAGGGACATCAATGACTGTCTCATATCCCCTCGTGCCACAGGTCCCACTTGTTTTGGCCGCTCAGCCTGTGTCCATAGCGTTGTTGGTGTGTGCCCTACACAACCAGCCTCGGAAGCAGTGTGATGCACAGCAGCTAGTCATGTTGCCGTGGTGTTGCAGCTTTCCGAATATGCAGTCTGTTTCCATCAGCATGCCTTACAAGTTGTTAAGGCCTAACTCCCCATGTGCATGCTCATAGCAATGGTGTGTGTCACTGCCCATTGCTATTGGTAGGGGACCTGTGTATGTGTATTGTGGCTGTGCTGTCCCTACTTGTCAGCTGTTCTGTGATTCAATTGCTTGGTCAGTCAGTTCTGATTTGTGTATGTGTAAATGCCCTATGGCGTGTTGCTTTGACATGTGTCCACTTCCATCTTTCCTAGGAGGAGGCCAAACATACATCGCCCCTACCAATTGCTGTCGGCCATGGAGGATGTGGAGGTGATCCGGAAGTTCCGTCTGGACCGACCCACCCTGCATCGCCTATGTGCCTTGTTGGAACCCCACCTCCGTCCTTGCAGGGTGTATCCTACTGCATTTACCACCACGGCTAAGGTGATGGCTGCACTGCATTTCTTCGCCAGTGGGTCATTCCAACACACAGTGGGCAGTGGAGGTGGGATGTCCCAGCCCATGTTCTGCATGGTGCTGAGGGATGTACTGTCAGCTATGATGCTGTACAGGAACAGGTACATACGATTCCCCAGGGCTCGTGAATTGGCGGCAGTGAAGGGTGATTTCTGTGCCCTTGGACGGATCCCCCACGTTGTTGGTGCAATAGATTGCACCCATGTTGGCCTTGTTGCACCACAGGCCACTGAGCACCTCTACCGCAATAGGAAGCACACCCACTCCCTGAATGTGCAAGTGGTGTGCCTTGCGGACATGGTCATTTCACACGTGTGTGCGAAGTTTCCAGGATCGGCACATGACGCGCACATCATGCGCAACAGCATCCTACCACGTCTGATGACCAATCTGCAACGGGACCGTGCTTGGATTGTTGGTGAGTATGTGGAGTAGTGTAGCGTGCTGGCTGTGCGATGCTGTATTGTGTCCAGTTGGAATTGCAACGATTCTCTGTGTCCCTCACACCCAGGTGACTCTGCTTACCCGAATGGGCCCTGGCTGCTCAGCCCATTACGACATCCTCGTACCCCAGCTGATGTCCGGTACAATGAGGCACATGGGAGGACCAGACGTGTGGTTGAGCGGACCTTTGGCCTCCTCAAGTCCAGGTTCAGATACCTGGACCGCACAGGGGGTGCACTGGCGTACTCCCCACAGAAGGTGTGCCAGATAGTAGTGGCTTGCTGCATGCTGCACAATCTGGCTATTCGCAAGCAGATCCCCCTAATTGTGGATGACGGAGATCAACCAGGGCCCCAGCCTGCAGACCAGGACGGGTCGAGTGAAGAGGACAGTGGGGAGGAGGGAGCTGTGAATGTGCGTCAGCAGCTCATCGCCCGCTACTTCACTTGACGGTGAGTGTCCATGTACGACGGCTGATGTAGCTGTAGTTGTGCAGGTGTATGTGTGCTCTGTCACGGAGGCCTTTTGTTCACTGAGTGCTGTGTGTCAATGGTCCATGTCCAGGTTAGTATGCCACTGACAGTGGCTGTTGCATTGTGCCCTGTTGCTGTGTGAGATGTGTGTACATTGCTTGTAGTTGGTGACAAGTACTGTGTGATGAGTGTGTGACACACTCATTGACTGTACTCTTGTTCTGTTTTTCACCACTAGGTCCCTACAGCCTCTCCTGTCCCATCGACATACCACACAGCAGATGCATTTCTGCTCATGGTGGCGATTGCACATCGTTGAATAAACCCAGGACACATAATGCAGATTGTGATCAAGGTGTATTTATTTACAGCGGTGACATGTGATTGTGTGCAAGGTGATGACAAAAGTGGTGCATGCTGTGACAATGATTTGACGGCCATGGCTGCGTGATGGTCAAGGTGTACCCATGAAGTTCTATGTCCACAGTCCAACAGACACATGCCATTCACATGGCAGTGTGGGGTAGGATCGTAGTCCAAGTCAGTGCAGTAGGTGGTCAGGGTGGCTGGCTGACTCACTGGCGTTTGGTGCGTGCGAAGTCCTCTCTGGACACCTGTTTCCTCTTCGGACGGCCCCTTCCACGTTTGGTAGGGGGGGGTTGTGTTGGTGGGCTGCTGGTGGTGGCTGAGGACTGCTCACTCGCTGTGGACGCAGTGGAACTAGATGTTGCACGAGCCTGCGCCACAGCACGTGGTGGCGGCGGTGGTGTGGCTGGCCTTGCTTGGGTCCTCCCCCCACCACCAGCTGGCCCATGAGGTCCACAAGTCGGTCCATACGGGTCACGAATTGGCCCATATGGGCGTCCATGGACCTCAACACCCCAAGGACCTCCCTCGTGTCGGCAGCCGACCTGGCCCATTGTCCTTGGGCCTCTTTATAGGCCCCAAGGACTCTTGAGATTTGCGGCAGGGCTTGGCTCCCAGGCTCAGATGGCGTTGGCCTGACCCTGCTCCTCCCACCGGTACTGCTGCCACCGACCGGCCCACTCGCCACATTGGTCACCACGGTCCTCTGTCTGGCTCCCAGGGTCGAGCACGACGCGCAGGTGCTGTGGCCAGGGATGGCATGGTGGTGGTGGTGGTTGTTGCGGCGGTGGTGGTGGCCGCAACGACCGTGGCAGCAGGGGTCTGTGACTGGTCAGCAGCCCTGGGTGATGTGTTGGTGGGTAGGAGGGGCCCTGGGGAGCGGTTGGGCCCTGCCACTCCAGACGGGCCTGGTGGGTGGTCCTCGTCCGAAGAGGTGTCCAGGTCTTCTACATCCGTGAGTCCGGGTCGGGGGCTTGCGGGCTGGCTGTGCTGGCTGCTGTCTCCCTCTCCAGCATCCAGCTGTTCGGCACCTGTGGGGAGAATGTGATAGGTCATTGTGTTGCACCTAGCAAAGTATGTATTGGTTGTCTGACATTCACAGTTCGTGCACTGTCGTGCACAGGTTTCCCAGGGGCGTGTGTGTGGATGTACGATGTGTGTATGCGTGGGCTAGGCAATGGTACTGTGTGATGTGGACATGTGGCATGGGACGGATTAGCAATGCCGATGGGTGTGTGTTGCTATGCTTCTACATTTTGTGGCTCGGGTGTATGCGGGCTCCAGACCCATCGACGATGGTGGGTTGAACTATGGTTTTGGGGTTCAAATGGAACGCTTAGAAACGCAGATGGCTAAAGGGGGTACAGCCCCCTCAACGCTTTTGGGTTGAAATATGTTTTTGGGGTACATACTGTGAGTCATGGGTGCAGAACGTGACATGTGTTCTGGCAACATGACAGTGCATAGACAAAGGTGTGTGTCTGTCTAACATACCCGGCATATCTGCTGACTGTCATCATTTGTGGACATTACATTGGTGGCATTGTTGTGAGTTCGTGCTTGTTGTGTGCCACACGACGTATTGCAGATGGGCAAAATCCTTGGTGTGCGTGCTGCCCTCGGACATGTGCATCAATGCGGTGCTCTTGGGGTGTTGACTATATTATGTGTGTTGTTACTCACAGTGTGACGTGCGCTTCAGTCACTGCAGGCACATGATTTGTCATGGGCAGGTATCTCTGCATGACTGCTGTATGAGGGCCAGCTGTTTGGATGACATACCTTCCATGACACTGGGGCTGACAGATGAGATGGATGATATGTTGAATGTGCATTGTGTGCCTGTGTGTTTCATGGGTCCAGTGGTGTTTGTGTGCAATATTGTGGTTCCACGCTGTTACTTCTAGTAAAGTTTGTCTTACATGGGCGTTGTTGTACGACGTGTGGGTGACAGGCAGTGAGGACTACATGGACAAGACTTCGATGGTGTTGCTGATGTGTGTGATGGGTGGCACAGTGCCTGCCGTGTAGGTCTGTACTCCAGTGGGACTTGTGCATGCAGACGTGGCTCCTTAGGTGTTGCTGTATCTGTGATGGGTCATGTGGGGTATGACTCTGTGATACATGTCCGTGTGCACATTGGTCACATGATTGTGACAGGGAGCAGTGCTGCGTGTTCCTCTGCTACGTGACATGTCACATGTGTCAGTCGTAATACTGTCCTCATGCCTACAGACACCCCGCCCTGTACTGTCTCCCACCTACAGGTTGTTTTTGAGTGCGCAATGCAATGGATGCCACATGGTTATGGGCGGGAGGGGTGCTCCATGTTGCTGGTCTGTGGGAGTGGGGGCGGTGTTGTGAGTTGTGGTGATGGCCTGACACCCACAGGAACCCCTGCATGTGGGGTGAGATGTCTACCTGTCGGATGCAGGTGTGCACTGCAGTGGCTGACGCATGGGTGTGGGGGGTGCTCCACCTTGCTGCGCTGTGGGACTGGGGGCCTGGTGGCTGTTGTACTTCAGCTGTCCCCCCTCCGACCCACTGCCTTTGTGTTGCGGCTCCTTACCTGTTACTTGTCGGTTAGTGCAGCTATGGCTGACACATGGGTGTGGGGAGTGCCCCTTCTGGCGCTTCTGGAGTACGAGGGGACCTGGTGGGAGTTGCAGTGCTGGCTGACTGTACACATGCCCCCATGGTTATGTCAGTTGGTAGGTTTGGGCTGTGTGTGTGAGTGTCTGTTGCATGAGTGAGTGATGTCTTGTGTATTGTGTACTGGACATGGGGGTGTTTGTCCCTCGGAGCTATGGCATGGTGGTAGTGCATGTGAGTACATAGCGGTGTGCTGGTATACGTTTGTTTGTACTTACTAGCCTCGACTCCCCCTGGTAATCCGGTGAGGATCTCCGGATGTATGATGACTCGCACCTTCTCCTCCCACGCCTTGAAGGTCTTGAATAGCACGGGATTACCTCCGCCAGTCCTGGCAGCCAGCTGCTGATTTTTGGCCTCCTTCTTCTTGACCACGCTTTTCAGGTCGTTCCACCTTTTGTTGATTTCGCCTCTGTTGCGTGGCACGTTCCCGACTGCATTGACCTGGTCTACGATCCTGCTCCACAACCGGTTTTTGGTGGATAGTGGTGTCTGTTGGACCTGGTTGCCATAGATTTGTGGGTGCACCTTGACGATCTCGTCGACCATGACCGTCAGCTCAGTGGAAGTGAACTTGGGCATTCTGTGTGATTCCATGGTGTGTGTTTTGGTGTTTGTGGTGCTGGTGCGGTGTGTGGTGTGTGATGTGCAGGGGGTTTGTGGGTCAGGTGTTTGGTGGTGGTGGTGATGGGTGTGATGGGTGCGTGTCTGTGGTGTGCTGCTGTCCTTTCTGTCTCGCTGTGTTCTGTGCTTTCGTCCTCAGTTTGTAGTGTTGCAAGGGATTGTGGTCTGTGAAGGAGCTGCTTTTGTACTTACCTATGTGGGTGTGTCATGATGGTCTGTTGTTTTCAGGTGTGTTGTGGCTGGTGTTCTGGGATTTGTAGTTTATTTGTTTGTCCAGGGGGGATGTGTTTTCGGGATGTGTACTGTGTTTGGGTATTTGTGCGTGGGTTGCTGTGTGGACTTGTTGGCCATGTTGTGTGTGTTTGTTTTTGTCCGCGGATGATTTCTGTGCAGGAACGTGGCCGCCTGAGCTTCCGCCGTGTCCATTTCCGTCACTGTTGTTTACGCTGGCGGGCGGTGTATTTGTGGATTTACCGCGCTCATGTCGGTGCGATCCTAATTTCACGGCCGGTGTCTCGGTCGTCAGGGCGGGCGGTTTTGGGTTGTCATGTGTATTTCCGTCCGTGGCGGGCGGATGGACTTGGATTCGGACATGGGCGGGCGGTATTTTTTGTGTATTTTCCGCCGCCGCCGGCGGTTTGCGGCTCGCGCCATCGTAATTGCTCGGTCGGTATTCAGACGGTGTGGGCGGGCGGATTTCTACCGCTATGGTAGATGGCGGATTTTTTACCGCCCGGTATCGTGATGGACACCATAGTTAGTCAAAATATCGAATTTTATAAATCTGTTAAAAGTAATGTAAAATTAATGAAATAATAAATAAAATAAAGTAAAACATACTTAAAATTAGTTAAATTACTTTAAAATTAATAAATAATTATTTGAAGTAAAAAAAAATATACATACATATTTATTTTTTAATACATACATATATTAACGTAATAATATACAATAATAATCACTACTTTTAGCGTAGGATAGCGGGAGGGTGAAATTTACTATTCCCACTCCAAAGAGTGCGACAGTAGGGAAAGCGTTGGATAGCGTAGAGGTAAAATTTACTATTCCCACTCCAGTGAGTGCAACATTAGGGAAAGCGTTGGATAGCATAGGGGTAAAAATTACTATCCCCACTCCAGAGAGTGCAACAGTAGGGAAAGCGTTGGATAGCGTAGGGGTAAAAATTACTATTCCCACTCCAGAGAGTGCAACAGTAGGGAAAGTGTTGGATAGCGGGAGGGTAAAAATTACTATTCCCACTCCAGTGAGTGCAACAGTAGGGAAAGCGTTGGATAGCGTAGGGGTAAAAATTACTATTCCCACTCCAGAGAGTGCAACAGTAGGGAAAGTGTTGGATAGCGGGAGGGTAAAAATTACTATTCCCACTCCAGTGAGTGCAACAGTAGGGAAAGCGTTGGATAGCGTAGGAGTAAAAATTACTATTCCCACTCCAGAGAGTGCAACAGTAGGGAAATGGTTGGATAGCGGGAGGGTTAAAATTACTATTCCCACTCCAGTGAGTGAAACAGTAGGGAAAGTGTTGGATAGCGTAGGGGTAAAAATTACTATTCCCACTCCAGAGAGTGCAACAGTAGGGAAATGGTTGGATAGCGGGAGGGTTAAAATTACTATTCCCACTCCAGTGAGTGCAACAGGAGGGAAAGCGTTGGATAGCGTAGGGGTAATAATTACTATTTCCACTCCAGAGACTGCAACAGTAGGGACAGGGTAGGATAGCAGGAGGGCTAAAATTACTATTCCCACTCCAGTGAGTGCAACATTAGGGAAAGTAATATTTTAATATTTTACTAAAACATAATTAATTATCAATACTAATAAATATTATTAATAACACTAATTACCAATTACAAAATGTTTAATAATTAATTTATTATAAATACAATACATATTATTTATTAAAAATAAATTACCTATTAATAAATCATTAACAACCAATTAATAATCATTACCAGATTTGTATAAATATTTAAATAAATACCAATTAATATTTAATTACCAGTAAATTAAGTATCAATACAAAAAGTATTTTCTATAATTAACTAATTACAATTAAATTACTTCCTCCCACATTCCCCTATAAACCCACATCCCGCTACAAATATTTAATTAATAAAAATAACATAATTACCAATAAATAAATTTTAAAAAAATAATTACCAATTAATAAAATGTATTTACCAATTAATAATTAATTAACAATAAATTAATTATCAATACCAATTAATATTAATTAATATTTACTTAATTTCAATTAAATTACTTCCCACCCTATTCCCCTATAAACCCACATCCCGCTACAACTATTTAATTAATAGAATTAACATAATTACCAATTAATCAATTAAAAAAAATTACTTATTAATGAAATTTAATTACCAATTAATAATTAATTAACAATAAATTAATTATCAATACCAATTAATATTTATTAATATGTACTTAATTTTAATTAAATTACTTCCCACCCTATTCCCCTATAAACCCACTACCCGCTACGGAATTAAATTACACAAAAATTAAATAACATAAAATTCATTGCTTTTAAAAAATTAAACATACATTACAACAACTAATATACACTTTTAACACATATACTAACATAAAAATACACTTAGAAAAAATTCGATATTATTAAAAATTCGATATTTTTTAATGCCTATATTATGTACTTCGATATTTTAACAATCGATATTACTTACCTTAATTTCGATATTTTTAACGACTATATTATGTCCATTCGATATTATGTCCATTCTATATTTTGGACTCGATATTTTGTCCATTCGATATTTTTGTTTCGATATTATGTCTGTTTACCAATATTAGACCACTCACCAGTGTCACTGATGTATTGCTTCCTGGGGAGAGAGAAGGTCCTATATTTTGATGCTTCCAGTCGAACGCATTGCTAGATGCGGCGTTCAAAGCTGAACTGCAGAAAATGGTCACAGATAATTTTGAGCCCAATATGAGTTCAGTACATGACCTGGGCATTGTCTGACATGCATTTATGTAAGAGGAATTTGTATATCTAAACAAACCGAAAGATTAAGAAAAATAGGAGAACTCTTCAACAGACTTGAGGAGATCTGTGAACTTGAGAATGCGAACATACATGATATGCATAAAAGTAGGGCGCCACCACAACCCTGGCTAGACAACTCAAAAAATATGAAGCTCCTGGGGAAGTAATGCAGATGTGTACAGAGCAGGAGTAATCTTCTAAGTACATTATTAATATAATAAAGCATTTCAAGGAATATTATACAAATCTATTCTTATCGTAATTGTTTAGCATAGGGGTGGAAATTACTACTTTTCTCAAAAGAGTCACAATGACATGGCAAGAGGTGCACTGGAGAGAGCTACTATTGCAGCCACCAATGGATTAGAGATTTAAAAAAATGCCATTAGAAATATGCCAAACAGTAAGCCCACAGGAATGGATGGCCTGACCACAGAATTCTATAAAGTATACAGTGAGACGTAAGCCCCACGCTTGCTCACGATGTATGGGCAAACAACATATTTGGGCCACTCCATTAGACATTACAGGAAGATATTGTGGCAATGATGATGAAGCCAGGTAAGGATGCAACCAAATGCGCATCTTAGTGAGCTCTCTCTCTCTTAAAAATACTGTCAGAAAAATATTGTCAAAAGTGATAGCAACGAGGCCGCTCCCTGCATGTCTGGATTGGATCTGGAACTGATGGAATTTAACGGAAAATAATTTACGTAGATTTATTCCTTGATGCATCGCCTGTGGCCTGATCTGAAGGATGTGGCCTTCTTCCTGAATGCTAAAAAAGGACTTGATTCATTGAAATGGCAATCCTTTTTTACCGTACTGCTGTTAGTGTCCAAACCATGGAGATCATCTGCGTTGCCACCTGTTGTTGTTATTGTTTGGAATGAGCGCTGCCATAAGGTCCTCAGGCTCACACCAAATACTTTCAAGGTGATCTGTGGATACTTCTATGTTTAGTTTATAGACCATCGATTGGCCAGGTCTTCCTTCTTATCAACCATTGACTCTACAAATGGCAGTGGTGGCTGGCACAGGAAAGAGCGGTGGGGTGATGGGGCGGGGTGGGGTGGGGGGTCGTGGAAGTCAACGGACGACGGTATAAGTAATATTAAATCAATAAAACCACTTACTTTGCGCTCGACAGCAAGGTAAGTGTTTTTTTATTTATTTATTTAATATTACTTATCCTGTCGTCTGTCGACTTCCACCTCCTCCCACCCCGCCTCACTGCTCTTACCTGTGCGAGCCGCCACTGGCAAATGGTATAAAGCTTTTCAGCTAAGAGATCTTGGTCTGTGATACATTATTTCCTAATCAGTGTTTGAATGAATCCGCTCTCTCTATTTTATTAAAACAAAATCTCGTATTTGCAGTTATTTTAACCTCCCCCTCACCCCCCCCCAACTTGGTAGTGCAAAGTCAGCGTAATCAATATTAATGGTCTGCAGCACACCGTTTTGAAAGTTACAAAATACAGGGCCAGAATTATCATAGTATTGCATGCCCTGGCGTCACGCATGGTGTCACAAGAGCAACGCAACACTAAAGTCAGATTTACAAAGCAACGCAAGGCCACCCTGCATGGCTCTGCATTGCTTGCTAAATCTGGAGTAACACAAGGCAGCGCAAGTCTCTGCCAGGCGTCCGTCTGCCCTGGGAAGGCGTTCCATGGATTTTAGCGCATTCCCAGATTTGCCATGACTGGTACATCTGGGAATGCGTCAAAATGCAATGCTTTTAAAGGGGAGGTGCAACGAGGAGAGATAGTTATCGTTATTTCTCCTCGTTGTTTCCTCTTTCCACGTGAGCTGCATTCTGCAGCACACGTAGAAAGAGGAAAAAGCCTCTAAAGATTGTTTTTGTGCAGGAATGTGTCCCTTCCTGCACAAAGAAAATCCTGTCTGCAATGCAGGGGCCCTTGCACCATGGTGCAAGGGGGCCTGCATTGGCGCTAGACAGCTGATTATGCACCAATGCAGACAGAGAGCAGGAATGCGCCATATACTGGTAAATATGGCGCATTCCTGCCCTTTACATTTCACGCAACGCAGCAGGTTGTCTGACAGCGTTGCCTTGCATGAAAGAGTAATAAATCTGGCCCACAGTATCGTAATAAATGCTGGGCAATGACAAATCACAGCCTAAAAGAATATATTGAATTTCTTGATCTTAAACATTTTGATCTGTGGCTGCCATATCTGGGACCCAGTCCATACTACCTTTGATTTCCACCATCTATTTGCATCATCGGAAGTTTAGGAATGCCATTAATTTTAAATGGCTACTTCCTCGTATTATCTCAGTCTATATGGCTGGGTTATTAAAAGTTCCAATTGATTTTTCACAGATGCCAACACGAGAGAAAAACATATTCTGATGGAAGATGTGGGGAAATATAAACAACTGGCTGAGATGGCCTCTCAGGACATGGCACGGAGAGAGGCAGAGCTGATGAAAGTCCAGCAAGAGCTTCAAAGAGCTGTTACCTCCGTGAAAGAAAAAGAGCAAAATGTGGACCTTCTGGAAACCCAAGTACGTGATTATTAATGGTTATAAAATATTTCTACGATGCATGGATGAGTATGAGAAAAGAAAAGAACCGATGCAAAAAATGTATACATGCATATAAAGTTGGTTCTGTAAAGTTTGGCTGATTGGTTAAGGGGTGGCGGGTCTTATGGGATACCCAAAAGGTGTGTTTCTCAGTTAAATTCCCACAGGAAAGTTTTGCTGAATGAGCACCCAAAATTCTTCAGAAAATGTACACCAAATGTGGTATGGAGAAAGAGGTGCCAGTGTCTTTTGGTAATTAGTAGTATCAGTTATGCCAAAATATAGACTGCTCTATGGAGGTACAGAGGGTCTTCTAGACAAGTAGGGGCTGCTCCAGGAAGTGTTAAAAAATATGGCACCCCTGGAGAAAATATCATGTGAAAGGGTAAATGGCAGCACCATTTCCCGTGCAAGGGATATCACGGGACGGGGAATGAGTGGGAAAAGTGATGCATGTGACACCAGATGAGACAGGTAAGGTATTTAGTGAATACTGACTTTATTATGAAAACAATGCTAAGAAAAAAAGAGATGTCCATTATCATGAGGAGTCTTATGCATGTAATGTTTATTATCTTGATGGCTCTTATAAATGCATCAATTGTACTGGTGTGGCTGGCAGCGTGGAGGTTGTATTGGGACAGTTTTATATATGTGTTATACTTTATAATAAACTTGAAAATAATCAAATGTTTTTGTAATGACACCAGTGATTTCATCAATGATGCTGTGATGTAATTTCTGACTTCATGTGTACCCAAGCTGCCTCTCTGCTACATCGGAATTGACATTATTGATAAATCACCTTTTCAATGCCATTCCCATCATCCATGACATCTCGAAAACATGAAAGAATTGCAGCGGAACCAGACTCGGAGAAAGATGCCAGCTCTGTGAAATCGGCTCTGTGACATTATCCTGTGGATCAGGGACATTCCCGGATGCTGTCCAACACCGCCATGAGGATGGGCAGCCAACGAAGTTCCTGGGTTCTTTCAGACCCATATTGCAGACAATGGCCCATACAAGCATTCATAAAGTGAGGGCGCCACCAAGACATTACCTGATGACCAACAGAAACAAGCATTTGAAATGCAAACGGTCTCGCATTTGTGAGAGTTAGAGCTATTGGCGTTGTAAATTACAATGTCTTTTACCCATGTGTTTTGGTTTGGAGTGTAGTGGATGTATGTGAGGTGGAGTGGAATTATGTGTTAGCTTGGAATTGTTAGTTGCGGAATTGTGTATGGTGGAATTGTGTGGTGTGAAGTGTATTTGTATAGTGGAATTATGTTGCATGGCCAATAGATAGGGGTGAGAGCTGCACACAATAGTTAGAAAGGAAGATAGAGAGGGATAGGTAGTTTTTTGTGTGGAGTGGTGAATGAATGTCAGATAGAGGAGCAGAAAGAGTGTGTGAGAAAGAGAAGGAAATGGGAGAGCAGGCAACAGATGCATAAAGAGGGTGCCCCTGTGTACCCAGAAGACACCTCAAGAAGAGGAGGAGAGGGTGGGTTTGAGGGAGGGAAACCTTGAAAAGGCACGGGAAATAAATGGTGCTCGAAGACCTGAAGTGAACCACATGGGAGAGGCGGGAAGAGTGTGTGTGATAGAGAGAGGGGTAAAAGATGGTACAAGAGAGAGAGAGCGAAAGAGAGAGACGAGTGGGAAAGGCACCAAGTGGGGAGAGAGGTGGACTAGTGCATAGCGCAAGGAGGTACAGGGAGGTAGTACTCGTCTTTAGTGCACCCACCGTTGCTGCGTTCGACAGATTAGAGTAGGCTGTAATTAGTAGATTATTTACTGCCAAGGGCAGTGTATGCAGTATGTGCCAGAGGGTCTCGCTGACACCACAAGGCTGGTGGTTGAATTCTAGGCGATGTCATCCACCTTCAAAAAGTGGAGACAGAAGCTCCTAACATTCAGGCGGCCCGCTCTCAAGGTGGAAGAACTGATTTTCCACTTGTGTTTCTATGAAGGGATGGGTGGAAATGGCTGGACGGATGGCAAAACAATCTACATAACCATTTTCCTACCTACCCTGACAGAGAGGGATCGCTCTGTACAATGCCTCTATGCCACATATTTACCACTTGCAGAAGGAACATGCTGCCTCACACGTCGTTGCAATGTAGATTCTGTACTCAATCTGTCCTGACACGTGATTAGGTAGTCAGGGTCCAATAGGTGTTGTAATATGGCTTACACTAGAATATTGATTTTGCATGTAATAATGATGTTGCAGATTCGCTACACTCATAAGCATCTTTTAGTGAAATGAATGACTGATGCCATGATCCTACAAATGTGTTAGTAAATATGGCAAATGTGCCCTGTAAATGGCAGAGGTGAAACAAAAATGGCCTTTTGCAAACCTACGGGTTCACATTCATATATTACTGCTAGGAGCCCTGTGCTGACAAAGGGCCCTCAATTGCAGAATTACAGCACTAGAACCATTTTAAATTCAGAAACCAGAGTAAAATGCCTTTGTTACAGAATGGCTCATAAAAATCTGAAATCGTTTTTTTTTTGCACCGAATAAAGGTCTAGCTGCTTGGATGTAGATGTATGTTTTTTTCCCCCTCAAATTAAAAGGAAGTTGGTTTCGACCAGGACCTGATTATCACAATGCACTCTCCTTGAGTCCTGATTAGAGAGAGGAAGCGAGGATGTGGCGTATATACAGAGCTGCTGACTTAGGAACTGGAGAACAGGGTTCAAGTCCCGGCCAGCTCTAGCTGTCTACTATTAAAAACAAGTAAACAATGGTGATTTTAAACAGTATTCAACACAATTACAAATACATAAAAGTGTACAGGATCAGGTGAACGTACCATCAATAACACTACAGAAGGAAAAGCCCACATTAAAAAACAAGCACAAATGAATTGCTGGGAACCTTTCAGCCAGCAGGAAGTAAACAGACCACACATGCACGGGCAGAAGCACTGCCTCCTGCAGGACAACCAAATGGAACCATTAGTGAAATAGCCATGGGAGGAACGAGCCACACAAAGGAGGGATAATTGCAGTAATAGACCAATAAAGAGCAATCATTTCAGAATGCCACAGAAAACAAGCAATGGCAATCGATGGGGAGTGCCAAAAGCCCACAGAAGAGATACACAAGGTCTTGCAGAGGCTCGACCTAAAAACACGCCAATACAGCTGATCTGTAAATGTTATGTTAATGATATTTATACAGCGCAACTGTTACCCGGAGGTGTCTTGGCGCTAGTTACATCTCCTGTGGCAAAAGAATGGAAGACGTTTATTGGGCAAAGAGCCAAGTCTTAAGGCTTTTCCTGAAAGCTAAGAGGTT
Organism: Calotriton arnoldi; assembly: GCA_963921515.1. Lineage (NCBI taxonomy): Eukaryota > Metazoa > Chordata > Amphibia > Caudata > Salamandridae > Calotriton > Calotriton arnoldi. Next base: position 419,706 of record CAWUFW010011853.1, read on the forward strand.
CGTAATGCATCTTAAAGCTGGGAGACATCTTAGATGCAGGCCAGTAGCACTCCAATCAGACACTCCCTCAAGAAATTCTAAACTCCCTTCTACCCTGAATGTGACTAATAAAAATTTAGGACCCAATTACTCGGGAGGAGGTCCCTAGAACCTAAACATGCTAGCTATAGAAGCGCTATGATGTACTTACAGCTTTGTCATTTGCAACTGGTTGTCAAAACTACACAGTCCTTGTACAGAGAGAGATGGCTATTGAGATTGAGAACCTTGGTGTTATCGCAGCCCACTCTGCAGACAGGCGGCTGCATGGTTACAATACGTTGGGGGCTGGACCTAAGAGCCACGCAGTGATCAGCTGCAGCCACATCTTGGTGGATGGAATGCAGTACCAGGAGATATGCAGACATAGGCCAATGGCAAGGCAAAATGATGTGCCCTGTGAGAAAATCTAACTCCCTATCTACTTCAACTGTGCTCATTGCTTGCATGAGCTAACACAAGAGAGGGCACCCCAGATCTTATAGCTTCAAACTGCATAAAACTCATACAGTCTTGCAATTCGCAACTGATTAATCAGAAAGTACTTGAGTTACACATCCACTTCACAAAAGAAAAATGGGGGCTAGATTAGATGCTTCCGATCATTCAAAAGAACCATTGTTTACTTCATTGTGAAATGATTATCTGCTTTACTGTGGCTACCTAGACAGACCAAAAGGCACTCAAACTTAGCACTCTTCTGAAGGAGACAAAAATACTAAAATACCTCATAAAGAGCACTTTTGTTGGAGAGGCTGAATGTAGTCCCCTAAACTAGTTACACTTTCTCAGATGTCAATCAGCATCCATTGCCTGCCTATATAACACTGAGTTCTGCCTCACCCTACAAAGTGTAGCTTCAGACAGTCCTTGTGGTGGCCCGCTGATGCGAGACTACTACTTGAACATACAGTGTTGTATGATTTAGTGAGGAATTTTGTAGCTTTTCCCACCCATTGCACTAGTCACTTGTGAGATTCGGTGAACGAACCATTACAGTCTTCATTGAGACTTTCTGGTCTGGCTCCCTCAACTGGATCTTGTTTCACCACTGCTGACCCATGTCGTCTTCGAGGTCGTCCCGCCAACTCCTCTTCTTAGAGCATCTTTTTGGTGGCAAACATTCCTCTCATCAATCTGCATCCAGAAGGCCTGCGGTCACTCTGAAAGCAGTTATGAAGGAGGGCTCATTTCATACCTTAATGTCTGAAGGATCCTTGGAGGTTAAATCTTTAAAAAATGAACTGCTCTCCCTCCACAAGTGTATAAAATCCACAAACAGGAAATTTGAAAAGGTAGTAGAACACTGCATACGTAACCTAACTGGGGAATGGAAATCTAGCACCTTAAGCACAAGATCTCAGATGAGCGATAGATCAAGAAGGGACAACATCCACCTGAATGGAATCATGGAAGAGTTTGAGAAAGGAGAGATGATAATGTTCCTCAAAGACTTCATGCCTCGTCAACGAGACTTGCAACCTCTGAAGACACCCTTTATTGTATTAAGGGCATGACTGATGTGCAGGAAGCTCTGGAAGCAGTGGCGGTGGTACACCAGTGCCAGCTACACACGCCTTTGGTTGTCTCAAATGGGTGGGTGCTGTAATTTGGCCAAAGGCTACTCCCTATGCCAGAGGCCATTTTTCATTGCCATTTAGGATGTGCTGGAGGCTTTGATGACACTGCACTACACACATAGCAAGTCTAGTCTTCTACCTATTGGGCCTACTCCCAAACTTTGCTTTGTAGTGCATTTATTAGTCCTTCAGTCACTAACTAAATCAAGCAATTAGTTAGTGCTTATTTTGTGCCGGTGGGTCCGACCAACACTAATTTTTGGGGGCCAGCACTTATTTATCCTCATCTCTCATTTCCCAAGAGAGGGAAAAAGAAACAAAGGGGAAAGAAGGAGGAAAAGAAAGATGGGAAAAAATGGCACAAAAAGAAAAAGCAGGAACCTGCGAGACTGAGATAAAAAGGAGGGAGTGTATTATGGAGGATTATAGAGGCATGAGGTGGATTCCAGACTATGTAGCCTTTGGTATTAAGTGCAACAACATTTAATAGCCTTGGCCATGGGCTTCTGAGAAGAGCATTGGGCACCTGCACTCATTGTTTTACAAATTATTTTGTTGTTGAAATTTTTTTATTCAATCCGTGACAAATAACAATCAAAATCAATTACATAAATACATAAGCCCTCAAGTCGCCATACCGTATATACACATCAATAAGACAATAAATAAAACAATCAGACAGACCAATACATGATATATCCCTTATATAGCTTTCTTATTTCATATGCTCTATCATCGACCCCCATATCTGAATACTCAAATTTTGTTTTTTCATTGATTTCAAAGAATATAAACTAGATTCCAAATTAAAGATATTATAAAATTTGGCCTGTCACATTTCAAAAAAAGGAGCTTTGTGTTGCAGCCACAGCGACGCTACACATAACCTAGCTACTGCCACTGCTATGAATATCAAGTATCTGAATGGATAGCACCCTTTCCCTGGTTTGAGGGATTCCCCAATTCCTGGAAGCATTATATCCATCGTTATCTGTACATTAACCCCCGTAATCTCTGATAGAAACCCCTCAATATGTCTCTTCCATGGATTTAGCTGCACACACCCAAAAAAGATATGAGTAATATCCGCCCTCTCCGTCGCACACCGAAAACATCTCCCATCATTTGTGCCTCCCCATTTCATCATCTTCAAAGTTGTGTGATACAAATGAAATAGGGGCATATTATCAACAACCGGCGATAAATATCGCTAAGCGCACTTAGCGCTAGGATATTTATCGCCGGCGATCGATGATTTTTATCGCTGAGATAGCGTGCTATTAGCAACGCTTATCTCAGAATCGATAAAATTCCTGGCGCAAGCCGCCAAATGTCCGATTATCGCTGGAAATCCAGCGCTAATCGCACGACATTTGGCGATAGCTTGTTGATAGGGCTGGGCATACTTAACCATGATATCCACCTTCCATTGGATATCATGGCTAAGTCAAACTAAAAGCATGCGTAAGGAAAGTAGCGTTAACCAAGGTTAGCGCTACTTTTCTCATCGCTATGCTTGTTGGGGATTCCCTTGATAATTGGAGAAATGTCGGTTAACGACATTTCTCCAGTTATTTTGGGATGGAACGCCCACTTTGCATCTCATTAGAGATGCAAAGGTGGCGTTATGGAAAAGGGCGATAGGGCAAGGATTCACGCGATAGCGTGGCCTTGCTAATACAGCGATAAAATTATCGCCGCTTTTCGTCTGAAAACAGACGCTAAAGCGGCGATAATTTCTTATCGCCGGCTTGATGATATGCCCCATAGTGTCTTAAAATGTTGGGCTTTCATATTAGCTGACAGCAAGATTTTTTCCCGCGACGTCTATTGATTCCTGCATATATAATCCATCTTGATGTAACCGGGAACACCAATTCCTATCTTGCGTCTCCATGTCATCTTGCTGTACATCCATCAATATTTGATACAGTGCACCGATTTTAGCTCCCCGCCTAACTGCCTCAACGAGAGGGCAGATTTTCATCCCCTTCTGCTCTTGCTGCTTCAAAAAATAATCTCGAATTTGCAAATACTTAAAGAACTTATTTTTTTGCAGCCCAAATCTATCTGATATCGTTTGAAATGAGACAAATACTTCCTCCTCAAAAAAGTCGCCTAGTTGCCTAATCCCGTTTTCTCTCCATTTCTCCATTCTGAAGTCCCAAAATATAGGCGGCAGCATTGAAGTGGTGTTTATAGGGGTATAATAACAAATCCCTGTAAGGTCAATTCTCTTTCTAAAGAGCTTCCAAGCTTTGTATGCCGCGATTACCACCTTGAATCGCATTCTTTTATAATAGCTTAACTCCAAAAATTTAAATAAACAATTTCTCGCCTCTGACCCCAACAGCTGATATATTGATGGTGTTTCTGCCAACGTTTCCACTTCCTCCCCTGTTAACATAACCCTCATATTTTGAAAGAGACAAACATAATAATAGAAAGCAAAATTGGGAACAGCCCATCCCCCACGATCCTGTGGTAGCATCATATACTTAAAAGCCCTCCTAACTTTTCTTTGTCCCCACAAAAACCTATCACCAATAGCTTGTGTTTTTTGAAGTTGCAAGCGAGTTAGCTCTAATGGTACTGCCCTAAAGTAATACATAAACTTAGGTAGTATACACATCTTGAGGACATTACACCTTCCCACTAGCGTCAGATGAAGGCACTCCAATCGGTCCAACAGCTGCTGAACCCCAGCAACTATATTTCTCCAATTAACATCTATTAGCTGCTGTAAATCCATCCTGATTTTTATACTCAGATATGTAGCCTCCACCACCGCCCTAGGGTCCCCAGGACACCCCCCTCTGTAGACACAATCTGAGTTTTTGCCAGATTTAATTTATATCCAGACACTTCCCCAAATCCTTGGGCAAGCCGTTTGCAGTGGGTCCGATGTTGCCACCGCAATATCATCTGCGTAAGCTAATACTCGAACTGAGTATTGTCCACAGGTCATAGACCTGATCCTATTGCTACTTTCAAGCATACATAAGAACGGATTAATATATAATGCAAATAACAACGGGGAGCAAGGGCATCCCTGCCTTGTTCCCCTTGTTATAAACACAGACTCCGATTCTTTACCCATTACACATATTCTAGCTTTGGGTGATATATACATGGTTTGAATAGCTTCAATATATCGCGGGCCAAACCCCATCTTATATAAAACTGCCCACAAAAAAGGCCATGAGACACGGTCAAAAGCCTTCTCAGCGTCAAGGAATATCAATCCCAGCTTAGCTTGATGTACATTCGCATAGTCTATCAAGGCGACTACTCTATTTATATGGTTGACCGTGCTCCTGGGCATTGTTTTGCAAATTAAGCACTGGTAATAGTACACATACTACAAAATACTATTCACAAATCTACATGCAGAGGCCTGTAGAAAATGTGGGACTGACAGAGGGAAGTGGCTAGAAAATGGGGAATACTCACTTTTAAATGGGAGAGGTATAAGGAGGGACAATGAGAGATTAAGGGAAGGGTAAGGAGCAAGGGACAGACACTCACCCACAAAAGAGTAGGGCAATTGCGATGCACAGACTGTACTTATAAAGTTACTACAGCCAAATATGTGGCCAAAATAGTAAATGTACTCTAGCTCAGCCTTGGAATAACTCCAGCACCACACATGGCCAACCACTGGTACTGAAACACACTCCCATATAAAATATTGGAGACACCAAATAACTATATAAAGATATTGGAAAATAAAGGAACATTTTTGTAAGATCCTACATGTTTTATCTTTTAAGCAAATCATGTTTAATTTTATTACAATGTTTTTTTGTCTTGTAAAATCCAATATTTATTTTTCTTTAAGCTAATCCTGATGACTTTTATAAAAGGGCTTACAACACTTGCAACACACCTGATAATGCAAGGAGTGATGTTTCTGAACTCCACCACCAATGTACAGATGAAACACATTTCAGATCCAACCAATCACATCTAGGCTGACCATGTAAAAAATGAATTCTTTCACCAGAAACCTTTTTCTGCCTTTATTATTTCAATGAATGTATTTTCTGCTTTGCCCTCATTTTGAGGACTAATTATTTGGAGAACATCGAAGGTTTACAGGCAAGGATCATCATCTTTGGGATGTTCAGGGAAGCAGTAATTTCCAGGTTGCAGAATGGAAGTGGGAGCTTGAGTCATCTACAGCCCGCTCCCATGCTATCCTTGTCTATATCAAAATACTGGTTGCACTCCATTTCATGGCAACTGGATCTTTCCAGAGGGACAGCTATGTTAACGTAGGCATCTTAAAAGCCAGTCTTGATGCTTGCATCAGCTACGGACACAAATCACAGAAGACTACACCAGTTTATCACGCTGCCACAGTCACTGGCGGAAAGACAAAAGGTGGCAAGGACATTTTATACCCTTGTCTACTTCCTTCATGTGGTCGGTACAATTGACTGCACCCACATGGCCTTTCAGCCACCTTACAACACAGCACATCTTTTCCACAACAGACACAGCTGTCACTCCATCAACATGCAGGTGATGCCAGGGGCTGCTTCACTGGTGTGTACCCCTTGAATGTTGCTTAATTGCTGGGGATTTGGGGACATGTGGCTCATTGATAAGTAACAACATCTGTCAGGAATCTTCTTACCTTGTTCCACTTGAGCTGCTTGAGTATCTCTCGAATTCTGATGTTGACAGTAGACACCGAGTTCAGCATTGAGAACATTCAGAGCTGTGCGTCAGTCACACAAGGGTAGTCGCCGGTAGTGGATCTGATGGTTGAAATTCTTTGGCTCCGGATGCAGTCTTTTTTAAAGACTGGGTCAGGTGCCTACCCAATTCAAGATGAAGGATTTGTTTCCAATTCATGTGGTGACCTTTATTGTATTTAGATCAGCCGGAAGTTACCAGTAGTTGATCTGACGTATCACAAATTTGTATCCTTTGGGTGCTCGCTCAGTATTACTTGGAGGCTTTTATTTGGTTCTCCTGCTAGCCACTGTTACCTGCTTGCCAGTTTAACTGCAGTTGGCCCTTTTCTGGTTTTTTTTTCTAAAAGAGTTTTCATCCTCTGAAAACACTAGTTTTTCTGTGCTCTCTAACTGACTACTTACTGCTGTGCGGCAGGTCGCTCCCCCACGCCGCACAGCACCACCTGTGTGTCCGTGTCTCCAGTGCCTGCTGCCGCCGCTGACGCTGTAAGTTCGAGGCTGCTGCCTCCTTGTTCTGTGCCCCGTTGTTGCTGATTCTCCTCTGTGCCCCGCTGTTGTTGTCTTCTCCTCTGTGCCCCGTGCCTGTGTTTATTTTCTCGCCCCTTGTGACCTTTGCCCGTTGTTGCCCTTCGCCTCTGCGCCCCGTTGCTGTGTATTTTTCTGTGCCCTTCCCCCGCTCCCCTGCCCGTTTTTCCTGCCGCCGCTGCATCCCCTGCGGCCCCGCCCCCCTGCGCGCCCACTCGCAGCCCCGCTCCCGCCTCCCAGCTGCTCCTTCCTCCCACCTCCCCTTATAAGGCGGCCAATGTGCGGCCGCACAGCGGCCGCGCGTAGCGGGCGCGCCGCTGCCGCGCCAAAGGCGCCTAAGGCAAGCCCGTCTGCGCCCGTCCGCACCTGGACAGCGCCCAGCGCCAGACCCCCTGGTCCCCGCTACCGCCACGACGACCACCGCCGTTACGACGCCACCACCCTCCACGCACTCAACACCGGACGACTACACACCGAAGCGCACCCAAGGACCCTTCTCCTGCCGGAACTGCAGCTTCACCAGCCTCCGAGCCGCCAAACCGCCCACCGAGACAGGACGCAACCACCTCAGATGCATCCTACTCAACACCCGCTCCACACGCAAACACGCCGTCGAACTCTGGGACCTGCTCGACTCATCCTCCCCGGACGTCGCCTTCCTGACAGAGACCTGGTTGAACGCCTCCTCAGCACCCGACATCGCCATAGCCATCCCGGACGGCTACAAGATCACCCGCAGGGACCGCACCAACGGAGTAGGAGGAGGAATCGCCATCGTCCACAAGAACACCCTCAAGGTCTCGACCAGCACCGATGACACCCTCAGCACCACCGAACACCTGCACTTCCAGATCCACACTGACCCCAACACCACCCTCAGAGGAACTCTCGTCTACAGACCCCCCGGACCCCGGCCTCAGTTCAGCGACTCCATCGCCGACTCCATCAGCACGCACGCCCTCGCCTCCACAGCCTACATCCTCCTCGGAGACCTGAACTTCCACCTCGAGAACAGCAACGACACCACCCTGATCGACAACCTCGGACTCAGACAGCTCGTCACGACACCCACCCACTCCGCCGGACACACGCTCGACCCCATCTTCTCCGCAAGCTCCCACGTCACCGTCAGCCACACCACCGAACTCCACTGGACCGACCATCGCTGCATCCACTTCACCTTCCAGAAACCCGCCACGCACCACCGCACTCAACCGATCCCCCGCCGCAGCTGGAGCAAAGTCACCGAAGACCAGCTTAACACCACCCTCACCCGAAGCCCACCCGCCGACCCCACCGACCCCGACACTGCTGCCCGCAACCTCAGGCAATGGATCGACGACTGCGCCAACACTCTCGCCCCGATCAAGAAACCCTCCAACGGACGCCCTGACAAGAAAGCCAGCTGGTTCACCGCGGACCTCCAGGCCTCCAAGCAAAACTGCCGAAAACTCGAGAAGAAATGGCACCACGAACAGACACCGGACAGCCATGCAGCCCACAAGAACGCCATCCGCAGACACCATCACCTCATCCGATCCGCCAAAAGGGCCTCCTTCAAAGATCGCCTCGACAACAATGCACACAACAGCAAAGAGCTCTTCAACATCGTGAAAGAACTCTCCAACCCCAGCTCCAACACCAACGACATCCCACCATCGCAAGACCTGTGCGACTCCCTAGCCACCTTCTTCCATCGCAAGATCGCAGACATCCACGACAGCTTCAACAACGAGACCGTCCCGACAGCCACCGACACCTCAGACCCTCCGGCCAACATCCACATCGACCCCCTGCTCACCTGGACCAACATGAACGACGACGACACCATCAAAATCATGAGCACCATCCACTCCGGCTCCCCGTCAGACCCTTGCCCGCACCACATCTTCAACAAAGCCAGCGCCACCATCGCACCCCATCTCCGCAAAGTCATCAACATCTCCTTCGAGACCGCAACCTTCCCGGAGAGCTGGAAGCACGCCGAGATCAACGCCTTACTCAAGAAACCCAAGGCGGATCCGAGAGACCTCAAGAACTTCCGACCCATCTCCCTGCTCCCGTTCCCGGCGAAGGTAATCGAGAAGATCGTCAACGGACAACTGACCCGCCACCTCGAGGAGAACAACATCCTGGACCCTTCCCAGTCCGGGTTCCGCAGCAACCACAGTACAGAGACCGCCCTCATCGCCACCACCGACGACATCAGGGCCATACTGGACAACGGTGAAACCGCGGCCCTCATCCTTCTAGACCTCTCAGCCGCCTTCGACACAGTCTGCCACCGCACCCTACGCACCCGCCTCCACAACGCAGGGATCCGAAACAAGGCTCTGAAATGGACCACCTCCTTCCGCTCCGGCAGAACACAGAGGGTCCGCCTCCCGCCCTTCTGATCCGAAGCCTCCGAGATCATCTGCGGCGTACCCCAAGGATCATCCCTCAGCCCGACACTGTTCAACGTCTACATGGCACCTCTCGCCCACGTAGCCCGACTGCACAACCTCAACATCATCTCCTACGCCGACGACACCCAGCTGATCCTCTCCCTCACCAAGGACCCCGCCACCGCCAAAACCAACCTCCACGAAGGAATGAAAGCCGTCGCCGAGTGGATGAAGAACAGCCGACTGAAGCTGAACTCAGACAAGACGGAGGTCCTCATCCTCGGCTCCACCCCCTCAGCCTGGGACGACTCCTGGTGGCCGACCTCACTAGGAGCTGCACCGACGCCCACCGACCACGCACGCAACCTGGGTTTCATCCTCGACTCAACACTCTCCATGACCAAGCAAGTCCACGCCGTCTCATCCTCCTGTTTCAACACCCTCCGCATGCTCCGCAAGATCTACAGATGGATCCCCATCGAAACAAGAAGAACGGTGACCCAGGCCCTCGTCAGCAGCAGACTGGACTACGGAAACGCCCTCTACGCAGGAGCCTCAGCCAAACTCCTGAAACGACTACAACGCATACAGAACGCCTCTGCACGCCTGATCCTCAACATCCCTCGCCACAGCCACATCACACCCCACCTAAGAAACCTGCACTGGCTCCCCGTCAACAAGAGGATCACCTTCAAGCTCCTCACCCACGCACACAAGGCACTCCACAACACTGGACCAACATACCTCAACAGAAGACTCACCTTCTACACCCCGAACCGCCAACTCCGCTCCGCCGACCTCGCACTCACAACCATCCCCCGCATCCGAAGAGCAACCACCGGCGGCAGATCATTCTCCCACCTCACCGCGAAGACCTGGAACACCCTCCCCACCCACCTGCGGCAGACCCAGGACCTACTTACCTTCAGGAGGCTACTCAAGACCTGGCTGTTCGAGCAGTAGCAGCACCCTACAACCCCCCCCAGCGCCTTGAGACCCTCACGGGTATGTAGTGCGCTTTATAAATGCTCTGATTGATTGATTGATTGATTGATCATCAACTCTAGAATAGAGACAAGTCTTTAAGGGAGAAAGGCCTTACCTGGGGAAAAAAAAGACCAGCAAGATTTATCAGTAGACGGTTGGCGTCTGACAACTTCTCACACTGGGGTACTGTGGGGGACATCTCAAACATTCTCATTGATCACTACAACACAATATACACACATTACCCCGACACCCACTTGATGTATGTAGGCAGGATGTATTAGATTTCAAATACAGCCCCCTTTCAAGAGATTTCACATGTCTTTGTTGCAGGTGATGCCGGGTATGCTCTATCTCTTCCCATCTCCTCACATCATACAGACATCCAACAACACTACCTTAACAAAGGTTCAATAGTGCACACATATGTACAGGAGCCATTATTGAATTCACTTTTGGGATCATTAAATTGCATTTCAGATGTCTTAGCTGTGCTGTGGGGGGGAGGGCTGGTGTACTCCCCAGACGTTTTGTGCAAGATTGTTGCAGTCTGTTGAGTGATTCACAACATTGCCACTTGAAGGGGCTTATATATATATAGGCTTTGACCATGATTGACGCCCTCATCCAGATACTGGGGATAGGGCACAGAATAGAGAATGAGGTACTGGTGCAGGATCAATTAGTTAACTTTTTATTCTTGAGCTGCTAGTTTACTTGCTGCATTTATGTGGTTGGACAGTCTCTTGTCAATGATGAATGGTGGACTACCGCCCTGTCCATATTTATGATCTTGAGATAACTCTGTTTAATTTATGTAAGGCCATCAACAAACATGCTATGGTGTACTTAAAAATAAATTGTCACTTCATGTTCTATAGCATTCAAACATTTTTTTATAACAACATTTACATGGAACTTTTGAAAAGTACACTCATGCTTTAGAACATGCATATTAATAATTGTGATCCATAAATGACATACACAATTTTTGGGGATTCTCTACATGCAGTTGGTCTCCCTCCTTCAAGCAACACAAGATCCAGTCTGATTGTTGTAGCGTCGACATTTCATGTGTGAGGCATACCCGTTTTGACACAATTCTAGGTGTGCAAACTTTTGTAAATCTGAAATTACTTCAAGTCCATTGGTGGAATGCACGGTAACGCCCATGCCCCACCCATAGAACGCCTACCAGCTTGAAATGTAACGTAACACAGTGCAAGCAGCTGCATTCCCTTACATTTCTTCACAAAGCCACGCAAGGAGGCAGAAAGCGCCCCCTGCATGGCTTTGTAAATCTGAATTAAGGAGTCGCACTGCCTTGCGTCACCTTTTGTGATGCAAGGACAGTGTAACTCCTTAATAAATCTGTCCCTTAGCGTTTTTGGGATTGATAAGATGTTTTGCACTAGTGCAAATGTTTGTACTATGCACACTTGTTTTCATCATTTCCACGTTAGAGTTCTGGTAATTTCAAACACCTTTGGATTTATAGTGCTCCTTCCCTGATGTATCACATTCCTCATTTAGTGCATGAGCAAAGCACTTTTATCCAGAATAGCACAGTTTTTTTAATTGCACCACCTGATATGTTATATAGTTCTGAGAGATCTACGAGTACCAAAAATACCTTTAGGTCTGACTTGTAACCCTATGCATTTTCATACAACTAACGTTTCTGTTTAGCTTCACCACCAGGTCCAGCAGCATCAAAGTGTAGAAGCCAAGCTTGCAGAAAACCGCACAGAATTACTGAGACTGCAGACATCACTCCACCAGCTGGAAGAGAACCTCCTGACAAGCAGCCTCTCTGCGCAGGAGAAAATGGGACTGGAACTTCGGTAGGTCCCCCTCAGCTACCTTCTTGGTATTATTGGCTTACTAATTTGAAGTATGACTGCTAGTCAAAGGGTTCTTTGATTAAATCATTTAATCCTCCATGACCTTCCTAAATTGTGTACAGTTTAGGGACTGAAGGCTGAAAGTAGCAATTCCTTGTCTTAAGATAAATAAAAGATCACTACATTTAAGTTATCTTGTACTACTTTGGTAAGAAATTGTATAGTATAGTGGCTAATTTGTAAAAGAAAAAGTGCGGTTTCCGAAGCTCTGCTCAGAAGCCCGCGCTGGTGCAATTTAACATCAGCACATCCAATACCTCATGCTTCTTCAATCCACTACCAGACAATCCCTCTCCCTCTATCTCACTCTTGCAGGTTCCTGCTTTCTCCCTTTATCACAGTTTTGCCATCTTTCTATTCCTCCGTCTTTCCGATCTGTGTGCTTTTCCCTCTCTCGCATTCGGCAAATATCTGATGCAGTAAAAATAAGTGCCAGTCCCCAAAAGTAAGTGCCGATGGCCCCCACCAGCGACCACCGGCTCAAGTTAAGCACTGTATAAGTGCCATCACCAGAACAGGCCACTTCCTAAAGAGTTCTTACCAGTTTAATGAAATATCTTAAACAAAAACCAGATGCATGAGATAATTTGGCAAGACCGTGTGATAATGTAATTTCTTTAATAATCTTCAATTGGTTTTATGATTATTTAACTGTTCATGTATTTACTAATCGTTTTTCATGGATTGGAAAATGCACTGATTCTTTAATCGATAAACAGCATTTGTAGAAAAATGTGTATTAGTTCCCTCAATTCAATTGCTTTTATTAATAGTGTCTATTGCTGTCAGATTATTTAAAAACAGACCACCTGGAGGCGTTGCCAAGATGGCGGAGAGTTAGGACGGTCTTCTCCAGCTCCCGTCCGCCGAAGCCCACGAACAGCACTTCCCGGGGTCCGAGTCTTGCCCCGAGGACGGCATTGGCTGGGTACTGACCTACAGAAGCGCTGGGTCTATTATCACAGCCCGAGACCCGCGATCGTAGCGAGGAGTGGCTGCGGCCCGCGGCCGGGAACAGACGACGGCGCGGGCCGCGAACGCAGGCAGCGTGAGGGAGGACACGCGGCCAGCCCAGGAGAGGAGGCGAGACCCTGTGGCTGGCGCCGGTCCGCTGCTTGCGACACTGGCGTGGCCGCCGGCAGCGAAGAGAGGACACCGGTGGAGACGGGCCGGCCCTGTGAGGACCGACAGACGCCCGGCGCACTGATACACGCCTGATCCGCACGGAGCAAGCGGCGGGAGGGAGTAGACGCGCGCATCGGGAACAAGGTGAGCCTGAGGCTGAACACACATGATCGGACCTGCGGCGGTGAGTGCAGCACTGTGCCCCGACCTCGCCCTGTGTCGCTGGCGTTGGCGCGGCCTCCAGTAGTGCTACAGGAGTGACCCCGGGGGGAACCAGCGGGGGGCAAGAATCGCGCTGTAGGCATCCCCGGCCCACGGGAGCACAGAGGCCTGCGCTGGGGATTACAGAGGCCTGCACGAATCAAGGGAGCTGACGCCGGGCATGGTGGAGCAGTGAAGCCAGGCCTGGTCCGAGGTAGCGACACACCGGGGCAGAGCACGGAAGACGGACCAGACCCCCCCACAGGGAAGCAGAACTGTCAACCCCCACACTGAGAGTGTGGGTGCGGGGGCCCATAGCTACATGAGGTGGGGCTGGGCTGCGGCGAGGCCCCCACAGTAGACACTGCCTGCGATTTCGATCCTGGCCCCCCCTGTCACAGCCGGACAGCCCAGACCACGCGACACTGCTAAGAGTAGCCGGGGTCGGACGAGCGGGGGTAGTGAGCACAGCGGACGGGAGAGGTTGTCGCTGAGAGTGGAGCCCGGCAACCCGCGGAGGCGGCCCGACTAGGCTCAGGTGCGGCTTGTGGGCGCGCTGTGTGACTCCCCGCTCCTCCCCTGGCTTGGACCCGCCACCCAGCCAACAGCCTCATCTCCTACTTATCGTGGGACCGCTCCTGCTGACACAATGCAAGTCTCACTGCTAGCCTCTACACGGAATTGGCACCGAGCGGTCCCACGCGCCGACCGCGCACCACGCTAGCGGGGCCGAGAGGTCCTATTTGGTAGTTCGACCTAGCACCCCCCGGCTGGAAAGTGGAAAGTGGGGCCGAGAGTTACCTTGCAGACACCCCCACACAGACGACGAAGGAGCAGCCCGGTGGCAGCTTTTGGGATCCGGTGTGGCCGGGCTCCGCTCACACACTACCCTACCCGACTTGAGGTTATCTTGGGCCGACACAGAGACTAGGCCCCCTGGGAGGCCGGACACTTCGGCTCAGACGGCCAGAGAGGAGCGGTCGGCCTGGGGCGCCCCGGCCCTCACGCGTTGCCTTCTAGCGGGGAGGCTCGATCACCGACCGGTGCTGGCTCACTTGGCCTTGGAAGTAGTCACGCCTGCTGAGCCTGCCAAGAACCCATCAACCCACCTGTGAACGCACTATGTCCTCTACCCGAGGGAAGAAGGACAAGACACTGAAAGAACTCTTCGCCCGGCCTCAGGGTGGCACCACGATGGATCACTCTTCCCAGAGGGAACCTGCCCCGACGCAGGGGGACAGCAACACGGAGGAGTCGGTGACACGTACCTTCCTCAAATCCCTCTTCACGACCCTCCGCGAAGACCTGCAAACAGTTAAGCGGGACCTTACGTCCGAAATCAAGGACATTCGACAGGATGTGGATGGAATAGGAGAGCGGGTTGCTACACTGGAAAAGAAGGGAGATAACAGAGATACCGAAATGACCGCCCTGCAGCAAGAAGTTATTCGCATTCACGATCAGCAGGTGGACCTGCAAACCCATCTCGAAGACCTAGAAAACCGCTCCCGCAGATACAATATTTGGATCCGAGGAGTGAAAACCGGGGAAGAGGCCGGGGACATCTTTGCTTACGCGAGAGACCTTTTCAATCATATTCTCGGCAGCCCACCGGACACAGACATTAAGATAGACAGAGCGCACAGAGTGGGCCTACCCCGCTCAGACAAAGCCCCGCCTGCGGATATACTGGTCTGTGTACAGGATTTCCGCACGAAAGAAGAGATTCTCCGCAGGGCCCGATCCATGCACCCGGTAGATTTCAGGGGACAAGCTCCCACCCTGTACCAAGACCTTGCTGCACTCACTTTACATAAGCGCAAAACCTTTCGGCCCATCAC